>OU342745.1:551016317-551337421 GCA_910589775.1 Avena eriantha
GCCGCTCGGGGCGTAAGTGAAACATTATAAGTAAACTGAATTTTCATTAGATTAAACCCTGCCGACTACAAAAAGGCCTATTTGAACAAACTTAAAACGAAAACTACTACTACTGCTGATGGAGGAGGAGCCGTTCCCTACGGCTACTGGCCGCCGTTGCCGCTCCGCTGGAACCGTCGATCGCCGCTATAGCCGACCAGATGGCCTTCTGCTGGAGGTAGTCGTGGTAACCTTGCTCGCCCGTTTACGAGCCTCCTTTCTGTCGGCCGCCTTCGCCGTTCGTTCCGCCGCCCGGTTGGCCAGGGCCTTCTCCATCTCGGTCGTCCAGTGGTTCCTAGCCTCCTGGTCCTCCACCTCCACCTCCACCTCCACCACCGCCTCCGCCGTCGCTGCCAATGGGGCCACCGGAGCTCCGTTCGAGCTGAGGCCGAGGCCTGCGTGATCTGCATGGGGACGACGATCGGCTCCTCCCCCTCATCCTACCCCGCCCCCTCCTTTGCCACCACCTGATCCCTCCTCCCCCCTCCTCGTCGTCCTCCTCCACCTCGGTATCATCCCCGTCGACGAGAACCCCACAGCGCTCGCCACCAGCTCGGCGGTAGTAGCCCACTCGCAGCTTCTCTGCCGCCGTTTCGGCGGCGTGCTCTGCCGCTACCCAGCACCGCATTGCACGAGGCGGCGGCCTGGCGAAGCTCGCGGACGACAGCCTTGGTGGCCTTCTTGGCCACCTTCTCCAGCGTGACCATGGCCGCCTCGTCGCGGATCTCGTGGAGGGCCCCTACTGCGCCCTCATTGGCCACCGCGCCTCCACCGCCTCCTTGGCGGCGACGTGGTGAACCTCACGGAGCCGCCCATTGGGCCGCCACCTGTGAGGCCGCCTCGGCCACACGACCTTCCTCCTCGAAGGCCACCACCTCCGCCTCAGCCATGCGCTGGGCTAGGAACGTGGCCTGGAGGTTGACAACGTCGGTGTCCTAGAAGCGGTGGGTGCGGCACAGCTCCCTAATCTTGCTCCAGTTGGCGATCTTGCAGCGGGGCATGGTTACGTAGGAGCTTTTTTCGATGTGTGGTTGCTCTGGAATAAAATATCCCTAAAACTTATAATGATAAGAAAATATCCCTAAAATATCCCACAGTGCAAAAAAGGAACAGAAAAAAAAATAGTGGTAAGTCCATGCAACATCGCAAATACGAGACACACCTTAAGAATGAAGGAGACGAGGGCCATGTTTTGCTATTAATCAAACAGTTTCTTTAAGTTTTTAAACAAATGAAGTAGAAGTAGGATTTATGTGGGATCACACGACACACTCGACACCCTAAGCGTGTCGTCCATGCCGGTGATCAAGTGCAAGTACCAATCGATCAAACCAACCACGTCTCTTTATTTATAACTAGCATGGTGGCCCTCGCAAACCAACCACGTCTCTTTATTATAACTAGCATGGTGGCCCTTGCAAATGCGAGGCAATATCTGAATATGCCTCAAAGAAATATTATTGTTATATAAAATCATTGTGTAAACAAAGCTAATACTTTCATGTAAGTAATAATTTCTCGGCCAATGATCTTTGTGCATGTATAGTTACAAATACCAAATAGTCGTGGCCAATTATAATAGAGATCAATCATATTAATGGTCAGACAATGTGATGAAGAATTATGAAGATGTATCGGTTTCACCTATATTAGTATTTGGGTTAAGAGAGTGATAGATTTTCTTGAAAACTATTGGGTAGTGTCGACCAGCTAAATATTTTTGTCTACCCTGGTATCTCCAAGAGACCAATACACACACCACTTCTCAAATATTGTTTGTTAATGCAGGAAAAGTTCAACACACAACACTATAATAATTGGATCAGGTTCTTGTATAACATTTTAAGATTTTCGATAACTTTTAACAAATAACTAATATAATATTTGATTGAAGTGAATAATTTTTTTATTGTTGACTATAGGGCAACCATATTGTGAGTAGTTTCAATTTTTATTATCCAAATCAATCTCTTCCTCATTACCCTTCAATTATGAAATAATGAAATTCTCCATTCATTTAAAAAACAATCTCCAACAATGAAAGAAGAATTTGTTTACAAACATGGAAATCCAAAAAAATCTATGCTCAAATTAATGATGTGAGTTTGTTTAAGATCTGTAATATTCTACAATGTCACATGTACTGAAACGAATGTAGTCATATATTCTCAATATTCTACAATATGTTCCGCAATATTCTACAAATTTTTTTATTTTCTGTTACTCATTCCCCGTTATAGTCCACTATTTGATCCATTTGTTTAGAATCTATTTAGATGTATTGTTGTATCCTGTAACATAACTATGCCCAAATCTTAATTAACCAAGACAATTATTTAATATGTCTTCCCCGAATGAAGTCAGTTCCAATACCAATTTTTACGGTAGTAAGACATGAACACTCCAACAAAAACAAAGCCACGATATACGCCCGCTAGTTCAAGACATTTAAATTATAACTACATACGCCACAATATTTTTCTAAGGGGTGAAGGGAGTTGTTTTAACTTTCTATCAGAAGATATGAAAGTTATTTACATGAGGGTCTTCGAGGAGACAAAGAACATAAAGCAGTGGCCAAAACTAAAGCCAGGTTTTGAGTCATTGTATGTTGAGTGCTTGCTCACAATTAATCTTAACTTGGATAAGCCGCATCGTTAGTGTCAATATTTAGCTATAAGCATCCAACCATTTTATAAATAAAATATGGTTTCCTATTTCTATTATCGACACAACACAATAGTAGTCTTGCACTGTGGCCAAAGTACCCTAAGTCTTTCAGTTGTAGAAATCAGCGCTCCCACTAGTGGAAAACAGGCCTCCAGTCCCGGCCCGTAAGGGGCTTTAGTCCCGGTCCTGGTAACCGGGACTGGAGGGGCGGGACTAAAGGCCCACCCACTAGTTCCGGCCCTCTTACCAGCCGGGACCAATGGGCATCCACGTGGTTGTCTCTACGGGCGCTGGGTGCCCCCTCATTAGTCCCGGTTCCTATTACGAACCGGGACAAATGGTTCTCTGCCGCGGCAGAATTTTAGGCACTTTCTCTGCCGCGGCAGAGAATTCAATTTGTATCCTTTTTTTTCATTTCAAAATAGTTTTCTACACTACCACATACCGTACATGTTCGTGCATACATAAGATAACTTCTCTTAAGATCGAGCATACAAATATATACTCCCTCCGTCCCAAAATGTAAGGCGCCTAAGCTTTAGTCAAAAGTCGACATCCTCTAAGTTTGACCAAGTTTATACAAAAAAATACGAATATCTACAATATTGAATGGACATATTGGGAAGCTCTACTTTATGGTGAATCTATTGATGTTGATTTGATATTGTGGATGTTTATATTTTTACTTATAAATTTGGTCAAACTTAGAATGTGTTGACTTTTGACTAAAGCTTAGGTGCCTTACATTTTGGGACGGAGAGAGTACATGATAGTTACACATGGAGATCACAATTATCGGGACTAGAGCCCGTCTATTCAATTACACGGTTGGGGGTCATCTATTCACACTAAATTCTCCGGTGTCATCTATCATCTCGTGCATCAAGAATCCTGCCAGTTCTTCAGCAATTGCTACTACGCTTTGCTCTGGTAGGAGATGATCTCGCATTTTCTCGAACTATATAAGAAAAGGAGATCAATATGAATATCAATCATGATAACAAAAAGTGACGGTAATAAAAATAATGTTATGAATGTATTGCTTACATCGACTCTATAATCATTCAGCTCACTGGTAAACGTGCTAATGAACTCGCAAACGTAGAATCCACATAGATTCGTCTTCGGTGGGTGCCTTGCGCACTTTACGAGAATAGAATTCAATCAAAATAATAATCCAGCATCATAATTGTATTGAAACTAGAAGTAAAGAGATGCGCGTACTACTTACCGAGACCGGCTTAAACGTCAGCTTCTCACTAAAGTCACCCGTAACCGCACACTTGAACTGGTTCCAAACCCTACCCGGTAAAGAAAATGAATGAGTTATTTATTACGTGATATCTCAGGAAATCAACGAAAGAGACCGATGTAGCGCGAAAATTACCTCTGGAGCATGCCCTGCATGTCCCTAAACATTTCCAGGGGTCTCTTTAATGGGTCCATGACTTCAACTTTTCCCTTATCAAGTTGAATGTCCATGAGAATCCAGTGGAAACTGTACACGTTTATATATACATCAGTAACTCATCAATTACACTTAACATCGAGTAAGCAAAAGAGAATGTGTACAATAGAGTAAGACCCTCACGCGAAATTGTAAGGAAACAGTATGTGGTCACAGAAATTTTGCTCTGTTAGAAACCTTAGAAGGTTTTTCTGCGTGTCCTCGGGTTTTGTCGTTAGCGTCTGTACATGTATTTTATCTGGGTCAATGAACCCAACACTAAAGATTGACCTTCTTTTACATTCCATGATCTTCATTCTGCATAATAATAGAGTACAAAAGGATATAATTAGGATAATTACATGCAATGAACTGAACAACTGAAAAAAATGAACAACTTATATATAGACAATGAATTCAACAACTTACAGACAATAGCAACTCATGAGACTTTTGTCGAGGGCATCGAAAATGTATAACTGGAAGAGTTCTGGAAACTCAACATGGACCTCTTCTTCTCGGATGTAGTAGTCATGTGGGACTTTCACCACGATCGTTATTCTCTCCTGCTTTACGGCTTTCAAGTACCATTTATGTAAACTCCGCATTTGTGTTGGCAGTTTTTGGAACTGCTCAAAGCTGACTAGAGGCTTCCCTGGGACATATGTAGGGACTACCTGAGCCTTGGGTAACTTGTCGTCCTGGGAACCTAGCAATTCCTCAACAGTCACATTCATAGAGGCCGCAAGCTTCGCAGCTTCTTCCATATTCTGCTGGGGAATGTCATGGGATACCACCTTGAGGGGTGGGGTCGATTTTTTGGCCTGTTCCCCGAGCTGGGGGACGTCCTTTCTTTTCCCGGTTGCACTTTGACCTGATGATTTGCTCCCGCTTGCACTTCTACTTGATTTGCTCTTCTTCACTTCCTTTGCAAGTCATATTGCGATTTTGTGTTCAGAAAAGAAAGTGCATACGCTTTTTGCTTCTCGGTGTATACCGGGGCGGGCTCGGGTTTCTTCTTTTGAAGCTGCGCAACACATTCGGCCTTTACGATCATGTCGGTTTCCTCGTCAGTACGATCGTAAGGTCTGATAGGAAGATTCTTATGAGGTACTCTTGGGAGGGGCGACATTTGTCGCTTTGGGCTCCTGCGTCGTTTAGTACTAATCGGAGGCTGCGGCGGAGATCGAGATGGACTCGGGCTGTGGTGGTCGTAGTCATGGGGTGGGCTTCTTGGAGGTGATGGAGGTGAAGGTGACATGCGACCACTCGGAGGCGGTGTTGGCTTTGGCGTCCAGCCTGGAAGTTTGATGTTATTCTTGTCCCATAGAATGATACCACCCAGTACTTCTCCGAGTGTCCTCTCACCTTCAGGTCCAGGGATGTCAAGCTCCATTGAGTCCCACCCCATGCGATTTCATCCACAGCAACTTTAGCATAGCCAGCTGGAATCTCACGGCCATGCCAGCGTGCGCCAGGTGGACAAGGTAAAGCACATCCGATCGCCACCTTGATGGATAGGTTCTTCACCTTCTGATGGAGCTCACAAGATGCCTGCTCCTTGATTCCATCCACGGGATAGCCGGGACCACCATCTACCATACGTGCATCGTCAGAAGGGACCTCCAATTCAGCCACGCTACTTCTCCGCTGAGATGGGACGGCGGTAATATCGAGTACATGATCTTGCAGGCGCGCTGCTCCTCGAAGTTCGTCAATCTATTGCTGATGCATTCGAAGTGTTCCTAGCAACTCGGTGAACCTGTCTCCCTCCTCCTCCTGCCGTCGCCTCTTTGCTTTCTCTCGGCTCCTATAAGTATCTCTGTCTTTGGGAAACCCCATCTCCCACGTATAACTAGGGCCAAGGCCTCGTACACATCCTCCGCGTTCGTCATTCCCGAGGACCTTTGTCAGCAAGTCTTTCTCTCGATCAGGACGGAACTTTGTTGTCCCCACTTTAATCTCCTTCACCACTTTCTGCCATGTATCCCGGGGTATCCTAATCCCGTCACTGGAAATAAGGTCCCCTGTACTTTCGTCATACTCACTCCCATGCCCAAGGAACCAATTCCTTGCCCTCAGATCCCATTCTCCGCATATTGGTTCTGGAGTGATCCCTTTATCAAGCAGCTCATTCTCTTTAGCATCCCACTTTGGCATGGCAGCCGTGTAGACCCTGGCCCCAGGTGATGGTGATATTTCTTCATCGCGGCATTTTTCTTTTTTTTTCCGACATTTCCATAGCAGGTTCTGACTCCTTGTACTTCACAAATGCATCCCAGTTAGCCTTCTACTTCGTTAGATAGCATTCAAATTTAGGAGTCTTCTTCGTCTTCTGATACTTTTGCCATAATGCTTTCTTCCAGTTCTTGAATAGTCCGGCCATCTTCGTAAGAGTCCACTGCTTGACTTTCTTCCTCAATGCAGCTGTGTCGGCATCATCCTCACATTCTGGCAGGGTGAAATGTGTCATGAGGTCATTCCAAAGACCCTCTTTGCACCTGTCGGCGACATACTCACCCTATTTCGCCCCATTGGTCGTATTCCACTCTCGAACGGTGATCGGGATGCGATCCCTAACCATAACTCCGCATTGTTGTTTAAATACAGTTTTAGCCTTTTCGGGTTCCAACGGTTCACCCCGTGGTGATACCCGCTTAATTGTATAACGCGTATATCCGTCCAACTTTTTGGCCGGGCCTCGTTTGGAATATTTTTTGCTCGATGTGGAGGCCTAAGAGAAGAAACATTCGTCAATTTATATATATACAACTTAGTTAATGCATCTACTGATCACTAGACTTCATATATACACCTCGCCGTCGGCTTCTCCACCACCGGAGCCGTCGGCTTCTCCTTGATCATTCCGGTGGGCCCACGAGCACCACCACCCTAACCTATCTTCGGGGGCCCGCGAGCACCACCACTCTAACCCTAAGTCTGGTGGCCCGCGAGCACTACCACCCTAACCCTAAGTCCGGTGGCCCGCGAGCACCACCACCCTAACCCTAAGTCCGGAGGCCCGCGAGCACTACCACATTAACCCTAAGTCCGGGGGCCCGCGAGCACTACCACCCTAACCCTAACTCCGGTGGCGCACGAGCACCACCACCCTAGCCCTAAGTCCGGGGGCCCGCGAGCACTACCACATTAACCCTAAGTCCGGGGCCCCGCGAGCACTACCACCCTAACCCTAAGTCCGGTGGCCCGCGAGCACCACCACCCTAACCCTAAGTCTGGGGGCCCGCGAGCACTACCGGACTTAGGGTAGTTATTTCTTTAGCTTATCTTTATTTAGCACTAATGCTTGTCTGTCTCAATCGACACTATAATACTACATACTATATAATATACTACTATATATATTATTACTAGTAATAAATATATATACACAAACATATATATACTATATTTATATACTAGTAATAAATATTACAATATAAAAAAGATACAAGAAATAAAAAACATACACTAGAAATTAATATATACTATACTAGAAATATATACTATACTAGAAATTAATATATACTATACTAGAAATTAATAAAAAAATATACACTAGAAATATAAAAAAGATACAAAAAATACTAGTAATAATTCTATCTATCTATTACAAAAAACATAGTAGTAACACTAGTAATACAAGTAATAATTCTGTCTATCTATTACAAAAAAGATACTAGGAATACAAAAAACATACACTAGAAATACTAGTAATAATTCTATCTATTACTAGTAATAATTCTTAATTAATTAATATACAAAAAATATAAGAGAGAGGAGGTAGAGAGCGGGCTCGCTCGCTGGGGCTCGCCGGGCTCGCCGGTCGCGGGGCGCCGCCCGGGCTCGCTTGGGGGATGGAGGCAGCGCGCGGGGATCGCTGGGGCCGGGGACGGAGAGGAGGCAGAGCGCGCGGTGGGAGGAGGCGGCGAGGATTACCTCCCAGCGGCGGCGCGGGGTCTCGAGAGGCGGCGACGCGGCGCGGCAACACGGCGTGCGGGGTACGCGAACGGGCGGAGAGGTATTTCGGCAGCCTAGTGGCGTAGTGCTACTCCTCGCTCCGGTCGATGGATTCGACCGGGGAAGAAGGCGGCGCCTTAAATACCCCCACCCTTTAGTCCCGGTGCGTGGCTGAAACCGGGACTAAAGGGGCGGGGGTCTTTAGTCCCAGTTCCAGCCACGCATCGGGACTAAAGGCTTTGGATGCCTTTTCGCCTGCAGAGCCTTTAGTCCCGGATGGTGTTCTGGGCCGGGACTAAGGGCCCAAATTTGCGCGCGCTGGGCCTAAGTTGGCGCCTGTTTTTTCAAATATTACAATTTGTAACTATTAGATTTTTTTAAACATTTGAATTATACAGTTTTTGCATACTTATGAATTTGAGAAAAATTTCAACATGAAAAGTTTTTGAATTTGAATAAGTAATCCAAATCTATTTTCTGTTTTATAAAATAATTATTCTAACTAGTGAAACTAAAAACCATTTTGCCATTTCCAATTTAAAAATGCATTAACTATTATATTTTGCATATTTTTGAATCTCACTAAATTTTTAACATAAAAAATGCTTGAATTTGAATAAGAGATTCAAATCCATTTTCTGTTTTATAAAATAATTATTTTAACTAGTCAAACTATTAACCATTTTGCCATTTTCATGTGATTCCGACGCTCCGGTGGTCTTCCTCCGACGAAACCCTAGACCGGGGGCCCCGGATCGTCTACCCCTATAGCTTTCTCCGTACGAGGGTAACCCCTTTAGGGTTTAGGGTTTAGGGTTTAGGGTTTAGGGTTTGTGAAAAGAACACACATGCAATGACACTAGTGGATCCATATGTGGTTTGTGAAAAGAACAGACATGCAATGACTCTAGCTGCGGTTAGTGAAAAGAACACGCATGCAATCACACTGGTGGATCCATATGTGGTTTGTTAAAATAACACATATGCAATGAATCTAGATGTGGTTTGTGAAAAGAACACATATGCAATGACACTGGTGGATCAATCTGCCGCCTCTCTCCACTCATATCTGCCGCCTCTCTCCACTCTATCCTATGGCTTCCACCATACCTCTAACCCAGGGAGGCGGAGATGGAGTCTTTCACGGGCTAGCAGGAAAATATTTTCTGAGGCGGAACTTCCGAAGATGCCATAGGGTGTGTGCACCAAGGGCATCTTCGAGAAGTTCCCCCACGGGAGATTTCCCAACCCTTTCCTCCATCCATGGGGATGAAACTCTCCATCCATGTTGGCTTGTTGAGTTGCTTGCCATGGCGTATCGATGCTCCTTTTATAGGCACGACACCTCTTCTACTTTGTCTTCTTCCTCCGACAGGGCGTCATGCGCTACATGCTTTATCTCATCGACCAGTGCGTCTACCCACGCGTCCTTATCCTGCCGACAGCTTTAGTCCCGGTTGCACCCACCAGCCGGTACTAAAGGTTACCCACGCGTCCTTATCCCACTGACAGTTTTGTTAGATGACACAAAAACCACCTTTAGTCCCGGTTGCACCCACCAGCCGGTACTAAAGGTTAGCCACCCCCCAGATAAGGCCCTCCTAGATAAGCCTCCCCTAGATAAGGCCCCCCATCTTTTGTCCCGGTTTGAGCCCCCACCCAGGATGAAAGTTTCCCACGCCACTGCGTTCCCGCGCTTTCCACCAGTTCCCACCTCTGTCTTCCCGCCATTTTTTCAGTATATATATGTACACTTGGCCTCCATTTACATATCATATCTAGACTCATCATTCTCTTCCCATGGCTTCCAGCGTATCTCTAACCACCCGGGAGGCGGAGGCACTTTGCGCCTCGAACTACCCCTGCCCACCAGGCTACCGCGTCCCCACCGACTGGATGCTGAGCGCCGGAGGCGTGCCGGTCCCTCCTGTTCCTCTAGGTGTGGAGCGCCGGATGGCCATCACGAACCACTACTACCTCGAGCTCACGCCAGAGCAACGGAGGAATCCCAACTGGCATCCCGGCTATTTCCCGACTTGGGAAGCCTTCTTCATCAATCGACGTGAGAGGGCGCTCGCCAGGCACGAGGAGGACGGCCCACCTCCTTCGAACTTCAACGAGGCCGGCCGTCGGCTGTGGTGGCGCGGCCGGACTCTCTAGAGTGTCATGGCCTACAACATGACCGGCAATAACCCCCGCCTGCGGTACCCTCAAATCCAGCCCACGCATGCCCAACCTTCAAGGTTCGACTACGGAGACCCCGACGACGACGGCACCGGCGACTACGACGACTACAGTGGCGCGTATTACAGGGCTAGGCAGGAGCATGACTGAATCACTCCAACATTAGGCATGTTTCTTAATTTTTAGTTGTGCTATGTATCTTAATTTTCAGTTGTGCTATGTATCCTTAGTGTTTGTGGGTTCCTTCTCTTGTGATGGTTCCTTCTCTTTGGGTGATCACCTCCCGTGGCTCAGAACCCGGTCGTCAACGTCTAGTTTGATTGAGCAAGATGTATTACATGAAAGGGTTGTGGTTTAATACATTACATAGATTTATGTCTCAAATAAAAGGTTTAATACATTACATAGATTTATGTCTCAAATAAAAGGTTTAATACATTATTACACATCACCAACATCTAGTGTTGTGGTTTTCTTCTGCACCGTAGCCATGGAGAATCTTCATCATTTAACAGGATGCTTGGGTCAGTTTTAAGTTTGAAGGACGAAATTTCATGAAACTTATTGTAATCTTCTGATATGTCTGTCTTGTCATCCACTCCCACGATGTTTCTTTTCCCTGAAAGAACTATGTGGCGCTTTGGCTCATCGTATTCTGTACTCTTTTGCTTATCTTTCTTTTTTCTCGGTTTGGTAGACATGTCCTTCACATAGAAAACCTGAGCCACATCGTTGGCTAGGACGAATGGTTCATCCATGTATGCAAGATTGTTGAGATCCACTGTTGTCATGCCGTACTTTTGGTCTACATGTACCCCGCCTCCTGTCAGCTTGACCCATTTGCACCGAAACAAAGGGACCTTAAAAGTAGGTCCATAGTCAAGTTCCCATATCTCCTCTATGTACCCATAATATGTGTCCTTCTGCCCATTGTCATCTTTTGCATCAAATCGGAAACCACTGTTTTGGTTGGTGCTCTTTTTATCTTGGGCGATCGTGTAAAATGTATTCCCATTTATCTTGTACCCTTGGAAAGTACATATAGTCGAAGATGGTAACCTGGCCAACGAGTACAACTCATCTCCAACAGTGGTGTTATTCATGAGATGTGTCTGCAACCAATTGCCAAAATTCTTCTCGTGTTCCCCTTTAATCAAGGTTTCAGGCTTCCCCGGGTTTTCGGAGCGTAGAATATTCTTGTGTTTCTCGATATACGGAGCCACCACGGTGGAATTGTGTAGAACTGTGTAGTGTGCTTGAGTGAAAGAATGCCCGTCCCTACATACCATTGATTTCCTTCCTAGTGTGCCTTTTCCAGTCATCCTCCCCTCATACCGAGATTCAGGAACACCAATCGGCTTAAGGTCAGGAATAAAGTCAACACAGAACTCAATGACCTCCTCTGTTCCATAGCCCTTGGAGATGCTTCCTTCTGGCCTAGCACGATTATGAACATATTTCTTTAAGACTTCCATGAACCTCTCGAAGGGGAACATATTGTGTAGAAACACAGGACCGAGAATTCTAATCTCTTCGACTAGGTGAACTAGGAGGTGCGTCATAATATTGAAGAAGGATGGCGGGAACAACAACTCGAAGTTGACCAGACATTGGACCACATCAATCTGTAACCCTGACAGACTTTCTCGATCGATTACCTTCTGAGAAATTGCATTGAGGAATGCACATACCTTCACAATGGCTAGTCGAACATTTTCTGGTAGAATTCCCCTCAATGCAACCGGAAGCAATTGCGTCATAAGCACATGGCAGTCATGAGACTTTAGGTTTTGAAATTTTTTCTATTTCATATTTACTATTCCCTTTATATTCGACGAGAAGCCAGACGGGACCTTGATACTGAAAAGGACTTCAAAAAAGATTTCCTTCTCTTCTTTGGTAAGAGCGTAGCTGGCAAGCCCTTGAAACTGCCCTGGATGCTTGCCGTCTCGTCCTTTATGATGTTGCTGGTCCTCCCATCCTGCCGGGGTATCTTTTGACTTCCCATACAAGCTCAGGAAGCCTAGAATATTCACGCAAAGATTCTTCGTCAGGTGCATCATGTCGATTGCAGAGCGGACCTCATGCACTTTCCAATAGGGTAGCTCCCAAAATATAGATTTCTTCTTCCACATTGGTGCATGTCCGGTAATGGGGTCTTTCGGAACAGGTGTCCTCCAGGACCCTTTCCAAAGATTACATCCAAATCCTGGACCATACCAAATACATCAGCACCACTATGGGGGACATGCTTCGTCCAGGTTTCTGCCTTGCCATTGAAATGCTTGCCTTTCTTCTTTAAGGGATGACTGGGCGGAAGAAAACGACGACTGTACGAGTACACATTATTTCTACATTTATCTAGATATATACTTTCAGTCTCATCTAAACAGTGCGTGCATGCATTGTATCCTTTGTTCGTCTGTCCTGAAATGTTACTAAGAGTAGGCCAATCATTGATGGTTACGAACAAGAACGCTTGTAGGTCAAATTCCTGCTGTTTGTGCTCATCCCACACACGTACACCTGGTTTGGCCCACAACTGTAGAAGTTCATCAACTAATGGCCTTAGGTACACATCAATGTCGTTTCCGGGTGGCTTCGGGCCTTGGATGAGCACTGGCATCATAACGAACTTCCGCTTCATGCACAACCAAGGAGGAAGGTTGTAGATACATAGAGTCACGGGCCAGGTGTTGTGACTGCAGTTCTGCTCCCCAAAAGGATTCATGCCATCGATACTTAGACCAAACCATAAGTTCCTTGCGTCACCAACAAAGTTCGGGAAGTCTCTCTCGATTTTTCTCCATTGCCGACCATCAGCAGGGTGCCTCAATATCCCGTCTTCCTTACGGTCTTCCATGTGCCATCGCAACTAATTGGCATGCTCTTTATTTCTGAACAAACGTTTCAACCGTGGTATTATAGGAGCATACCACATCACCTTGGCAGGAACCCTCTTCATGGGTGGCTCGCCCTCAACATCGCCAGGGTCATCTTTTCTGATCCTATACCGCAATGCAGTGCATACCGGGCATTTATCCATATTCTCGTGCTTCTCACCGCGGTAGAGGATGCAGTCATTAGGGCATGCATATATCTTCTGCACATCTAATCCTAGAGGGCAGACAAGTTTCTTTGCTTCATACGTACTGGAGGGCAATTGGTTATTTCTTGGAAGCAGCTTCTTCATTATTACCAGCAACTTTTCAAATCCCGAGTCAGTCATACCGGTCTCTGCCTTCCACTTCAACAATTCCAGTGTGCTACCCAGCTTCTTCTGGCCATCTTCACAAGTTGGATACAACAATGTGTTGTGGTCCTGTAACATCTGCTCGAGCTGCAACCTCTCCTTTTCTGTGTCGCAGTCTCGCCTTGCATCACAAATGACCCGACCAAAATCATCAACGGGCTCATCTGGTTCCCGTTCTTCACCCCTTCTTCTTCATTATCTTCAACTGCGGTATCATCGTATTCAGGGAACATAGATCGGTAGTTGTCATCATCGTTCTCTTCTTCATCGCCGTCTTCCATCATAACCCCTCTTTCTCGGTGCTTGGTCCAAACATTATAGCCGAACATGAAACCGGACCGAAGCAGGTGGCTTTGAATGACTCTTGAGGAAGTGTGAGCCTGCTCATTCTGACATTCAACACATGGACAACACATAAAACCATCCCGCCGCTTGTTCGCCTCGGCCACAAGGCGAAAAGAATGCACGCCTTCTCTGTAAGCGTCAGAGCGTCGGTCACCGTACATCCATGGGTGGCTCATCTGCATCATACAACCATGCATATATATCAAATGCAATCACGATGCTTAAATTAGTACCGCGCGGTCAAAACGAGAAAATAGTTGCTAACCTTTTAGGACACTTCAAAACAAAGAGGAGAAACCTTAAGTGTCGCTCTGGCACCTCATATCATATTTTGTCTTGTGTGAACTCAAGTGGCATCGCTCTAACAGGCATTTCACCGAACACCTCTAGTGCATATGAAGAAAAAAAGTTAGCACAAAGTTAGACCCACCTCTCACATAGGAAAAAAGCAGGAGAGAGTGGAGGGCTGGATGCATATATATAGGGCTAGGCCATTAGTCCCGGTTTGAGATACAAACCGGGACTAAAGGTTCTGCCAGGAGCACGCGCGCCGGACCAGACCCATTTGTCCCGGTTTGTATCTCAAACCGGGACTAATGGTTCCTTATGGACCGGGACAAAGTGCCTCGGCCTCCTCGGGGCGTCTGGTTCGGACCATTAGTCCCGGCCCCAGCCACGGCCGGGACTAGTGGCCCGAACCAAAGACCCATTTTCTACTAATGTCCTCCACTCATAATTTTAGTGTACCACTCCTCATGAATTTTATATGTTATCGATGGTACCAATTATCTACAAAGCATCATTAGTTTTGTACTAAATTAAACTAATGAGTAAATGAGAAAAAAAAACTTAGCGCCTACCTTCGACCCTACATAATTATTAGCCACAACTATTTATACCCCGAACAATCTAAAGCGGAAATCACCTAGTTCGAAAAGCTCGAACAAAAACACCCTATTAATTAACATCAATTTTAATATATTGATGGAATTTCGCCAATTTTTTTAACATAAATATTAATTGCTGACAACATCTATAATCAAACATCATTTGTTAACCGTACAATATATTATTTCCCGTTCACGCAATTTAGAGCCTACCTTCAACACAACATAATTATTAGCCACAAATTTTCAAAAACAATTATAGAAGATCGAGATAAAATCAACAAAAAATATATGGAAGAAAGATTGATTGAGAAGCCAATTAAGTAATATTGACAAATGTAGCACTCATAAATATTTTTCTACCAGAAATCACAAAGTTCCAAAAGCTAAAAAAGCCTATTAGATATATTGGAAAAATCTATAATCATACATCATTTGTAACTATATGATATATTCTTTCTTGTTATCGCTCTAGGTTTAGCCGTAAATGTCCTATTCAAATTCTTTGTTGCTAATGCCCTGATTTGCGTCTAAACAGGAGGTCCCATGGACGTTGTAGTCTTACTGGCCTATTTGTTTGGCCTGTGGCTGGCTGGCTGTGGTGCTGTGCAGGAAAGCTGATGTGCGGGGAAAACTGTTTTTCTGAGTTTCACTGTTTTGCGTTTTGGCTGGTTGTCTAGCTGTAGAATAAGGGATTGTCTGAAATACCCTCAAGTTGTGTATTTTTTATTGATTAATGTGTAAATAACATATGGATCATTTTATAATATCATGAATGAACAAAGATATATAAACCAAATAATACAACAAATATAACTTTATCCAAAATACTCCGTTTGTCCCAAATTAGTTGACTTAAATTTGTCTAGATGTGTGTACATATATGTATATTTAGACAAAATTAGGACAGTTACCTTCGGACAGGAGAGTAAATATTACTTCGAGATAAATTCATTTGCACTAGCAAAATAGCAAACCACGTGCACAATGCACTAGGATAATTTCTAGTTTTCTACACGAGCCGTTTGCAATAGAAAAAGCGTGTACTCCTACCTCCTGCGTGCAAATGAATTGGCAGCTAGTATAGGAGTACTAGTAGTACTAGTCAGCAGCAATATCTACAAGCAGGTCGGAGTGGCAATCTATTCGTAAATATGGCTGAACAATATGTCCCAATACAAAAACTTTTCGCTGCAAATCTTTTCTATTTAGTAGTCTAAGTTTCTCGAGGAGGATAATTAATTCGGTCGCTGTGGTCGGACTCTATTATGGATTTCTGACCACATTCGCCAAACACACTTTTAATAAATCCAAGCAAACCTTTCGTAAATCCAAGCAAACTTTTCAATCAAAGGTGTCTCCGCATCCAATCAACACGTAAGTCTCTACCTAGGAAGGATAGGCTGGTTCACTTGAGGAGAATATTTTCAGTAAGTGGAAAGCCAAAAAAAAAAAACACACCTCCGGAGGTGCTTCCCCGCGTATCCCTGTTCAGTGTGCGTTTGCTTTGGAAACGACCATAGCCAAATCACTCCGTTTGTTTCGTTTTGTTTGCTTTTTTTTGAGTGAAAAGTTAAAAAAAGCCCAAACAAACACCACAGTTTCTGGCTTTTCAGTTGCACCACGTTATAGCTAGCTAGCGTGGACATTATTTTAGAGGTGGACATTATTTCAAATGTAGAGTCCCATGAAGATACATCTCTCCAATTTTCTTTTTATATTTCACGTTACAATAGTTCCTCTTTGCATAACGTGGGGTACGTGTCAAATAAAACGTGACAAACCGGACAACACAGTTAAGTAACATTTATTCTTATACTAAATCATAACCATAAATTTTTAATCTAACCATCCAAAATAATTTAGGAGACGTGGCTTAACGTGGTTGCTTTGTAAACATCCTTATATTGTTTTTAGTATATAACTAGCCATGTGGCCATCGCAATTGCGAGGGGCGACGTATTAAACTTATTTTATTTGCTCGATAAATAAATTTATGGCTCTATACTTACTAAAAATATGAAATTATTAGTAATTTTATTCCAGAGACAACACAGACAAAATTATCTCATGACTCAAACTACCTTTTCAATGGCACGTCCACTTAAATATAAGATGCAGATGTTTACTTTATTACATCATGCAAAAGACGTACCATGAGCTAAATGTCATTTTTTAAAGAGATAGATTGACGAGGGTTTAACTCATCAATGCCCATTGTTATGGACTTGAGTTTTGGAGAAGGAGGGAGCGCTGGAGACATCTATCAGCTAGCAAACAAGCACACAGGGAGGTTCAGGCCTCGTAGAGGTCCCTACTCCTGCTTGTCTGCTCGTGGAATTATCGAAGGAATGAAGATTACAATGGTGCGCAGATGCAATCTGGCGAGGGTTGTGGAAACTAGGGTTGTGTGTCCTCCTCACTGCCCCCTCCTAGCCTTTATATAGGTAGGCTAGGTCTCGGGTAGCAGGTCGAGTCGGTTACAAGTTAGAGTTTTCCCCTTCAAACTGTTTATCTTTAGTTTCTTCTTGTTCTTCCAGCAATCGAGAGTCCGTAGGTTACCCGAGTCCTTCATTTGGGCCTTGGCGACAACATGGGCCTTTACGTATTTAGACCGTATATACCAAGCTCGAGTACCCGTAGGGTATACCCATGTCAGTAGCCCCCGAGTGTCCAGTGGAATCGCAGATTCGACTGGAGACTTTTTGAAGTCTTTCGAATGTATGAATGAGTATATTTTCGACTGCTTTGTTTGTTTCATAGGGATTGTTGATGTGCGTGCCTGATTTATCCGATGTATTGGTATCAGTTAACCACCTTAGGGTGAAACAACGCAATCTACTCGAACTCGAGTCCCCGGACTCGAATCCGGAAAAGTGCTGGTGTAATTCGACTCAAGCCGCGGAGGTCTTACAGGAGTCGAATTCCAGTTATATGGGTGTGAGCACTCGACGCGTCCGTCAAGGCATGTTCATTGTACCTGTAGGCATGGATATATTTCTGGTAGTGCGCAGCTAATGGGTTGCCAGGCCTTATTTAGGTCTTACCTTCACGCTGTAAGCGCGACATCCAAATTTTATCATCGCGGAGACGATTCGGGTGACCCAGGAGACGCAGTCTCTTTGTAGGGAAAAATTATGAGGCGGTGTCGCCATAAACTTCGAGAGTGGATGTTATCAACACACAGTACTTCAGTATAAATAATCATAGGGTGCGCGACCAGCGCTCCCTATGGGAGTAGCCCCCGAGTGCCTGGTTGAGTCAAAGACTCAGGCAGGGACTAAAGAACTTTTGTGACTGCTGTCGTCTTTTGCTTGCTTGTTTCAGTCGAATTTGTTTCCGGCGCTCCCTATGGGCGTAACCCATGTCCATAGTTGAACCGTATTTCGAGTGGTTGGGTTTGCCTTTGATTGTCCATGTTCGTGCAAAAAGAAGAGAAAAATCATAGGGTGCGCGACCAGCGCTCCCTATGGGAGTAGCCCCCGAGTGCTTGGTGGAGTCGAAGACTCGAGCAAGCACTAAAGTAGTCGAAGTCTTCTGCTGCGTAGCTTTGATGATGTCAGTGCTGACGATTTCATGACCTCAGTTGCCCGCGTGAGCGAGTTTGACGGGACGTGATGAGCAGTGGGTCCCCCTCTCTGACTTTGATTTGACTGGGCGTGCGTAATATATTATTTTTAACTGCGCCTCCTCGATTTCCGCGCGTAATGGGAGCAGTGGAGGGACGGTTCGCGTTTCCACTCCTCCACATGTCCAACGCGATGTTTGCCACGCGTCCAGTAGGGTTTTTCTAAGCCGTTGGATTGCATCCTCCAGGGGTTAAGTAGCGGTGTTGCGACGGTAATTTCTCATCTGCTTTGCGCTCATCTTCTGCCCTCATCGCCATTGCCGCTACTCCATTGCTTTCTCTGCTCTTTTTCTTCCGCGGTGCTGGACCATCTCCGTGCATTTCCCAGCTATTTTCTTTGATCGCATCGCCGTCACGCAATGGGGAAGAAGAAGGGAGGTGCGGCGGCTGATTCCGCGGCTACCGCTACTGCGGTGAAGAAGAAGGGCGGATCCACCGTCGTGGGTACCAGCACCGCCGTCGGCGGGAAGAAGAAGGGCGCGGGCACCCACGTCACAAATGTTGCTTGGCGTCCGTCCATCATCAAGTCTTCGGATCTCCGTCTTCTTCGCCAAGAAGGAGTGCTGTCCGCCGCAGCCAACGACGCGCGCGTTCCCGGCGGTGAGATAATGCCTTCTCCTCCCGCTGGTTTTCGAGTGATGTTCTTGGCTTTCATCATTCACGGCCTTTCCTTGCCCCTGCATCCTTTCTTCAGGGGCCTCCTTTGTTTTTACGGGCTTCAGCTCCATCAGCTGTCCCCGAACTCTATCCTCCATATCTCTTGCTTCATCACCCTCTGCGAGTGCTGGCTCGGAATCGAGCCGCACTTCGGCCACTTCAAGCGCCTCTTCAAGCTGAAGCGCCAATCTGCGTCTGGGTCTTTAGTCTATGATGTAGGTGGCTGCGGAATCCACGTCGACTCATCCACCACCTATTTCAATATCAAGCTCACGGAGTCCGTCCAAGGGTGGAGGGACAAATGGTTCTACATCCGCGGCGAGAAGGCCAACGGGGAGCACTTCGGGCTCGCACCCTTCGATCCCGCGACGCCGTGCAAGAGGAGGCGCTCCTGGAAGAACGTAGTCATGCCTGGCGAGTCCGCGGAGACAGATGTGCTGTACAAGCGCGTCTGCGACCTCGAGAGTCACATAGGTAAAGAAGAGGGAGGCTGCGCCCTCATTCGCACGTGGCTACGCCGTCGCATCTAGCCCCTGTAGGCCAGAGTCCACCCCATGTTTCAGTGGGCTAGCGCTGACAATGCCACTCGCGTGTCTGCCGATGGCATGTCCGCGAGTGACGTGGACAAAAGGGTTCGACTGGTCACCAAGTACACCGTCAAGGATGTGCTCCCCAGTGAGCCAGTTGTTTCCTCCATTTGATGCTGCTAACCCTCCTCCCGAGGTATAGTTGTGCTATGCAGTAGCTTAGTTTGTCGATTGCTTTTCTGTAGTTTATTTGCCTTTTGCTGAATTTGTTGTCTGTATGCAGGATTGGGCGGTATCACCTTGTATGCCCCCTCTTCCTGAGGGGATTATCCCTCGCGAAGCCTTGGAAGAGGATGAGTCGGAGTCGACCGTCCCATCTGATGTGGAGGAGGAAGCCCCCGAGTCCGGTAGTCCGAATACTCGCAAGCGTTCGCGCAGCGAGGATTCCGATGCGTCGTCTCCTTCAACTCCGGAAGGTGTAGGTGTTGGTGCGGAGTCGCCGATCCCTGCCATTCCTGTGAGCGCTGTGGCACCATCCTCTCGCAAGAAGATGCGATTGCCTAAGGAGTCCTCGTCAAAGTCGGGGGAGCCCACTTTTGACTTTGACAAGTTTGATTGGTAAGTTTTCTATTGTACTTGTTCTTCTCTGTTTTTTCCTTTCTTGATGTGGATTTTGTCTTGCAGTTAAGAGGCGTCGTCATCTTCTGGCGACGTCCAATTTTTGAAAGAATCAGGAGTCGCGACCTCGAAGGCCAAGAAAGAGGTCGAGCGTGCTCCTTCCCCTCCATTGGCGGCCCACTCCGGGCACAACTCTTCAAGTTCTCCTCATGCAGGGGAACATGGAATGGTTGCCCGGATGACGGCACACCAAACAACTTCGGAGTCATTGGAGGATCACGTAAGTGTAGTATTTTCTTCTTTTTGATGTCAGTCGATGGCTTCTGCTGATCCTGTTCTTTTTTATGCGATAGCTCCTTGTGAAGGAGGCCGCTCACTTGGCGGAGCAAGTGCTTGCGATGGGCCACCAGCATGCGATGCTGGAGACGCGTTATCGCGTGGTTGAGAGTGAGTGTCCTACACTTCTTATTCTTCTTCTTCTCCTTTGATATAGTCAACTATAGTCAATTCTTGTTTGTAGTGTAGCTGAACATAATGCCCTCTTGCGTGACGCCGCCACCCTGGAGAAGACACTCGCCGTGGCTGTGAAGGGTCGCAATGAAGCAATCGCGGCGCGTGACGAGGCACGAAGGCGCGAAGAGGATCTGCATGCCTCCTTCGCAGCCAGGGAGAAGTTGTTCAAAGAACAGCTTTTCTCAATTGCCAAGGCCCTCTCAGGTACTTTGTTGTGGATATCATTATCCTTCTCTGCTCGATTTTTTTGCCGGTGGCGCTGATGCTTTGTCCATGTGTGGATTTATGTACAGATGCTGGCGATTTGAGCTTCGACCTGCAGGCCCTTCGTCACGATGACGCTCTAGCGGGTGCACTATCATCAGTTGAAGATCGCAGCATCGCCGTTCAGGATACGCTCTCCAAGGCCAAAGGCGTACTCAGTCGCCTTCGGGAGGAGCTGATGCCCAAGGCAAAGCTAGTCGAGAATATAGACGAGCTGGTGGAGTCACTTGCCTGGGGTGTGCCTTCTAGCTTCAAGAACTCACTCCGCGCGGCTGGCGCGTCCATGTCGCTTGCCATGGTGCAGGCCCACGGAGTCGAGATTGTTCCTGTCGCGGTGTCGAAGGCGATGCCTGTTAGCACGGACGACCAGCAGGTAGTCTTTCCTCCTTTCGCGACTGCCTGTGGCAACTATGGGCATCAGCTGATAAACACAGTTGCGAAGTATTCTGAGGAGCCGCAACGCGCCAAGAAGGCGGCGAAAGCTGCGGCATCAGGGGCTGGCGAAAAGTCAGTGGCATCTGACACTGCCACAGACTCGATGAAGCCCCCGAAGCCGTTGAAGTCGAAGAAGCCAATTGCTCCTTAGTAGCTTTGTAATAGTTAACTAGTTTATGTCCTTTGTTAAGAACATGCCTGCTGGCGAGTGTATCTGCTGATACTTTTGCTAGTCTTGAATGCACTTGAATCTTTTGTCTTTGTGCTGATTTGGTCGTCTTATTTGTTTCTATCTTGGCTTGTGGTAGGGTACACCAAGTGATCCTTTGAGGGAAACTCATGACTCACCGCCTCTTGATGATACTTTAGCACCGCCGCACTCCAGGGTAGATGAACTGTCGGTACTTTCGTGACTGCGTGACCGCGTGAAGCAGCTGGAGCATGAGTTGCCCACGCTCCACGGGAACGCCGATGTATGGAAGTCAAAGGCGGAGAAAGCCGCCGCCCGAGAGCAGTATCTGCTTGGCGAGGTGATGCAGCTGGGCGACCAATTCAAGTGTTAGTTTGCTTGCTCTTATCTTTTCCTTGTAGTCACTCACGATGGTGCGCTGTACTTATGCTGCTGTTTGTTGCTTCGTGTAGTTGTCAGCGCGCGTCATCCGCAGGATGAGAAGGATAGAATTGCCATTCGTATGCATGATCTTACCCAGGAGCAACTTCAAGAGAGTGGATACTTCTGGGTAGATCATGATCGTGCGATTGCGCTGGCGACCCTGCAGGATCGCGCGTCGCGAGTGCTGCACTTTCTGAAGAAGTCACAGTCATGTTTGAAGAACATTAATCGGATGATGTTTCTGCTGGATGTTACTCCATCAAGCATGCTGGCCCTCCTTGCTAAGTTTCAAGACCTGACCGCAGTTCGCGAGTGCGTGAGGCAATAATTGGTGGCTGGAGCCAAGGACGCTCTATCGTTGGTGCGACTGCACAGGCCTGACGTAGATGTTGCGGAAATTGCGGCTGGGCCGCCCGCGTCGCCAGCAGGTTCTGCCTGGAATATGGTGCCACACTACCAGGCTGTGGATCGCCCAGCAGAAGAGATCATTGACTTTTTTGAGGAACAAACCAACGTTCTCTTGCTGCAGTAGTAGCTTAGTTTGTATCCTGCACATAAGTGTACTCGTGTTGTAAAGTTCATATAAATGTTGTATATAATTTATTGTTGAATATGTATAGAGAGCTTTGTTAGCATGAAGTGCGTTGCACTATGCGAGTCCTTTTCGTTAGCCTAGGCATGCTCTTATCTTAGTCCCTTATCAACATGTTAGGTGCGTTGCAGCTGGGTTGATGTTGTGTCAAGGGTTTCGATTGATGTGCCAGCTACTCAGGATATCGCGTTTTTGGTTCGTAGAACAGATGTATATAGGATGGCGCAGCCCCCGAGAAGATAAATTGGAAAAATAAAAGAGAACACAGAGTTTTGGGGCACTTAGCTTTATTTATTCGAAGGACAGTGCGAGGTACAATGTGTGGCTAAGTAGCCTTGGCTGAGTAGCCTTATTTGCGATGTAAAATTAAAAAGCGACTAGGGGTAGAAGCGTCGCAGCTGTGCGACGTTCCAGGGGTTGGAGTATGCGACTCCTGTCTCTAAATCTTGAAGGCGATAGGCGCCACCTGGGATTACTTCTGTAATCACGTATGGTCCTTCCCAGGGGGACTTGATCTTGAGATGCCCCTGCTGCTTTAGTCGCAGGACCAGGTCGCCTTCGACGAAGGATCTGGGGCGTAGCCTCCTACTGTGGTAGTTGCGTAGGTTCTGCTGGTAGATCGTTGATCTTTCCGCGGCGATTTCTCTTGCCTCGTCAAGGAGGTCGACAGAGTCTTGGAGTGCGAGGGATGACTCTTGTTCGCTGTAAGCGACCACGTGTGGCGCCTTGTATCGTCCCTCGGCGGGCAGCACTGCTTCGGCTCCGTGCACCATAAAGAATGGCGTGTAGCCCGTCGCACTGTTTGGAGTTGTGCGTAGGCTCCAGAGTACAGATTGCAGTTTGTTTGGCCAGCAACCCGCGGCTTGTTCGGGTGGCCGGAGGAGTCGCTTCTTGATGCCGCCGCAGACGAGCCCGTTTGCTTTTTCCACTTGACCGTTGGTCTGTGGATGTGCTACCGAGGTGTAGCTGATGTTGATCCCCAGATTCTCACAGAATTCTAGAACTCCTTGGATGTGAAGTTCGTCTCGTTGTCGGTGATGATGCTGTGCGGTACTTCGAAGCGGTAGACGATGGATTCGAAGAACTTAACTGCGCTATGTCCTGATTGGTTGGTCACTGGCATGGCCTCAATCCACTTGGTGAGTTTGTTGACTGCGACCAAGAGGTAGACGTAGCCTCCTCGGGGGGACCTTGGGAGTTTTCCAACCATGTCGAGTCCCCATTGCGCAAAGGGCCAGGCCAATGGAATTGGCCGGAGCTCTGCGCCAGGTGCGTGCGGCTTGTCCGCGAATCGTTGGCAAACATTGCATTTTTGGACGATGTCCTTGGCATCGCGCATGGCCGAAGGCCAATAGAATCCAGCTCGTAGAGCTTTGGCAACGAGGGCGCGACTGCCGGCGTGGTGCCCACAGGTCCCCTCTTGGATATCGAGGAGAACGACTCTTCCATCGGCTCTGGAGACGCACCGTTGGAGTACTCCTATGATGCTACATTTATACAGTTCTCCGTTGATAACAGCGAATGCCTTGGACCACCGCGCGATGTGCCGTGGATCAGTCGGATCGTCTGGTAGCCTTTTGCTAAGGAGGTACGTGATGTATGGTTGCGTCCAGAATTGTTCGATCATCATGACGCTCATTGGTCTCTTGAGTCCTGTGTCCAGCTCCAAGTCGTCGAGTGTCATTGACTCATTGGGCGGCGTAGCCCCCGAGTCCGTTGCTGCGCTTGTTTTCTTCTCTGCGGCCTTTGGCTTGATGGAGCGTTCACAGATGCGCTCGAGAAATACCCCAGGTGGTATGGGGGCGCAGGTAGAGCCTATGTTGGCGAGTGCGTCCGCCTCTTCGTTGCTTTCGCGACCTACGTGCCGCAGCTCGCAACCGTCGAAGTCTCCTTCGAGTGTGTCATAGAGGTCGGGTACGCGATCATGTTGTCATTCAGTGTGTCGCACTCATGCATTGTTTGGTTGACGACCAACTTGGAGTCACCGTATATGATGAGCCTCTTGGCCCCGTAGGCTTTTGCCATCCTCATCCCGTGCAACCGGGCCTCGTATTCAGCCTCGTTGTTGGAGGCTGTGAACTGCATTCGCAGGATGTATTTCAGCTTGTCCCCTTGAGGTGATGTCAGTATGACACCTGTGCCTGCTCGAAGTGCATTGTCCAGAGGTAGGACATGTCTGGTTTGTCCGGGAGCTGGTTCTCCATCCATTGCATGAGGAAGTTAGGGAGAACTTGTGACTTGATTGCGTCGCGCTTTTTGTATGTGATGTCTCGTGGAGACAATTCTATTCCCCAAAGCGCGACTCGTCCCGTGGCGTCGGGGTTGTTGAGGATATGCCCCAACGGGGCGTCATTGACCACCACGATTGGGTGCTCCTGGAAGTAATGGCGCAGTCGCCGGGCGGTCATGAAGACGCCGTATGCCAGCTTCTGGTAGTGCGGGTACCGCTGTTTTGTTGGCGTGAGGACCTCGCTGAGGTAGTAAACTGGGCGCTGTAGTCCGTGGACCTTGTTTTCCTCGGTTCGTTCCGCCACGAGTACTGTGCTGACCAGTTGGTTGGTGGCGAAGATATACAGACATAGTGGTTCCCTTTCTCATGGGGTCACCAGTACTAGCGAAGTGGATAGCAGGCGCTTGAGGTCTTCGACTGCTTCTTGCACTTCCTTGGTCCACTCGAATTTGTTAGCTTTGCGGAGTAAGGGAAGTGCCTTTTCTCCCATCCGGTTGATGAATCGACTGAGGGCCACGATTCGTCCAGCCAGCTGTTGGACGCCCCTTATGTTTTTCGGCTTCTCCATGGCTAATATGGCTTTTATTTTCTTTGGGTTTGCCTCGATTCCCCTCACGGAGATGAGATACCCGAGTACTTGCCCAGATGGTACGCCGAAGGCGCATTTGTCCGGATTGAGCTTGATCCGGTAGCGGTCGAGGTTGGCGAAGGTTTCGTCGATTAGGGAGGCTTCCTCCTTGGTCTTGATTACTATGTCGTCAAAAATAGACTTGAATATTACGACCAAGTTGCTCTTTGAGACAAGCCTGCATGCACCGCTGATAGGTGGCACTTGCGTTTTTTAGCTCGAAGGGCATTGTATTGTAGCAGAACACACCAAAGGGTGTTGTAAACGCTATTTTCTCTTGCTCTTCCTCTTTCATTCGAATCTGATTATAGCCTGAGTAGGCGTCGAGGAAGCAGAGGCGCTCGCATCCCGCGGTGGAGTCAATGATCTGGTCGATGCGCGGCAATGGGAAGTGATCCTTTGGGCAGTGCTTATTCAGAGAGGTGAAGTCCACGCACATCCGCAGGATATCTGTGTCCTTTTTTGGTACCAGCACCGTGTTGGCGAGCCAAGTGCTTTCCTTGATCTCGCATATGAACTTGGCATCAAGGAGTCTGTTGATATCCATTCCAACTGCCTGCGCTCGTGGCTCAGACAATCGCCGAATTGTTTGTTTGACTGGCCTTGCGTCGGGGTTGACGTTGAGTGCATGCTCGGCGAATTCCCTGGGAACTCCTGGCATGTCCGCAGGACACCAGGAAAAAATTTCCCAGTGCACACGGAGGAATTTGACGAGCGCGAGTTCCTATGCGGGACTCAAGTTGTTGGCGATGAGGGCCGTTTTGGCGGGATCCGATGGGTGGACCTGCAGTTTTTTTTGTGCACCAATGAGTCGAAGGAGAGATCAGGTGAACTTGGCCGGCTCAGGGGAGGCAGACTGTTGTCTGTCGACTCCTTTAGTCTCGCGAGTTCCTCCTGCATGCCGAAGGACTGGGAAATTCTGTTGAATTCCCTGTCGCTACTGTCAGATCTCTCGAAGCCCCTGTTGATCGTGATGACGCCATTGGGACCTGGCATTTTCATCTGCAGGTAGGCGTAGTGGGGCACTGCCATGAACCTAGCGAACGCGATGCGCCCGAGGATGCAGTGGTACTATGAGGGCCAGTCGACGACCTCAAAGTCGATGCGCTCGCGCCAGAAGTTCTTCGACGTGCCGAAGATGGCATCGAGGTTGATTTTGCCCAGGGGTATATGCCTTTCCCTGGGACTATGCCGTGGAATGTTGTGTCCGAGGCCTCCAGGCAGGTTAAAGGGATCCTCATTGCTTGCAAGGTACTCGCGAATATAAGGTTGATGCCACTTCCGCCATCCATGAAGACGCGGCTCATGTCGAAACTTCCGATTTGCGCCTCGAGTACGAGGGGGCAATGGCCTAGACGAGGTACTTGAGGTGGATGATTACGTTTGTCGAAGGTGATGTAGGACTCGCTTCCCCTGAGGTACTCAGTAGTAGATGGTGGCGAGTGTGTGGCCAGGTTGACTTGGCGAGTGATGGCCTTCTGCACCCGATTCGAGGGGCGTCCCTTTTGGATCATCATGGTGCCCATGGCTCGTGGGTATGGTTCGCCTCCGTGGTGCTGGTCCGACGTAGCTGCATTCGGGGGCGGCCCAGGTGGTGGTGGCGGAGCGCCATGTGCCACGGCGCCTGGAGCGGCCCCGTAGCCTCTTTCGACTGCGTTGCGGTTCATCCGAACCAATCCCTCGTGTAGCTTGAGGAACTCGCGGCAATCCTTGAGGAGGTGGCTAGACTTCTTCTTTCCATCATGCTTGTCGATGTAGAAGTGTACCGTACATGGCCTGGACAGTTTGTCCTCAATGCATGTAGCGGGTGCCTCATCACGATTGCGGCGTTGCCACACTTGCGTGGTTTTCTCGGAGTCGTGGTATCCACCGCTACGGTATCCGCTGTTGCGATTATCGTCGCGTCTGTCGGCGTAGCCAGCTGCGACCATGTTGACATCGTCGCGATCGTCATAGATGCGCATGCGGCGTTTGCCTCGGCGATTGAGTCTGCGCTCGAGTTCCGCCTCCTCGTCGGAGTGAACGCGATTTTTCACCGAATCTGCTCCATCGGCCCACCAATTCGCGATTTCCATCAGGTGGTCGATGGTTTGAGGCTTTGAGCGGCCTAGCTCCTCCCTGAGCTCTAGGCGGCGAACACCGCCGTTGAACGCGTCAATCGCGCGATCCTCCGAGATGTTCTCTGCGGAGGTCTTGATGATAGACCACCTTTGGATGTAGGAGCGTAGAGATTCGCCCGATCTTTGCTGGCAGCACCTCAACTCTTCGATTGATGCGGGCCGCTTGTACGTTCCCTTGAAGTTGCGCACGAAACAGTAAACCAGCTCATCCCAGCTACGAATGGATCCGCGCGGGAGATTGTTGAGCCTTGCTCTAGCGGCGCCTTGTAGCTGTAGCTGTAAGCATTGCATGGCCGTGCTTCGACTGCCGCCGTGGAGCCTGACGGAGGAGATGTGGTCCTCCAGCCAGATCTTCGGGTCCTGTAGGCCGTCAAACTTCGGGTTCTCTGATAGGAGTTTAAACCCTTTAGGCATTCGCTTTTGCCTGATGGATCTGCTGAAGCATCTGGCACCGCAGAGCTCCACATCTTCCTCTTCTGAGTTAGTCGACCGGGCACGTCGTGCCCTTGATTTGTCGATCTTGCGCTGCGTGAGGTCCTTGCGCGCATCATAGTCGCGATCGTGTCGCCATGAGCGGCGGCGTCGAGACAGGTCGTAACTGCCGTCGCTAGATGAGGGTGAGGAGTAGCACTTTGCCAGTGCTTTGCCCTTTTTCGGCTCAGCTGTTGGCTCTTTTTCGAGAGCAGCCTCGATTAGTCCCAAGCCCGTGATCGTAGATCGGTGCATGGCAGCTTGGGGATCTCCAGCTGGTGGCTGGTTGTTGAGGAGGTACATGGTGGCTGCTGTCACCGCGGCTTGTGGCGTCTTGGGGACCATGTTGCCCCGTGTATGGACTGTCATAGAGCTGAAGTCGAGGACTTTCGCAGCTTCTATGCGTTCTTGCTCGGTAAGGTGGGCCATCCAGGATTGCCTCTTTTTGGCAATGTATTCGTTGCCCTTTGAGGAGGATCCTCCGTGGGAGGAGATCCTAGCACGACGAAGGCTCGACTCGTCCGCCCCCTTTTTACGCGCTTCGAGCTGAGCGATTGTTTACACTTGGCGCTTAAATTCCTCCTTCAGGAGCCAATGGTATCCCATCAGGAGTTTTTTGCAAGGATCCGGGGGTTAGAGGGTTTCCCCGTAGGGCCTCGCGGCAGCGAGCCCATTCAAGCTCTTTGAGCCTGACTACGACACGTTCGCCGGTTTTCTCATTGGTTATGGTTGGAGGTTCGATTGTCCCTCCGTTGTTGATGGGAGTGCCGCCATTGCCACCGTTGCCGCCGTTGCCACGGCTCGGCGGGTCGGTTTCGTTGCCACGGTTGCCCGTGTTGTCGCGATTGGCAGAGGTGTTGCCTGCGTTGATGACGGCGCACATGAAGTGATTGGGGAAGCTGCTGCTATCGCAACTCTCAAATCCGGAGCCGTAGGTTTCATCTTCGGTTGCCAGATGGCTCAGATCAGACTCCCGACTGTTGTCGCTGACCGTGTTACCGACTGTTGTCGGGGTGTTGAGTTCACTGAGGGTGCCGATCGATGGAGGGAACCATGATGCTAGGGCAATCGCCGGCAGTGTCGGCTGATCAGGCATGCGAAGCGTGCCCATCTGACCAACTTGGAAGCGGAAGCTCCCAATCGCCAGGCTGATTCCGTCCCCCACGGACTCGAAGGCTGGGCGAGTGGCCGGCGTGTGGATGGTGAAGTCGAACGCGCCGAAGAGCTGGCGGATCTTCGCTGTTGCAGAGTTGTAGATCGCGGTTGATGGGGCCGAAGAAGCCGCAACATCAGCACTCCCAATTCCCACAGACGGTGCCAATTGACGAGGGTTTAACTCATCAATGCCCATTGTTATGGACTTGGGTTTTGGAGAAGGAGGGAGCGCTGGAGACATCTATCGGCTAGCAAACAAGCACACAGGGGACAAAGATTTACCCAGGTCAGGCCTCGTAGAGGTCCCTACTCCTGCTTGTCTGCTCGTGGAATTATCGAAGGAATCGAAGATTACAATGGTGCGCAGATGCAATCTGGCGAGGGTTGTGGAAACTAGGGTTGCGTGTGTCCTCCTCGCCGCCCTCTCCTAGCCTTTATATAGGTAGGCTAGGTCTCGGGTAGCAGGTCGAGTCGGTTACATGTTAGGGTTTTCCCCTTCAAACTTTCTATCTTTAGTTTCTTCTTGTTCTTCAAGCAATCGAGAGTCCGTAGGTTACTCGAGTCCTTCATTTGGGCCTTGGCGACACCGTGGGTCTTTACGTATTTAGACCGTATATACCAAGCTCGAGTACCCGTAGGGTATACCCATGTCATAGATACTTTGGATTTCATATTCAGGGTGATCAATAAAGAGACTTTTTATAATATTAAAGATATAATGTTTGTGATATACAATTGTCTCGGTAGAAAATTCCCTTGTAAAATCATACGAGAACATTCTTTTGAAAACCTTTTAAGTCCAAGTCTGCATATCTACATCGTCGATATTGAAGATGATATCCTACTTCTAGTCTGAGAGCGGATTTGCTGCCACGGGGATAGCTGCCCCCCATGCAGCTACCACACGATTTTCCTAGAGATGCGAGCTTAGATCTATCCCCACGTGACATTAAAAAAAGTGTTCTGATGGTAATCAAATTAGAGATGGCGATGCATGCTATTGTGTGTGAGATACAAATGTCTCTATCATGGTGGATGTGTCAAGGAAATAGTACAAGATAGACAAACCCTTTGGTACTCTAGAGTGATATGATGAGAAGGTGGCAGCCTGGCAGCATTCACCTCATGATGGCAGAGAGAACAAAAAATGCATGCAAGCACTTGATATTGTACAAGTGTGGGTACAACGTGTCTACTTGAACTGAGTGAAGCACTTTATCTCTATGATCTATGCATGTCGACAGTGCATGCATACAGTCATATAGAGCCTTGTGCTAAGATGGATGTATATGCCACGATGCTTTGCTATTTACCTTGGTAGGCTATTTTAGCCTACTAAGATATTTTATACTTCCTCCGTTTAGAAATGAATGACTTGAGTTTGTCTAGATACGAATGTATCTATATACTAAAATATGTCTAGATACATTTAAATTTAGACAAATCTAAGTTAGTTAATTCTGGACGGAGGGAGCATTTTAAAATGGAGGTATTAGAAGCTAATACAGGCTAACTTTTCTAATGCACGTCTATATCAAGGCAGCCATGCATCCGTCACATCATGTCTAGCATGAGAGTAGCAAAAGTTGTTTCCATCGGCTAATGAACTTCAAAACATTGCTCTTTGATGATTTTTCCTGCGAAGATTAGTACTAGCAGCCAAGTTGTATATTGGTGCACAAGAGTCTGTCACGGGCACGATTTGTACTTAACATAGCAATGATATGGTTGCTAATGCCATACTAGTATACTATATACTACTAGTGCACGTTCTACAAGTCATGGAGATGCAAACCATGCTTAACGAGCAGCATGTCTTATATAAACCACGTGACATGGTCGTGGGATGCTGCGTGTGCAACATGGTGCAACATAAAAAACTAAATAAACCTGTGATGGAAAGGACGTCGGCCGGTCATCAACAATTTGTTCACGCTCTTTTTTTCACTGCTCTTGCACTGACGTATAGTATTGTCAGTGGTCTGCTTTATTTAGGGGAGGTTAATCAAGCATCACCATGTGGTGCAAGAGCTAAATAGCTTTGGCACATATCTCAAGTATTATGATTGGATGACAGCCGAAGGGGGACAGCTATCCCCGGTGGTAGCAGACTATTTTCCCTTCTAGTATAGTGGTATTGATACTTCTACAATATCAAACGTCTGTCGAAAATTCAAGGGGGTCATTTTTAGTATGTTAGCATTATTTCCTATGCTATACCAACATGTTCTCTCATTTATCTCCTCAGTTGCAAAAATACACGATATTGTACATGGACATATCCTTAAATGTGTCAATTTGACACTTTTGTTTATAAATATGTTAGTACGAAATAAAATACTTATTGTGGGACAGGTTTCTAGTGTCCCATGTGCATGATCAGGACAGCTTTTAATAATCTACTATCATTTTCTCAAACATTTACTCTCCTCCGAACCTAGTACATAGTGTTACCGAATCAAGGAGATATTTTTATCCTTTTTCTTAAGTAACATGAGATCAGCATGATACTTTGGCAAAACTAATGAGATTCAATGGTTGGTACCAAGTTTTTGTTTCATGACCGATATTCGGGTATATAGTCAGAAATGGGTGTTTCCAGTTACCACGGACAAACAATACCGCCATACAAAATTGATCGGTATTTTAATAATTTTCTCAAATTTAGAGAATTTTGATAAACTTTGGATGAATTTGTAAATTGGTTTGAAAAAACTCGGGAGGTAGTTTGACTGGTATCTCTAGTATTTACGAAAACCGGAAATACCGTTTCCCACCAGTATTTCTTTCCGCCGAGGCAAAAAATCCCTACTTGTGATATGTTTAAGTACCAATATAATTGTCTACCAGATTAACAGCCAGATGTTCTGCTTTTGTAAAAACAAATCTAGAATATCTCTCCATTTTACGTCTTATCATGATTTTTATATAATATAATTTATTTGATGATGTGGATACTTTTGTAAGAATAATCTTTGTAGTGACTATGTGACCATATGTACAAGACACTTGATCCGAGCCAATATACTCTCCTCATTCAATTGTATTATCGTTGGAGTTTGTAAAGATTTGGTTTCTTATGTTAACTTATAACAAAGTGTTTACTCTTACAAAAAATCATTCCCCTCACCTTAACACGATCGATAAGTTATTGGGTTGCGCCGAAAGCATGGTTCATCTATATTGTGCAATTAGGTATATGTTTTTGTCTAGTTAGCATGTTCGCGAAAATTTTCTCGTGATTGAGGCGGTATGGATTAAAAGTAGCATTACTCCACCCCAAGTCTTAGTGTGGCCTTCATGCTCTGCTCCTTGGAGACAATAGTTTTCGAGCTTTATTATCGTTGTTTCTGTTGAATATGACCCGAATCCTATGTACTATAGAAGGAGTCCTTACGGACTACGGCATTTCAACTGTGCTAGACGTAGCACATCTACAACTCTATTTCGTGTCCGCCAAGAAAGAGACTTGTTTGCCCCTTTATATAGTGCAGGTAGTCATAGATTAGATTGAGAGAGTTTCACCATATTGATAGCACGTAGAGGGTTTGTCCTCTCGTGTATTGTAATACTCCTCCCAATTATAGTGACACGCCGTCGTGCGTTCCGTGGTTTTTTCGTAAGGGTTTTCACGTAAAAATCTGTGTTCTTGTTCTTCGTTTGATCTACTTTTTGCTGCGCGATTGTGTAACAAGGGGTATCAGAGCGCCTGTTTTCAAGATCCGCTGCCCGGGAGAATTTCCGCTACGCTCCCGGGCAGCATCGCACAACGCCGTCTTCATTGGATCAACATCAGGCAGTTTTCATCGAGATTGAAGCATCCTTGTTTTGAGATCGGAACGGGAGACTACAACACATGAGTTCTTCTTTGGCAGGCGTCCCGTGTGCCGCCTATTTGCCGAATCGTCGTGTTGCATCTGTTCTCGGATCAATCCCCGAGGCAGGACTACCACGTCTTGATCTGCTGCTCTTCACGTGAAGCTCGGTGGATTGGATTTTCATCTCCAACTGCTGCGTGCACTATAAAGTCCAATCCACTGCGCTGAGTTTCCTACATGCGTCCCCTTCAAGATCAGGTCTGACTCGTTATTAATTCCGAGCGAGGCGATTGGATCAAGTATTCTCACGATCGTGTAGTAGTAGTACTACATCGATCTGGTCAACCTGATCAATTCCTGAGGAGAACCATGCTTTTTTTTCTCTTTCACGTGAAGCCACGTCTGATCAAACTTCTAATCTCCAACTCCTATGTGCAATTTCAAGTCTACCAGGAAAGTACTCGTGTTGTTTTATTTACCCCGCTGTTTATTGATTCTATTTAGAGTAGTTTTGGTCTGGCTTATTTTGTCAAGTCAAGATGCGGATTATTCTAGCACAGGTGCAATGTATACTGGTGCTACTGTCGGCATGGACAAAAGTGAACCGTCTGTTTTTCCAGCTCGAGCATTGACCCATGTTCTATTCCGGTCCCAATACCGGTTCTACCCGCGCCACCTATGTTCGATGATTTGCCACTAAGATGATCATCATTTTGTTGTTTAAGGTGGAGTTTGTTGAAGTAGATTCAAGTTGTACTACAGTTTTGGTTCAACGTTAAGACGGTTTTATTTGCGGCATTCGACGACTTGTTTGCTCACTGGGTTATCTTATTTGGAGGCTGGAAGTTCAATTAAGTTTTATGATTGTTCATATTCAATACAATTTATATGGGAGATATTGTGGATGCAAATTCAAGGTGTTATATTGCTGCAATTACATGAAGAACACAATTTAGAAATTAAAAAAAAATGGAGGAGGTGATTGTTAAGCCTGTTGGTAGCTAGCATATACTCTTTGCTCTTCAGAGTTTTGTTGTTATGCATGTGAAGGTTTTTGTCTTTGTTATTCAAGTTTGTGATGAGGATCAGTTTGAGGTGTAAGAGAAGATTTGTTTTCTGCTAGATACTACAACATTGTTTAGTTGTCTTTGCTCTTTTAAGAGGGGTCTATTGCAGTGTTTAAGCTCCGTTGCATGTTGAGAAGTTTCCTACATCCGACCTTTGTTCTACATGGACAATTCTTGACCATATCATGGATTTTTCATTAACCATTATAAGAGGACAATTTTTTGGTAACGAGATGTTCTTCGTACCCGATGCTCTTGCATAAGTATTGTTTGCCGAGGTTTGTGCTTTTGTAGCACGTTCAGATTCCATGAGATGAGTTCTTCAAAATGTTATGTGCACCAAGATGTTGTAATATGAGCTTTGCGCTCACTCAAGCACCACAGGAGATATGATGACTTATGTCATTTGATGATTGAGCAATTTCAGCTTTTGGAGGTCAGTGACATAGACTCGGACTTTTATCGGGTATTACAGAAGACCCAAGTTCGTATGTCTGCTTTTTTGACAACTATGTTGTTTTTGGACGATCTACCATTTGCTCAATGTGACTTCATAGCAGTTTATTTGTCCTATGGACGTTTCAAGGCACAAGATTTACTTGTCATGATGACTTTAATTGAGGAGTTGAATGCTATCTATGACTTTTATAAGGGATTTGGACTCAAGGTGGAGATTGTTGAATATGACCCGAATCCTATGTACTATAGAAGGAGTCCTTACGGACTACGGCGTTTCAACTGTGCTAGACGTAGGACATCTACAACTCTATTTCGTGTCCGCCAAGAAAGAGAGTTGTTTACCCCTTTATATAGTGCAGGTAGTCATAGATTAGATTGAGATAGTTTCATCATATTGATAGCACGTAGAGGGTTTGTCCTCCCGTGTATTGTAATACTCCTCCCAATTATAGTGACACGTCGTCGTGCGTTCCGTAGTTTTTTCCTGTAAGGGTTTCCACGTAAAAAAATTGTGTTCTTGTTCTTTGTTTGATCTATTTTTTGCTGCGCGATTGTGTAATAGTTTCGGTGACTATGTGTTTTGGTGACTATGTAGTTGTTTGGCAGTCTATTTTGCAAGGGATCGTGTCTCTCGCTATTGTGTGATCAATAAACCGTATTTTCCTATGTTTGAAATTTGTGACTGTGCTTTTACAAACCTTCGACGTTACTCGATCTGGTTTTTGAATTTCTTATCATCCGTAAAAAGTATACTCTTTCGTGCACGCATATAGATCAATTTATCGTTTGAAGCCCGACGTGTGTTTTCTGCTGCAACGCCCATAGTATTGTTCCTTCGAGCATGAGTGACTACACATGCTTCAAACCGAAGGTAAACTATCAGTTAGTTAATTTGCAACGTTAGTTTTGGCACAATCGACGTAGATCGAATTGTTTGCATGCGGCACTATCTGGTACAAATTCAGTCAACGACTGAACAAAGGGAATTGATGGTTGTACGTGTCCGTTGTACGTATCTTGGTCTCTTGGCTTGTATGGTTCTTTTGGTATCCTTCTCTATTTAAATATCTAATCTCTTTTTTAACCATACACCATATAAATGATTGTACGTGTCATGTTGAAGATATATAAATGGACTTGTCACGTGTCTATAACTTTGTGTAACTCTTATAGATATATTAAATCTTGACTGTTAAAAACGTGTATCCTAAACGGAAAACATGTGCTTTTTTTCCGTATGCAATCGACAGGATTTTTTTTGTTGGGACATGATGGGATTGCTTTTGGCAACGCCATATGGATCTGTGTGGATGTGAATAACGTGACAACTTTTGAATGTCCAAAATAATAAGTGGTTGTGCATGTTACGTACTCTTTTATTAAATCTTAGTCATATATTTTAGATCTAACCACTAAAATTAATTTAGATGATGTAGCTTAACGTGACGTCTATATTGCTTTTAGTATATACTAATAGATAGATATTGCTGCCAACAGTGGGTCCCACTGAAAGCTTGTAACAAAGCATGCAAATCATGGATTGTCACATGTGCGTGTCTCCCATGCATGCCCAAGTATTGCTAGTATCTGAACCGATATCTCTTTTTGTACATCTGGTGATTCTCTTCCTTTTACATAAATCAAACAACTTCAAACATAGTTATTTGTAACATTAAACATTATCCTACGTTAGACCTAGCTAGACAAAAGAAGCATGCAGTCTTGTTTGGAGAGTTCAACGAATTCTCGTCCCAAACAAGGCAATGTAGTGTTCCCTCGGTTACACCCTCACAGAAACTAGTGAACCACCTTCAAGTTGGTTCATGTTGCAAAAGAGGTTCCAACCATTGGAGAACACTATCTGGTTTAAGTTGCGACGAACGATAGTGTACCCAGTAATTGGATCGTCCATGCCTTAGCTATCAAACAGAGGAATGCAATTCTTTCAGATGTTGTAACCAGGTGCAAAGCTTGATGACATGACCTGAAATGAAGAATTAACTAAAAAACATTAATAAACACACAAGTAAAATTGAAAGCATGTCCTTAGCTAGATTAACTCACAAAGGTGTTGTTGTCAGGTCACTGGCACCGGGGGTACCCAGACCCACCGATTGGCGGGTCCACTGTGCAAACCATGGAGGCCTTGGGAGGCTGTGTCCCCTCAATGTGCCTGGTCGGGTACATGAAGTAGGATGAGTAAACCTCCGTGAGGGTCGTTTCGTGGAGGAGTCGCACCCGGATTGCGTCTAGGAAGAAGCCTCCTAGGGGAGGTGGCTACCCTCCGCGAGAGCATCGGATCCCCACCCCAGGGGCACGCTCGTAATCCCATTGCGATTAGAAAGACGACAAGTCCAACGGGCAGTCCCATGGCCGCGCAGAGCGCTGGTCCGCATCGGTAAAGAGAAGGGACTGTCTAGCCACTTCGGTGTTAAAGAAGAGCTAACGGCACAGGCGTCAGTGAGGACTCCTCTTTACCACTTTGGTGCAAGGAAGTGATGGACGGCGCCGTGCAACAGGGAGACGTCACCGACAACCACAACTTTACCATGGACCGGCGCTCCCTGCAGACCCTAGGTTCAGTCCATGTAAAGCAGTCTTGTAGACCAGCTCTTCTTGGGTGGCAATGTGGTAGCCCTTCCCACCCAAAGAATTGGGGGAAGAGGCCCTTGGCCACTATAAAAGGGGAGCCATCCCAACCTTAGAGGGGATCGATCCTTGTGATCTAAAACCCTAGGCTTACAACCACTATTGTACCATCGCGAAACACCACGATCAATACAACCAAGCATGAGTAGGGGCTTTATCCTAATGCCTAGTAGGATGGAAGCTCAATTTTCCGATGATGCTACCATCAAGTCATGAAAAAATATCCCTCGCCGTATCCTCCAAGCCTGTACATCCATCCGTAAACAGGTCGTGAAATTCCACATGTTAAAAAGATGACCATAAACGTAGAGTAGCCGTACTCCGGTAGATAACCTGCAAGTTAGTAGAGAATTTATTATTAAAAATATTGTCATTTCTACGGAGCTATAACAACAAAAAAATGGCAAGCGCTTTCATCCTAAACACAATATTGTATTTCTCATTAATCCCATATAACCAATTACCATAAACATTGGTCGCCGATCGTGGGGGAGATAAACCGGATGCTACTTGGATGATTGACCATATAGACCGAACAAATTTACATTGAAAGAATAAGTGTTTAATCATCTCATCTTGATGACAAAAACACAATGTTTACTTCTATGTCAATTTCTCTTAACAAGATTATCTTTAGTAAGTATTACTCCTCTACAAAGATATCATGCGAAAACTTTAGTTTTAAGAGGTCATTTTCCATTTTTTAATTATGATATCAACTGGAATATCAGAATGTATCAAGGCTCTATACATGGAATCAACTATGAATTTACAAGTCACTAGCAATTCCATTTAAACTCGTCAGGAACTACTTATAATTCGCAACATGGACACTCATAATAGAAGATTGTTCCAAGAATCTAAACGAGGCCCTATGAGATCTCTTCTGAAAGACACATTCAGAGGATTCGATTCCATTATCATGACAAGTGTATCCCCTTTATATCTAAAAATAGCGTACAAAGATGGATATTGCTCTCGCAAGGTAGCGTGGCGAAGCCACTTATCCTCCCAAAAGCGTATTTGAGACCCATCCATGATATTGAAAGCTCCGAAGCAAAATAAATGTTTATTAGATGCCATGAGTCTAGCCCAAAAGTGCGAGTGACTAGGTTTCCATAATGTAGCATCCCAATTGTCTAACAATTGTAATGCTACTTGGTCTAGTAAGATAATGGCTACTTCCTATATATAATTGTTGCATCATAATTATATCATGCTCATGTCATCATGCCACCTTGCATTTGAGCATCATATAAAACCCTTTTTCTTTTGGTTCTTCCCTCATATGCATTATTAATTGTATTTGCCTCTTGATATTGTATTTGGTTATTGTTATATTGTTTAAATGCCCAAGATGAGTTGGGGGCATATCTTTATTCAACTCCATCACCTTTCTTTTCACCACCTTATAATTCCACCATCCCATTACCCATGAGCTTGAATTTCTTTTTTTTTTGATATTTATTCTAGCTCATGTGGGTTGGGGTGGATCTAATTCTATAAATTCTTTTGGTTGGCCTTATTCCACTTCTTGGAAATGCATAAGGATAATGCCATATTATTATTGTTTTCACAAAATAAATCAGGGCATTTATTATTTTGCATGGGCCATACAAGAGTACCACCACCTTTATCCCATTTGAGTCCTCTTGGTTTTTATTGGGTCTTTTCCTTGTGGATCATCTCCATCCCTCTCCACCATCCCCTGATCTCATCAACACTAATAATTTTCTTCATGCATGCTCATATGAGAATCTATCTACATTGCTAATCTTTCTCCTTTACACTTGCCCATGTCTTGATCATGCCTCTTTTAATCCCTACACTCCCTCACCCCTTCATCTTGGCTTGATCTATAAGCATGTTTAAAACACTAAAAATTCTAAACAAAAACCCTAACCCTAGCTTCCTATCCTCTCTCTCAAAACCCTAACCCTTAATCTCACCTCTCTCTCTTTCAATCCCTCTCTCTACCATGCTGGGCCCCACCTGGCCCTCTCTCTCTCCCTGGCCCACACCCCATCTACCCATCTAACCACCCCCAAACCCTAGCCCATGCCGAGCATGCCCTAGCTACACCCTAGCTCACCCGAGCCCCCTCTCCTCTCTCTTTCTCTCTACTTGCCGTGCCAGCCTCACCCAGCTGCTCCACCATGCCGTCCCCACCTGGCAGCCCACCTTGCGCCTGCCCTGGCTGCCCGCGGCTAGCACGTGAGCGAGGAGGAGCAAAGGTGGCCGAGACCACCTTTATCTCTGCCCGTGCCCACACGCTACCTCTTCCTCCCCCTCGCTTTTCCCTCCTCCCACACGTCTCCTGGCTCGCCCAGATCTGCCCAGAGCCCTGCCTCTCCCCTCCTTCCTCTCCAACGACGACGCCTTCCTCCCGCCAAACCGCCGTCTACCTCTTGTTCCTGCCAGCACGTGCGACGTGGAGGTGGTCGAGAAGACTAAGGAGAGCCCCCTGCTGCTCCCTGTATGCGCCAACGTGGAGGAGGAGCCCCAGGATCGCCAGTACCTACGCCGTCCCGATGAAACCCTAATTCCGGCTGGCGCCTGCTACGTCGACGATCGCCCGCTCCTCTGCCCGAACCACCACCGCCAGCAGCTTCGCGGTAAGCCAAGATCTCTCCCAGGCTTCCTCGCCGTCGTCGCCGTTGCCTGGTCGCGCCGCGCGTTCCGTCGAGCGCCCTCGGTGCGCTGCCAGATGCTGATGTCTGCACGTTGTACGCGCCGCATAGAGCCTTACCTAGCCGCGTTACTCCCTCCTGTCAACACCCACATCCTACCGCACTGGTCACCGCCGCCTAGCGCGAGCTCCAGGTCCCCAGTTCGAGTCGCCGTTCCGCGCCGCGCGCAGATCTGCCGCCAGACGGTCGAGAAGATCCACAGTACCGTGGCCTCCCCCTTTTTGCAGATAACCCCCCTGTTCTTTTGCCGCCTCAACCCGCAGTACGCGCGCGCCCACCTGTCAGCTGCCCTGGCGATCTTGCAGTAAGGCCCCCCGGTTTTCGTAGACGTAACCCGCGGTCCAGTCCGACCCCACCTAACAGCCTCTGCGGGTTCCGCCGCTGTCACATGGGCCTTACCCAGCTGGTCCCACCTAGCAGTCACATGGGCTAGCCAGAGCCCCGATGAGAAAAGTTTTCCGCGCGCGTATGTCCCACTAGCGGCTGGCCCACCCGTCAGTGACTGTGGCTGAGTCGAGCTGAGTAATAAAAGTTTCTCTGTTGAGCTGTTTAAACAAAACAAATTCAAACTGTTTAAATTCAAATTCAAATCAGTTTTTAAATAACTTTTAATTTACAAATCCAATTAATACAAATGATATATGTTTTTGAATCAGAAAAATGTGAGGAGTTCAAATATGCCATTCAAAATAATGTTTCAACACTTTAAAATTTCGAGATGATTAAAATTACAATAAAATGCCCTTTTTCCTTAATAAATTAATAACTTTAATTCTATAACTCCAAATTGGGCAAATAATATGTCTAAATCGATCAGCGCAACGAGCCCGTTCTATCTATGCATTCCTTGTTCTGATTTGAAGCATGCATCATGTTATTATTAAAAATCTGAACTGTTTATGGCAATAAAATTGGACTAAATAAATCATAAAATGCTTTATTCTTGTACCTCACACCTCACCATGCCATGCTACTTTAATGCCATGTAAATTGTGCATCATTCATCATGGCATGCTTGTTTGCTTGTCGCATTTTAATTCATATGCTTGTGCACTTTATTTATGTTGGCCCTTGTTTGTTTGGTTCTTCTTCGAATAGACGCCCAGCAGGAGAATTACCAGGAATCACATGAGTACTACCCAGATCCATCTCTCGCTTCGACTGAGCTGCCAGGCAAGCACTACCACATGCTTGCATACATATAGTACCTATTGCCTCTATCTTACTCTTGCATCATTGAGTCGCGATTGCATTAAATTGAATCCCAAGTACTGCATAGCCTTTACTTTTAAACCCCACCGAAGCTTGTACCTCCATACCATGAGCCATTACTACAGGAGTTGTTTGAGCCATGCGAGTCATAGAAAAGCATGTGTAGGGTATGTGAGTGTCTGATGAATAACGAGGTACCTAAACAACTTAACCTGGGTTGTAATGGGATAACTAATGAAAGAGGCACCGGTGAGCAATATCTGCTATTTGGTTTTTCATGCTCACTTGTGTCCCATAGGACCCCGAGTACTTGATTCCTGCTCCTTGTTTATTCGCACTATCCACATCCGGGAGGCCTTATGGACCCCCCTGAGCAAGAGCTTGATTCATTCTTATTTCTTGGGGCCACAATTAGTTTGGGTCTTTACTACTATCCTGTACTTATGCCATGTTACTGCTTTATTTAAGATTGTGCGAGGAGCACCTGTACTGTTTTGGATCGCGCCACGTTTCCGCGGTATCGACAAGCCCAGTCACATTTTCGGGTTCCCAGTCGTTTACAGCCGTCGTCGCAAACCCTGGGTCCGTCTCGGAGCCGGCCAACTTCGTTGCGGGTAGCTTATTGGGGTGGCCCCCTGAAATATTTTTGAATCCTGTGATTGCTTTGTCGTGAATGCCTCGTTGGGTTTTGATTTGGTTTTTCCGAGGTTGATCGAGTGTGTGTTGCTATTCGTGCACCCCTGCAGGGTAAATCTTTCTGAAAGTCGTGTCCGCGATTATGGATGACTTGGAGCACAGTTTCTCGATCATAGACAAGTATAACTAAAGTACCGCTTTTAATTTGACTAAGAACTTGACTAGTAAACAGTGCAATACTCATGGAATGGGTAATAAAACTGCCAACGAATGATGGGGTTGTTCGTCCACTTCCTCATTGGTAAGCGAGGAGGAGGATAGATCTGTTAATTATACTGTTATAACTGTTGTTCTTAATCCACGGTCATCCGTCTATCATTGGTTAGGCGGATGGTTAGCGAGTACCTATAGAATTGTTAGGTATTATTTTTGCTACAATTGTGTCACCCCAGGTTGTGTCCCCTTTAGTGGCATAAAGACTTGCTGAGTACCCCTAGGGTCTCACACGATAAATTGTTTGATTCAGATGAACAGGTGTATTCGCAAGATGGATACTGGGTGGAGGAGACAGATGATGTTGGCAATGATCATTCGGTGTAGAGATTCCGGGAACGGGGATCCGTGAGATCTGTGGGCGGGATGTGTTTATTTATGTGGCATCTTATGCCGATTTGCTTCTTATCCGTACTCGGATCTTGTTTTCCGCTTCCGCCTGATACTCTGATGTGTGTTGTATGAGGAGCTATCCTAAATTATTACCTCTATCTAAGATATTTGAATCTTGCCGTATGGCGTTGCAATATTTCTATTTCTTTTTAGATGGAATGGCTCTGAGGACTGTTGTATGTGGCTTGCATACATACTCATTTGTGTATGTAGTTGATCCCTTCGCCTGCCGATTACGCCGCTTGTTCTTGTCCCGATGATCTGAAAGTGGTTAGGACGGCCGAAAGGTCTACCGTGAGTGGCCCTGGGCCCCATAGTACTATTTTAACCACTCTCGTTCATCCAGGCATGTAACTAAGAGTGTAATTCACTGAGGTAGTTACAATTGGTATCAGAGCCATCCCGCTCTTCAGGGTCTCAGCCAAAATGGTCATTGTCAGTCTAGCAAATATTTTTGGTAGTTATGTATACTAGGGAAAAACAAACGTGAGAGTAGGACTGCTTCCATTTTTCTTCTTACCCACCCACCCACCCTTTTCTGGTAAGGAAGTGTAACGTTTTCAATCCTCTTCTAAAAATTCAAACTAGGATTCACGTGTTCTGGGCTCCGTAGTACCATAGGTTGTGTGTGTGTGTGTGTGAGTTCCTTGTCTATCTGTTGCATCCAAATGTTATCACTATCTGCCTTTTGGTTATCAACTGTTGGTACATTCCATACCGACAGGCCTTGGTAAACCGACACGCTCTATTCTGATTCGTTGTATACCGATGCGATCTATCTTACTCTTTGTTATCCGACGTTATCTTGTTGGGGTGTTCTTTTTCGTAGTTACCAATCTTTAGGTTCATCTTAAGAAGAAGGTGTTGGGATATGTGTTTTACTGATTCATGTGCGGAGTAATGATTTGAGTGCGGGATGGAGTCGCGACCATACCACTACTTTTATCATTGCTCTTGTATATTGAACTAGTAGAGTTACTAATCTTGATTCGTTAAGTGGTTTTGCGCATATAGTGGTATTTTAATGCCAAAATTTGCGGAAAATTTTTCTTTGTTAGTTTGTGTATCACACTCCTTGTTCAGTCGTGTGCGTTATGCTTAATATCTTCTAGTTGCCTTGAACTTTGTTGATATTTTAATATCATCTCAGTGAATTGCATCCTTTAATCTTGGTTAATTCCATTTTGGTACTATTTTGGATTATTATCATTCTCCATTATAGTACTGACTTGTGTTTTATATCAATCACAGGATGGCACCACCACGCCGTTCTGAGGAGGACATACCACCTGAACTTGGGGCTGCTTTGGCAAGTATTGCAAATGCTTTAGGCACTATGCAACAGAACTAGCAGCGCTTCGAGGAAAGCGTGAGGAGGAATGAGTTTGTTCCGCTACCTCCACCTCCCAAGCGAGGAGACATCAAGAGTTTTCTCAAGTTCAACCCACGCCAATTTGAGGTGTCTGATCAGCCACTTGATGCGGATGATTGGCTTCGTGAAGTGTCAAGGTTGCTGATGACTGCGGATGTTCCCGAGCAAGAATGGGTCAAATATGCCACTCACCTTCTGAAGGGAGATGCAGCTCTATGGTGGAAAAATTACCTCAAGGCAGGTCTCTCTGGTTTTCAGCCTACTTGGGAGCAATTCACTGCTGCTTTCAAAGAGCAATATCTGTCAGAAATTGTCATGGAAAGGATGAAGGAAGTGTTTCTCAACCTCAATCAGGGCACTGACAATGTCAACACCTACATCAGAAACTTCATGAACCTTTCTCGTTATGGTGGCAATGAGATCTCTGATGACAAGAAAAAGCAAAAGAGGTTTCGGCAAGGCCTCAATGCATCCATCAAATATGCAATCACTCATGCAAGGCCGGCGTCTTTTCTGGAACTCCAACACACAGCTCTGCAGGAAGAAGCAAGTAGGCAAGTGTTTGAGGAGTCAAAGAAACATAGCCGTGATACAGCAAGCTCTTCTGCTATGATAGCTCCTTCTAAGCGTCGTGTCTGGGTTCCTAACACCCCACCGTCGCTCCCGGCTCCACCAAGACCGTCAAGCTACGCACCAAGGCCACCAAATCCTTCACTGCGGCTCCCAGGGGCTACAACCACAACTACCCTGGAGCGCCTGGCGGAGTCCCTGGCTATGTTGCTCCACGTCCACCTGGTGCTTGCTATACTTGTGGAAACACTGGGCATCAGCACTGGAATTGTCCAATGAACAACAAAGCTCTTCCACCACCACCTCCAAGACCTGCGGCAAGTGCTCCTATGATTCGTGCACCTCCACCTCGGGCTCTCAACATCAACACCAAGCCTAGGTCTACGGTTGCTCGTGCCAACTGTGTCAACGTCGCTCAAGCTGAGCATGCACCTGGAGTTGTCATGGGTATGCTTCCTGTTAACTCAGTTCCTGCACGAGTTTTATTTGATTCTGGTGCTTCACATTCTTTCGTGTCATACAAGTTTGCGGAGTGTAATGGGTTACCTTCTGATGCTTTACCAACTCGCCTCATGGTGCAATCTCCTGGATCAAACATGAGGGCTTCTAAAATCAGCCGTGACAATCAAATTGAGATTGGTGGCTCTTCGTTTCCGGCTTCCTTAATTATTCTAGGCAATTCTGATATTGATGTTATCTTGGGCATGGATTGGTTGACAACAAATGCAGCTGTGATTGATTGTGCTGAACGATCGGTTTCTCTGAAAATTCCTGAAGGCCATATAGTCTATTCTCCAAGTCTGACTCCTGCAATTCAGCTTTATTCTTTGGCGGCTCTGAATGATGATGCTATGGAAGGTATTCAGAGTGTTCCTGTAGTCTGTGAGTTCCCAGATGTCTTTCCTGAAGAGTTGCCAGGTATGCCTCCAGATCGTGAGGTTGAGTTTGTCATTGAACTTGAACCTGGTATCGCTCCTATCTCCAAGCGGCCTTATAAAATGGGTCCTGCTGAGTTGGCTAAACTCAAACGCCAGCTCGATGAACAAGAGAAGTTGGGTTTCATTCAGCACAGTACTTCTTCTTGGGGTAGTCCAACCATCTTTGTGAAGAAGCGAGACAAGACTGATAGACTTTGTGTTGACTATCGGGCACTCAATGCTAAAACCATCAAGAATAAATATCCCCTTCCGCGGATTAATGATCTCTTCGATCAGTTAGCTGGAGCTGTGGTATTCTCTAAACTTGATTTGAGAAGTGGCTATCATCAAATCAAGATCCGCAAGGAAGATGTTCGTAAAACAGCTTTCACCACCCGTTATGGCCTATATGAGTACACGGTCATGCCTTTCGGTCTCACCAATGCACCTGCCACCTTCTCGAGGCTTATGAACTCGGTTTTCATGGAGTATCTTGATAAGTTCGTTGTAGTCTATCTGGATGACATTCTAGTCTATTCTAAGTCAAAAGAAGAACATGAAGAACACCTTCGGCATGTCCTAAACAAGCTTCGTGAGAACCGCCTGTATGCAAAGTTCTCCAAGTGTGAGTTTTGGCTGCCTCAAGTCACTTACCTTGGTCACGTCATTTTTGCCAAGGGCATTGCCGTCAACCCAGAAACTATTAAGACAATTATGGACTGGCTTCCACCCATAAATGTCAAAGAAGTCCGAAGTTTCCTTAGTTTGGCCAGTTACTGTCGTCGCTTTGTTCAAAACTTCTCGAAGATTGAGAAGCCTCTTACCGATCTCCTCAGGAAAGGCAAGAAATACCTTTGGACTCCTGCATGTCAAGCAAGCTTTGAAACACTCAAAGAGAAGCTCACTTCCACACCAATCTTAGTTCCTCCAGATACATCAAAGCCTTTCCAGATATTCTGTGATCCCTCATTGCAAGGATTGGGTGCGGTCCTTATGCAAGAAAAGCAAGTTGTTGCTTATGCATCTCGTCAGTTAAAGACGCATGAGATCAACTATCCTACACATGACCTCGAACTCGCAGCAGTTGTCTTTGCTTTGAAAGTATGGAGGCATTACTTGCTTGGCAACCGTTGTGAGATCTTTTCTGATCACAAGAGTCTGAAGTATATATTCACACAGCCTGATCTCAACCTTCGTCAGAGGAGGTGGATTGAAACAATCAATGATTTCGATTTGACCATCAACTACACCCCGGGCAAAGCCAATGTCATGGCCGATGCTCTCAGCCGAAAAGCTTACGTTAACAATCTCATGGTGGAAGAATAACAGCCTCTCTTGTGCGAGGAATTCCGCAAGCTGAACCTTGAAATTATGGATTAAGGGTATCTTCTAAACCTTCTGGCAACACCTCTCTTGGAAGAAAAAGTTCGTTCCATTCAACTTGGTGATCCTTACACTAAAAAGATCATCTCCAACATTCAGGTTCCGAAGTATGAGTCTTTCCACGTCGACGACCAAGGCACTCTTTTCTTCGAACACCGGATGTTTGTTCCAAACTACTCGGGTTTAAGAGAGAAAGTTCTCAAGGAGGCGCATGATTCTGTTCTTTCTATCCACCCTAGCAGCACTAAGATGTACATGGACTTGAAAACACAATATTGGTGGCCTGGTTTGAAACGATATTGTGCCAAGTATGTCTCAGAGTGTGATGTCTGTCGCAGAGTTAAAGCTGTCCATCAGAAACCTTCCGGTCTTCTACAGCCATTGAAGCCTCCAGAATGGAAATGGGAGAAAGTAGAGATGGACTTCATCACTGGTTTTCCAAGGTTGCAGAAGGGCAACAATGCAATCTTTGTTGTCATTGACAGGCTTTCCAAAGTAGCTCACTTCTTTCTAGTCAAGGAAACAATTTCTGCAATTCACTTGGCTGAGCTCTATATCAACAGAATTGTCTCTCTGTATGGAGTTCCTCTTGAGATCAGTTCAGACCGTGGAAGCATCTTCACTTCCAAGTTCTGTCCTTATGCTGAATTCTCTTACAACAACAGTTTCCAGAAAAGTCTAAAGATGGCACCATTTGAGGCTCTCTATGGTCGCAAGTGCAGAACTCCGATTGGTTGGTCGGGCGCAGGTGAAAGAATATTGTTTGGCTCCGACATTGTAACTCAAGCGGAGGAAAAAGTTCACATCATTCTTGAAAATCTAAAGATTGCTCAAAGTCGCCAGAAGAGCAATTATGACAGAAAGCACGCGGACATGGAGTATGTCCCTGGTGATCTCGTTTACCTTCGTGTCACTCCCATGAGAGGCACGCACCGCTTTGGTATCAAAGGAAAGCTGGCTCCTAGATACATCGGTCCTTTCAAAATTCGTGGAAGAAGAGGAGAAGTTGCATATGCTCTTGAGCTCCCTGAACAACTCAAATTCCATGATGTTTTCCACATCTCTCAACTCAAGAAGTGCTTCAAGGATCCCGGTAGGACCGTGGACCATGAACTCATCAATCTCCAAGAATATCTGTCGTATCAAGAACACCCCATAAAAATTCTTGAAGTCGCAGAAAGAAGGACTCGCAACAAGTCCATCAAGTTCTGCAAGGTGCAGTGGTCGCACCATTCCGTTGATGAAGCCACTTGGGAACGTGAAGATGAGCTCCATGCCAAGTATCCTACCCTCTTTGAGTCTTCTTCTTCCTAGAATCTCAGGGCGAGATTCCTGTTTAGTGGGGGAGAGTTGTAGCATCCCAATTGTCTAACAATTGTAATGCTACTTGGTCTAGTAAGATAATGGCTACTTCCTATATATAATTGTTGCATCATAATTATATCATGCTCATGTCATCATGCCACCTTTCATTTGAGCATCATATAAAACCCTTTTTCTTTTGGTTCTTCCCTCATATGCATTATTAATTGTATTTGCCTCTTGATATTGTATTTGGTTATTGTTATATTGTTAAAATGTCCAAGATGGGTTGGGGGCATATCTTTATTCAACTCCATCACCTTTCTTTTCACCACCTTTTAATTCCACCATCCCATTACCCATGAGCTTGAATTTCTTTTTCCTTTGATATTTATTCTAGCTCATGTGGGTTGGGGTGGATCTAATTCTATAAATTCTTTTGGTTGGCCTTATTCCACTTCTTGGGAATGCATAAGGATAATGCCATATTATTATTATTGTTTTCACAAAATAAATCAGGGCATTTATTATTTTGCATGGGCCATGCAAGAGTACCACCACCTTTATCCCATTTGAGTCCTCTTGGTTTTTATTGGGTCTTTTCCTTGTGGATCATCTCCATCCCTCTCCACCATCCCCTGATCTCATCAACACTAATAATTTTCTTCATGCATGCTCATATGAGAATCTATCTACATTGCTAATCTTTCTCCTTTACACTTGCCCATGTCTTGATGATGCCTCTTTTAATCCCTACACTCCCTCACCCCTTCATCTTGGCTTGATCTATAAGCATGTTTAAAACACTAAAAATTCTAAACAAAAACCCTAACCCTAGCTTCCTCTCATATCCTCTCTCTCAAAACCCTAACCCTTACTCTCACCTCTCTCTACCATGCTGGCCCCACCTGTCCCTCTCTCTCTCTCCCTGGCCCACACCCCATCTACCCATCTAACCACCCCCAAACCCTAGCCCATGCCGAGCATGCCCTAGCTACACCCTAGCTCACCCGAGCCCCCTCTCCTCTCTTTTTCTCTCTACCTGCCCTGCCAGCCCCACCCAGCTGCTCCACCACGCTGTCCCCACCTGGCAGCCCCACCTTGTGCCTGCCCTGGCTGCCCGCGGCTAGCACGTGAGCGAGGAGGAGCAAAGGTGGCCGAGACCACCTTTATCTCTGCCCGGTGGAAGAAAAAAGGGAGCTTTCACCTCATGTGGGTCAGCCTCTAACATTTTTCATGTATATCCGGACGACGCTTTTGATTCCATTATGAAAGTTCTTGAATTCGAAGATTTATCTTCCTCTATTTTACTTTTAGTAGAATTTCTTTTCAACATAAAATTTTTCGATCTGGTAAAAATGAAATTAGCGCCTTGCATATGGGTAGCAAGAGGGCGCTTATGCCCCACACGCTACCCCCTTCCTCCCCCTCGCTTTTCCCTCCTCCCACACGTCTCCTGGCTCGCCCAGATCCGCCCAGAGCCCTGCCTCTCCCCTCCTTCCTCTCTAACGACGACGCCTTCCTCCCGCCAGAACCGCCGTCTACCTCTTGTTCCTGCCGACGCGCGCGACGTGGAGGTGGTCGAGAAGACCAAGGAGAGCCCCTGCTGCTCCCTGTACGCGCCAACGTGGAGGAGGAGCCCCAAGATCGCCAGTACCTGCGCCGTCCTGACGAAACCCTAATTCCGGTTGGCGCCTGCTACGTCGATGATCGCCCGCTCCTCTGCCCGAACGACCATCGCCAGCAGCTTCGCGGTAAGCCAAGCTCTCTCCCAGACATCCTCGCCGTCGTCGCCGTTGCCTGGTCGCGCCGCGCATTCCGTCGAGCACCCTCGGTGCGCTGCCAGACGCTGGTGTCTGCACGTTGTACGCGCCGCATAGAGCCTTACCTAGCCGCGTTACTCCCTCCTGTCAACACCCACGTCCTACCGCACTGGTCACCGCCGCCTAGCGCGAGCTCCAGGTCCCCAGTTCGAGTCCCCGTTCCGCGCCGCGCGCAGATCTGCCGCCAGACGGTGGAGAAGATCCACAGTACCGCGGCCTCCCCCTTTTTGCAGATAATCCCCTGTTCTTTTGCCGCCTCAACCCGCAGTACGCGTGCGCCAACCTGTCAGCCGCCCTGGCGATCTTGAATTAAGGCCCCCCGGTTTTCGTAGACGTAACCCGCGGTCCAGTGCGGCCCCACCTGATAGCCTCTGCGGGTTCCGCCGCTGTCACGTGGGCCTTAGCTAGCTGGTCCCACCTAGCAGTCACATGGGCTAGCCAGAGCCCCGGTGAGAAAAGTTTTCCGCACGCGTATGTCCCGCCAGCGGCTGGCCCACCCGTCAGTGACTGTGGCTGGGTCGAGCTGAGTAATAAAAGTTTCTCTGTTGAGCTATTTAAACAAAACAAATTCAAACTGTTTAAATTCAAATTCAAATCAGTTTTTAAATAACTTTTAATTTACAAATCCAATTAATACAAATGATATATGTTTTTGAATCAGAAAAATGTGAGGAGTTCAAATATGCCATTCAAAATAATGTTTGAACACTTTAAAATTTCGAGATGATTAAAATTACAATAAAATGCCCTTTTTCCTTAATAAATTAATAACTTTAATTCTATAACTCCAAATTGGGCTAATAATATGTCTAAATCGATCAGCGCAACGAGCCCGTTCTATCTATGCATTCCTTGTTCTGATTTGAAGCATGCATCATGTTATTATTAAAAATCTGAACTGTTTATGGCAATAAAATTGGACTAAATAAATCATAAAATGCTTTATTCTTGTACCTCACACCTCACCATGCCATGCTACTTTAATGCCATGTAAATTGTGCATCATTCATCATGGCATTCTTGTTTGCTTGTCGCATTTTAATTCATATGCTTGTGCACTTTATTTATGTTGGCCCTTGTTTGTTTGGTTCTTCTTCGAATAGACGCCCAGCAGGAGAATTACCAGGAATCACAAGAGTACTACCCAGATCCATCTCTCGCTTCGACTGAGCTGCCAGGAAAGCACTACCACATGCTTGCATACATATAGTACCTATTTCCTCTATCTTACTCTTGCACCATTGAGTCGCGATTGCATTAAATTGAATCCCAAGTACTGCATAGCCTTTACTTTTAAACCCCACCGAAGCTTGTTCCTCCATCCCATGAGCCATTACTACAGGAGTTGTTTGAGCCATGCGAGTCGTAGAAAAGCATGTGTAGGGTATGTGAGTGTCTAATGAATAACAAGGTACATAAACAACTTAACCTGAGTAGTAATGGGATAACTAATGAAAGAGGCACCGGTGAGCAATATCTGCTATTTGGTTTTTCATGCTCACTTGTGTCCCGTAGGACCCCGAGTACTTGATTCCTGTTCCTTGTTTATTCGCACTATCCACATCCGGGAGGCCTTATGGACCCCCCCTGAGCTAGAGCTTGATTCATTCTTATTTCTTGGGTCCACAATTAGTTTGGGGCTTTACTACTATCCTGTACTTATGCCATGTTACTGCTTTATTTAAGATTGTGCGAGGAGCACCTGTACTGCTTTGGATCGTGCCACATTTCCGCGGTATCGACAAGACCAGTCACAATTTCGGGTTCCCAGTCGTTTACAGCCGTCGTCGCAAACCCTGGGTCCGTCTCGGAGCCAGCCAACTTCGTTGCGGGTAGCTTATTGGGGTGGCCCCCTGAAATATTTCTGAATCCTGTGATTGCTTTGTGGTGAATGCCTCGTTTGGTTTTGATTTGGTTTTTCCGAGGTTGATCGAGTGTGTGTTGCTATTCGTGCACCCCTGCAGGGTAAATCTTTCTGAAAGCCGTGTCCGTGGTTATGGACGACTTGGAGCACAATTTCTCGATCATAGATAAGTATAACTAAAGTACCGCTTTTAATTTGACTAAGAACTTGACTAGTAAACAGTGCAATACTCATGGAATGGGTAATAAAACTGCCAACGGATGATGGGGGTTGTTCGTTCGCTTCCTCGTTGGTAAGCGAGGAGGAGGATGGATTTGTTAATTATACTGTTATAACTGTTGTTCTTAATTCACGGTCATCCGTCTATCATTGGTTAGGCGGATGATTAGCGAGTATCTATAGAATTGTTAGGTATTATTTTTGCTACAATTGCGTCACCCCAGGTTGTGCCCCTTTAGTGGCATAAAGACTTGCTGAGTACCCCTAGGGTCTCACATGATAAATTGTTTGATTCAGATGAACAGGTGTATTCGCAAGATGGATACTGGGTGGAGGAGACAGATGATGTTGGCAACGATCATTCGGTGTAGAGATTCCGGGAACGGGGATCCGTGAGATCTGTGGGCGGGATATGTTTATTTATGTGGCATCTTATGCCGATTTGCTTCTTATCCGTACTTGGATCTTGTTTTCCGCTTCCGCCTGATACTCTGATGTGTGTTGTATGAGGAGCTATCCTAAATTATTACCTCTATCTAGGATATTTGAATCTTGCCGTATGGCGTTGCAATATTTCTATTTCTTTTTAGATGGAATGGCTTTGAGGACTGTTATATGTGGCGTGCATACATACTCATTTGTGTATGTAGTTGATCCCTTCGTCTGCCGATTACGCCGCTCGTTCTTGTCCCGATGATCTGAAAGTGGTTAGGACGGCCGAAAGGTCTATCGTGAGTGGCCTTGGGACCCACCGTACTATTTTAACCACTCTCGTTCATCCAGGCATGTAACTAAGAGCGTAATTCACCGAGGTAGTTACACATAACACTTGTGATAGTGCTTTTGAGCCAACATGTTTTCTCCATAGAAAGGTTTGCCAAACACCGTGTTCTGTGAGTAGCTTAAATAGACATTTACCAAGAAGCGCAGTATTCTTAACTTGTATATCATGTATGCCAAATCCACCTTGTTATTTGGGTCGGCAAACGACATTTCGTTTGGTCAGCAAAGTATTCTCTTAGTGTGTGCTTTGTGGAACTCATGTTTTAGCATTTCTTTTACCATGCCATGTGTAACTTAGCACCTTGGGCGGCGAGGTGCTGGGCAAGCAGGAGCACCTTGGGCGGCAAGGAGGAGAAGCCCGTGAGGTGTTGCTGCTGCAGATCGCCAACGGAAGGTGCTGGGTGAGTAGGAGCACCTTGGGACGCAAAGATGAGAATCCGGTGAGGTGTTGCTGTTGTAGATTGCCGACGGCGAGGTGCTGAGACTTGCCGGTCTCTGAGGGCACCTTGCCGACCTTGCCGACCCCCAGGAGATGAGATCGCCAGCCCCCTAGCAGGAGCAGAGCTCTAGTATCTTGATAGGTTAGCTATGTTATTAGAGAATGTACAACTATTGTTGTCACTGTAATTTGTGGAATTTATTGCAAGTTTAATAGCGATTGAGTTTTGTATATTGTATTTGAGGCATACATTAAGTGGCAAAGAAGAATTCGGCACTTTAAGTTGTCCTAAAGAATGCCTGAAAATATAATTAAAGGCATTTCAAAATACTACCTCAAAACTAAAATAGAGGCAGTCTTGAATAGTTCCTGTATCCAAAATCAAAGGCATTTCAGAAAAAACTGCCTCAAGATGAAAATAGAGGCATTTCTGACAACTGTCTCTATCTGAAATTAGAGGTGTTTCAGAAAAGTGCTTCAAAAGAAAAATAGAGACAGTTTTTAAAGTGCCTGAAATTATACTGTTAGAGGCACTTGGAAAACTGCCGGCAATTTTTTTCCCGACACCACTAAATGCTGCATTTTTGTTTCTGCCCCAAAAGAGCATTGCCGGCAAGTTTCTTCAGATTTAGCGGCATTTTCCCATGCCGCTTAAGGCACCATTCATCAGCAACCACTCGATTAGCCTGGCCTCCATTGAAGTATGCGCCACATGACTAGCATCACCTAACTTAAGCATCCTTGACGCTGAGTGTACTTCCGGTGAATGAAGACCAAGACGATCCAATGAGATGGGTCGCTGTGACGCGAATAACATTCATCAAGCCAGCCTGATCGACTGTGATGGATTCAGTTAGCACAACTTGCACTTACGCACACAAAAACGATTTAATGGCCGCAGGCCGCTCTTTGTCTTTGACAATGGACGCTTTATCTCTACTATCTAAAAAGAACATTGGTGTTCCGTTTTCTGCCACTGGGTCGCTCATTTCGTCACCGATCGTTCGGTCGCCACCGTCCCGTTAGAAAAAAAAATCAGCATCATATCCACGCTTGGTCCGCCTGTCCCTTCCTCCCGAGAAAGGCCGAACACCACATTCTTATCTCCCCCTTGACCGGTCACCCTCCAGGCATCAGCGGCACCCTCCTCTCCCGACCACCGGCGACACCGGCATTACATGTTTGTGGCCAAATGATACATTCCATGTTCCTTTTATCTTTTACGTGATGTTGCGGAACCAAGCAAAAAAAAGCAACCAACTGGCACAAGTCCACATCACCTTTGCTCCCTTGAAAAATAAGATACAAGAGGCAGCTAATAATTAAATGATGGATTCGTCTCCTGCAGGAATAATGTCATCTCCATCAATAAATAAATATTACGAATCTCAAGCACTAATAATGTATTTTCGTATCTAGATGTGTAGTACCAATATGAAGACATTTGTACGTGTACACAAAAATATGTATACAAAAAAAACAGTATGTATATACATACTTGTACATGCATCATGATGACAAATTGATATCGAAGAAGAAGTTAGTTTTGCTACTCCGTCTTCAGGACAGCCCTTGAAACACCTATCTCTTGATTGCGCTCGTCGACTATCTCTTGTAAGTTTTGCTTCACATGGTTGCTGTAGGAGCCTGTCAGACGGACTTCCTTGAGTCGATTGAAAAGTCGTAGCCCACAAATATTCAACAAAGCAGTAGTAGAAGCGCAGCGAACCAACAGCACCTCAACATGAGTCGCTACCAGACCGTAGAAATCTATTGCCAGTTTATAGCTGCTGCAGTCGATCACGAGGAATTTTAGCTCTGGCCCGAAAGGGACCCGCTCGTAACGAAGCTCGCCATCTTGAACCGGCTTGATAAAAACACAACGAAAGATGTGCAGACACGGCACATATTTAAGCCTGTCTATGTCCTCTTGTGTTGATATTGTGAGAGGATCAAGGTGACCCTTTCTGAGATTGCCAAGCTGCTGCATCCAGGCCGGCGACACGTGTACATCTCCCCCATACACCTTGAGGCTCTTGAGGGTCTTTGGTGGCTCTGAGATGTCATTGAGATGATAAAGATCTTGATCATGCTCGGCCCACACTGACAAGGACTCGAGATGGCGATGACCAGAAATGACTGAACACAAGCCATGCCAATTTTTCAAGTTGATTCCAGACACCCTGAGCTTTTGCAATTGGGTCAGCTTCTTGAGCTCAGCAAGGATGATGATGATGGTCTTCCCACTACTAGTAACATTGACAACACCGAGAGTGTTCAGGGCTGTCAGCTTCCCAATCCCCTCCGCCGCTACAGCAGCAAACTGAACACCATTCCGAGCGCTGCTAACAAGTCCACCACGTCGGCTGTGCAACTTCGACACCCAGCCAAGTACATAGCAGCCATGTTTCTTGCTACTCCATGGTGCTGGTGTCCTGTTCTCATCATAATCTGATGCTGCTTCGGTTGATGTATGGCTTGTTCTCGCGCCATCACCGTCAGGTGGTGGTGGTGGTGCTGCTGCTGCTGCTGCAGATGCTGCTGTTGCCGCTGGTGGTTGGCTTGTGATTGTGTTGTCAGCATCCACAGGTTCTGCTTGTGGTTTTCTTGTGGCCGTGGCCCCGGCACGAAAGTACTGCAACTTGTCCAGCTTAATGATAGCCGGTGGTATAATGACAACAGAGGTGTCCTTGATATCCAGAGTCTGCAGCTGCCTCATACCACCAAGTGAACTTGGCAGACGTGTGATATATTGGCATCCTCGAAGGGAGAGGAACTTGAGCCGTGGAAAAACCTTTCCTATCTGGTCGAGATCACCATCCGTTACACCTACTGCATCTTCCAGATCGAGCACCCGAAGCAGTCTCATATTTACACCAAAGATGAAGAAGGACTTCCACTCCCCGAACACAGTCAAAGACCGTACCCGTGACAAGTCCATGCTCTTAAATACAATCTCATCTCTGTCCCATCTACTTCTTATGGTTAGGTGCTGCCCTGTGTGCCTCATATTGGGACTGCAACTCCCCTCTAGTGCAAACACAAGGTTATCCTCCATTGGTCGTGACATGATGTACTCGTGGAAGAAACCATTGACTTGGAACATGCCCGCCTCCTCGCTTGGTGCCTCCTGGACTATGCTTAGCTTCACCAGCTCCTGGAACAACATTTCCCCAACCTTTTCCGCGCCACTTCCAAATTTGTCTCTGCAATAACCCTCTGCCACCCAACGCCTGAGCATACGCTTCCACCGGATGTTGCGATCTATAGGGAAAACCGAGATATAGAAGATACATGGCTTGAGTTCATCCGAGCAAGCATCAAAATAGTATTTTATCCTGTTAAATAGACCCGTTAAACAATGGAATCCTGGGTCCTTCTCCACCAAGCCCATGAAGTCATTAGATGTACGCCTCAACTGTTCTGCAATCATTTGATCAACAAGTAATAATTGTTCTGGCCAACGGGCTCTTTCTTTGGCATAGAATTCGCCTACGGCTACTATTACTTTAGGAAGTCCACCACACTTTGGTATTGCAAGATTTGAAAGCTCTGTCTCGTTAGGATTCAATTGCTGCCTTCCACTCCAAGCTACCTAAAGTCCACAAATCTTTCATATTCAGCATCATGTAAACAAAATCAGACCAACTCAATAACACATACAAATACAAATATTATTAAATTTAGGTATAAACTAAACGCATCATCAAAACAAACTTCTATTTTCGTCAAAAGCTGCCACCGCTCCAACGACCTGCCGAGGTCTCTCTTCTCCTTCTCGTCTAATGTAAATTTTCCATAAAGTTTTCTTATTTTGTCTGTTAATGAAATTTGTACATAGGAAGCACACACACAAGGATGTGAATTCAACAGAAAATATTTAATACATGGATATAAAATATTTAGGTTTAGTGTAGTGTAGAATAGAAAACAAAATGCGTATATAACTACAGATTGATAGATTTTTTTTCATTTGTTTTGCAAAGAGTAAAGTATTGTTGTTTTTAGTAGATTCTAGGTGTGGGAATTTAGTTTATTTTGATTCTAGGCTATTTCATTTTTCGCTAATTTCTAGTAGATTTGGACAACAGTGGTAGCCTGTGCGAGCTAAGTAATTGTATAGTGTAGATCAGAAACTTTGCAGGTATTTAAAATGGGCGCAAACTATTTTCCCGAAACTCCTAGCACCCATTTTGCGCGGTTAGACCATGGATTGACAAAGCCGGGTGAAAATAAGTTGCATATGGATGCATTTTGCTATTTACAGGAACTAGCAAGGTTGCCCTCACAAATGCGAGGGCAAAGTGCCTACAAAATATATTTTATGGTCCTATAAATATATGAGAATATTATACAATTGGAATAAACATGGTTCTTGTCACAATTATTTTAAGACAAAATATCACTTTTATGTGAAACATATTTAATCATTTTTATTTATGGGCAATTAATTATTGCTTCCATGAAAATGGTACCAATAACCATATATGTATGTTTATGTGCGAGGGCAAACATTTGAAAGTGCCTACAAAATATATGTTATGGTCCTATATGTACATGAGAATATTATACAATTGGAATAAACATGGTTATTGTCACAATATTTTTTCCAGACAAAATATCGCTTTTATGTGAAACATATTTAATCATTATTTATGGGCAATTAATTAATGTTGCCATGAAAATGGTATCAATAACCATATATGTATTTTTTATGTGGTGGTATTAGACAGGTACATAAAATTAAATTCATATTTCAAGCTAGGGTGTAGTTATATTTGATGTTATTGAGTGTGAGTCAAACCTCAAATTGTACTTTTCAATTTGACATCGATTTAAAGTTACCTGGTGATACTTAGTTAGGTATAGTTCCTAAGTTCAATTAGTTAGATGTGGTCTAGTGTAATAAACATACTTCACATTAGTGGTCATATGATGTCATATGCAATTATGAAGATATACCGATTCATCTCTATTGCTAATAAGATTCAAGGGATCTATAAGTCGATGCAGAACTATTGTTTCTCATCAAGTGGTTGAATGTATTGGGTTGCCATGTGTATTGATCAATTATCTAATTCCTTGTTCTTTAATATGATTATTTTGGTTTGTTATGAATGCATATAAGGATGTTGGTAAACATAGAAAATAATTGTTACAACATCGAAGACCATATACTCATTATGTTGGACACTTGTATAACCATTGTAAGATTTCGGTGAGTTTTTGTGTAATATTGAAAAAGTTTTTCCAGCAAAGTGAATAAAATAAATCCTATTGGAGAACCAACCCATGGTTGGATGGTTAGGAGGGCAGTGGTACTCCAAGCCCACCAGAGTTCAAACCCCAGGTTTGACGCTTTGGTGTCTCATAAAGGCGAAATATTCTTTCAGTGGGAGGCGACGTTCCCGTCGATAGCGAGGCGCATGTGGTGACTTCGTCAATCTCAAGACCCACCGACCCAGTCTCTCGGAGGTGCTCATAGGGGTAGGGTGTGCGTGCGTGTGTTCATAGGGATGAGTGTATGTACGCATTGTGAGCGTTGTGTTTGTACCGTGTTTCTCAAAAAAGAAAATCCTATTGACTGCTAGGGAAGCTACATAGTGAAAATTTCAGTTTATATCTTGGCCTGGTCATTTTTTGTTCCATAATTTACTCCCACGATAATGATATACTTGACTTTTCTATCTTGCCTTGGTCAATTTCTTCCCTCATTTACTCACCCGATTATGAAATACTTGACTTTGCCTTGATCAATTTCTCCCCTCATCTATCGTTTAACGTTTTCATAAATACATTTTGCAAAATAAAAATAACAAAATATTTTTTATTCTCAATTTTTAATATTTTGATTAACATTGAAAATAATTTAGAAGGTGGTATATATTAATAAAGAGTTAGTCATATTTTCATCAGTTTTCTACAATTTGCATGTCGAGTCAAGATATAATTAGTAGTCAATTATACTTTTACTTACTGGCGCTCACAGATTAGAAATATGGAGCAGGCAGTGGTACTGAGAGTTCTTTTTTGGTACGTACTACGTGCATATAATGTGCTAATTACTCTTAAGACATCCCGGCAAAATAGGCAAGACCCCTATAGAGGGGACTTTCCTAACACATACACCGAAACTTTTACGTGCCTAGATTTGTTTGGACTCGGTTTGCCGTTTCTACGACAATACGACATATTGGATTTCTTTTTACGTGGCTCGTTGCCGGTTCCGCGTGTACACTTCTATTCTCAAAACGTGTCTCATCTACGTGACCGATTAACGTGACATAGCACTTCTTTTGTACAAGTTTGTTTATTTTCTATGTAACACAACTTAATTATTAATCTCAGCCTTTAAATTTAGGATCAAAGGAGAATATAAATTCAGCCTATGTGGATCAATCTGGTGCCTCGAAAAACACCCTTATATTGCTTTTACTATATAATAGATAGATTTGGCCAAAATTAAGCCAGAGATTGATATGTTGAAGATAGACGATGTTGAAGGAGGATTCTAGAGGTTATCCGGAAGAAGGACTAGATGGCAGTTGACTCAAAGACAAGGCAGGAATCTATTAAACCGGAATCATCTAGAAGCTGGGTTAAGGAGAGTCAAGCTAACTGTTTCATAAAAGACCTTGATATAGCCTGGAAGAAGCTCGAAGATTGCGAGAACTATGCCAACACGGAAGGAAAATTGGCTATGAGAAAAGTTGACTCACACTATTTGAGTGCGGATCTAGTATGCAGCAGGCGCTAGTTTTCCTAGTGGCAAATAATTTTTCCCACTAAGAGTTCCCATTGTATTTATGTGATAGTCTCCTAGGCTGGGTAACAACCAATTGAAATTAATAACACAATCAACAAACTCAATACAATCTATTTACCCTCAAAACATTTGTTCATGCTTCCATTTCTTTGGCGACTTAGCATTTTTGAAGAATCGGTAACCGAGTTAGGTCGACTAGCTCGGCCAACAGTCGTCGAAAATTCAAACAAGGGCCCTCTTGAGAAACCGAGGCTTCTGGTAAAAGCGTCAGCTTAATGTTTTGTCTATCGCGATGTAAGCCCGACCAGCTGGAGAGGTACATCAGTATGGAAAACATCATACTCCTCTCCTATGAAGATATTCTACAAGACCAAAGCATGTCTTTTGAAGCAATACAAGCCAAGTTTCTGACAGGAAATCAATCTGCTTAGGAAGAAGCATGTGGGTGTTCTTTTGGAGGAACTAAAACTTCTTTGAGAGCTTACAGATTTTATTTTGGATTAGTTAGACGTTTTAGATTCATGAACCAGTGAGTCTAGTCAGCAAGAGCATAAAACTACATATGAGTATACTGATGCCACTAACAATACTGCCACGAGCACTCCTAGTTACAACATTGTGTCATCGGTGTATCCGATAAATCTCCACAAAATCCTAGCCGATAGGTTATTTATAGCCTGTCGTGTGTAGATCCTATAAATAGTATTCCGTTTTCGACCAGTCAGTCGAACTTGACTCTACATAGCACCGTGCCTAGTAGTATACCAATTTACAATCCTTCTTTTACAGGTAGGCCTAGTCCCCCTCTTCAGTCTCAGAGATGTTCCTCTTATCTAGACCCTGGATTTGAGAAATTTAGATCTAAAATGTAGAAGATGATATGTGAAACTTCAGAATAGAGAAGAATCCCACTCATGCCTTATACCAAAACCTTCCCAGATTACTCTGACATAGTCTCATATCTAGTAGTTTTTAGAGTACTGACTTTATGAAGTTTAGTAGAACAAATAGCAAAACTCCCTGGAAACATATTATCCAACATACAGTGCAACTAAGTGAAGCCAACATCTAGATCAGTCGATTAAAGTGATCCAAAGGAGTTCTGTTCTGTTGATGTTGAAGTTGCTTAGGTCGATTTGGGACCAAAAAACGTTGTAGTGGAGCAACCAGACGAATCGGTTAAACATCTTAAACCTTTGATCCTAAAGGAGAATATTGATGAAAAAAATGGCTAACATGATGCTAGTTGATAGCCGTGCTATAGTAAACCTAATGCCATCTTCAGTCTTCAAGAAACTAGGATTAAATGATGATGATCTGATGAAGACGAATAAGGTGCATGATCAGCTTAAAATTAATAATTGCGAGCAAGACTTTGTCTACAGACTTCTTCGTAGAAAATGTGCAAGGCCACTAAAATATCTTACTAGGCCGGGATTGGTTACACGCCAATCGATGTGTGCCACCTACAATGCACCGGTCGCTTATGCAATGGGTCGACAACAAACTGGAGATTGTTCATACCGATGAGTAGACTTGCATTGCTGTAGCCATTGTTTTTATGGATTGGCAACATCCGGATGCAATGTGTTTGTCGGGGTGTGATTTCTCAGGGGATGATTTCCTAAGCACAATCAAGGACAGGTTCGTGGTAGTTACATTGAAGCCGATTGATGGTAATCGATTGTAGAGATTAACAATCAAATGAATCCCAACGACTAGTGGCTCCATAAGAGGATATAGGATTATCAAACAAACATGACCGATATGTATGAATATGTTGAGGAGCTAGACGACATGGATAAGGTGGGACAAGCTTTAAGTTGGCTGAACCTTTAGCAGAATAGACTTAGGGGACGGCATGGTGCCAAGGTCAACTTATGTAAGCAAGAATTTAGAAGACGGTTATAAAAACGACTAAATCGGGCTTGTCCGAGAATACATTGATTGTTTTGCCTAGCAATATCCAGAGATGCCCGAACTAATTCAGGAATTAGTCAAACATCGGCTTTCAATAAAATCCAATTTTCGTCCTCATATTCAACCATATAGATACACTGAATGGATTTCAAACATCGTGTCGGTTAACACAAATGTGTCTAACAAGCTCCGAGCGTGTATTGATTTCAGGGATCTGACTGAGCTACCCCCAAAGATGAATATTATGTCGATTGCAGATTGTCATCAATGATGCATTAGGACACAATATCATCAACTTTTTGGATGGCAACACAGGATACAGTCATACATGGACGAAGCAGATTTCACAAAAACTGCATTCAGATGTCCCGGCTTTGTCGAGGTATTCGAGTGGACGGTGACGACCTTTGGTATGAAAAATGCTAGAGCCACATATTAACCAGAGATTGAATTTGATATTGCATGATCTGCTGGGAGTCATAGTAGAAGTATAAATTGACCACCTAGTCATTAAACCGGACACTACAACTTCTCACTTGGTGAACTTAGGATTCGCATTCAAGAGAAAGAGAAAGTATGTACTCAAATGTGCTTTTGGTGTGTCATATTACTACTAGGAAAAATGCTATCTATGGCGCATGGCTGGTGCGCCATTGATATGCACATTTTACCTGTGGCGCATGTGTTTTGGTGCACCACTGGTAGTGATTTTAAAATTCAAAATAACAGGATCTTGTGTCGCCCGTCACCGTTGCCGTTGTCACCTCGTCGGAGCTTAGGCGTGGAGGTCATGGCCGTGGCCACAACCTACCATCATAGGGAGGTACAGGATGTCGTGGCCGTGGCCAGAGGAGGGTGCGGTTGGAGGAGTGCACGGTCGGAGGTGGGCGCAGTCGGAGAGAGGAGCAGGAGAAGGATAGAGGAGAGGTGACATGGGCATGACACTCAACCGCTACGTCGACTACTCTGTGTCCACCGAGTCGACACCGTCTACGGTGCAACTCCGTCGACCTCAACTACATGTCCGTGGTATTATATAATATTAGTGTTGTTGTTAATCTAAAAAACGTACTGCCGTGGCAACAGAACATATGCAAAATGAAAGTTATATTTCTAGTACTAATGGCATGGGAGTAGCACAGTACCAATATGGCCACGAGTATCTTTATTACTAGTTGCGTGGGGTATCTCCATTACTAGTGGCACGAGAGCAACACACCACAAGTATTTGTGTTACTAGTGGCTAGGAAAAGCATTCCACTAGTAACACTTACCGGTCGTGCATATCAATGGTACGGTGTGCCACACCCAGCCCATTCATAGGCATTTTTGCACATCAGTGCTAAGCATTCATTTACTGGTCCAGGGTCAGGCCATGTCATAAGGTTAGTGCCACTTTCGGTTTAGTTGATGGGATAGGGTCGAACGCTGGATGCAATGTTATTTGACCATACTTCATAGAACGTTTTCAGGGCCTTCTAACTGCCATCCTCCACCAGCTGCATCGCCCACCCTTGAAGCCTACGTGAGCCCCTATCAAGCTGGAGGTCCGCTCCGACGCATGTGCGTGCCACCGCCACCACCTTGATCGGGCAGACACACAGGCAACACCTGCATCCGTCCAACCTTACGCCCTCCACCCAACGAGTACTTCGGCTTCACTAGGCCTTTGCTCCAGCATCGTCAGAGCCTCAGCCCAACCGAACCACACATCTATTTCTATCCCAAGGACTGCGACAACCATGGGTATTCATGAGGGAGAGGTATCAGAGAGGAGAGGACCTCAAGCCGCCATTGGGTTATATTAGGACGACACAGCTTGGCTAGAGACTTCTAGCTGGGACATACATAGTAAATTTGATGTATGTGTTTATGATTGGGTGACAACATATTACAATTGTAGTAGTGATCAACATATTTGGGGCCGGTTTCATCCCCATCTTAAACATCTACACGTAACATTAATTTTGACAATACATTGGTTAATTTGTTTCTGTGTTTTGGCTAGAGTGCAAAATATTGTAGTATAATCATGTATGTGTATGTATGTAATGTTGAAATTAAGTGGATCTGAAATGACTCGAACATACCTTCCTAAAGAGATGAGATGCTGCTTTGGGCTCTAGACCTTTGATGACCACTTGACATTCATCAGGTACACCATATATTGACACATTCATTTCATTTGCAATGACAATGATGCGAGCTTTAGTGATCTTGGGCAAAAGGGCATCTCTTATCAAGTTCCAATCATGTGTGGATCGTATGCCATCAATGACGACTAAGCATTCTTCATTACGTAGAAACTTACGACACTCTGGAATCGGATCTTGGGTGCCAAGAATCATGCCAACTGCCAGAGTTTCCTTGAATTCAAGGTTATCCGAATAAAAATCCACAAGTAACCGCCAACAAAATTCCATCAAATTGAACGGATTTGGCACATCGACCCAGCTGAAGGATGCAAATCGCCGAATATCAAAAATCCGTCTATGCAGCACATTAGTGCGACTAGATTCTGAGATCCTCTTGCAGTAGACACTTCGGACGATAGACGATTTCCCGACGCCAGTGATTCCACGTACAGATAACAAACCAACATTTTCTCTATAATTAAATAAATGTTTGTTGAGGCAACACACCATTCCATATTGACGACCAATAGGTTTAAATGAATTGGACCAGTCAATTGCATCTTCCCTTCTGTTGGAGAAAAAGTGAGACGCCTGCTCCTCACGTTCATTTTCATTGCCATAGTATCCACATTCCTGCCACTCAAGAGACATACCGGTTAGAACAAACCAAATAAAAAGAGGGGCAACAGTATGTATATTGTGTGCTTGTGTGTGGTAAACTAGTACCTCTGCCAAGGGACGAAGAGAAATCTGTCCTCCACGTTCTCCACCAAAGATTTCGAACACTCGATCTGCACAGTGTTTAGCGACATCTTTTTCATTTGTAATGACAACAATACAACTTATTCTAGCTGGCTCTGATAACAGTAATGCATCTCCTATCAAGTCCCAATCTTGTTTGGAGCACAGACCATTAATAACAACCAAGCATCTGTGTTGGTGAATGAAATTACGACACCCTTCAGCTGGGTCTTTGTGGCCATATATCATATCATAAGCTGCATTTTTCTTGGCTTCTCGATCTTCCGAATGAAAATCCAAAAGCAAGCGCCAACAGAAGTCTGTCAAATTAAAGGGACGTGGCACATTGACCCAGCTGAACTTTTTGAATCCCAAGTCATTGGAGGGGTCGACTTTTAGCATTTGGTGGTAGTAGCTACTTATGACCACAGGCACTTTCCCAACACCAGCAGTACCCCAAACGGAGACCACTCCAGCTTCTTTTAGACTTTCATGACTCAAGTAAGACAAATCGCGCCACATGACATGTCCATATCGGTTTCTCCACATCCGTGCCTCATGAAGCCTGTTGGAGAAAAAACGACCCCTGTGAGAGGCCTCCTTGGCCCCAATTCCATAGTACTGATTACCCTGTGCATACAAAATACGTACCTCGTTATACATTTATCCATCGTTCCATTAGGGCGGACAAGAGTTAGTTTGTTTCTTTGTCAAAAAAAAGAGTAAGTATGTTTGTATTTAGATATATAATGTTTGTTTAAATACACAACCAATAATAACTTACTAAATATAGAATGGATCATCCAGCAGCGTGCACCCGATCACACCAAAAAATAATCAGTCATGCAATCAAATTGTGGTGAGAGGTGTGCTTCGGTGTCCCCCCCTAAACTTAAGTTTGCATGAGCCAATTTTCTTTTAAGTCCGTCGAAACTCGTTTCTAGGCCATATCGAAAATGCTAGACTTACGGGCTGTTCTTTACGGAAAGAAACCTACGGGATTACGTGGGAGTAGTTGGCTGGTGGAAATCCTTTTGTCTCCCGTGATTTTAGGACCGTGTGTGCTCAGATTTTCTCCACCCCATCCCGTAAATGAATTCCGTAAGGTGTAGCTCATAAGTGTAGCATTACCGAGGCCATATATACCTCCGTATAGATGTACTCGGTCGAGCCAGGTATACTCCACGTTACCACCAGCTGATCCAATCTCCCGTTATCATGATCTACATCCTTGCATGCCACGTTTCAAAATTTTGTTGTTGCTACTATATACCTCCCGATTTCCGCCTCCATACGTGATTCGGGTGGGTTCGTACGGTCTTCGAAACGAATCAATATCAAGTTTTTTTTATCAAATTTTGAAGAGGAGGCGGGACACCGAAGCAAAAGTGCTATTGTGATCAAGCATAAAACCTTGTTTTTTTTATCATAAACACTAATACTCAAATGATTAGAAAAAATATCCTACATATCCTAATGTACACAGAAAATAGCTGAGAGTGTACAAAGCACCAACATATCCTAAATACGGTCTCGAAAAAAATACTAGTTTTCTTCATGCCTAGAGAATCTACTGTAAATCGTTCCGGGGAAAGTACGGCCTACCATAAACTACAACACCATGGGAGAAAATGAGTAATAATAGGGAAGAGGGCGTGAAATGTAATCGTCTTATGCTACAGACTTCGCCCTGCGACATGATATGCCATGTGTACCTTCATCAAATGACGTAACACCGCATCGTCTTCCAAATCTTCGATGTTGAACACTTGATCCTCTTCATCTACAAAATGTCTGGCCAAGATTTCATAATCACTGCCATTTACAATGAGAATGAATGAAGAACCCTTACTAGCGTTGGATGGTAGTCCATTTTTTATTTCGCCCCAATCAGATGCGTAACGCAGACCATTAATAACCATGATGCACCGGTGTTCAAGTAGAAATCTGTGACATCGTTGACGTAACCAATCATCCTCTTGTGTTGCTCGAATTTCCTTTACTTCAGAATCATCAGAATAGAAACTCAGAAGAAGAAGTTTGTAGAATTCTTCTGTACTGAAGTGATCCGGTAGATCAACCCAGCAGTGTTTTTCAAATACCACTCCATCATTGCAGAAACCTCTGGACTTATACGATATGGCAGTGTACAATCTATCAATGAAGATTGATTTCCTATCACCCAACCCGCAAACGCAGATCACACCACCACTTCTTAATTTCCAACTAAATTCACTTGTATCAGTACGACGCCCAGCAACCTTCAGGCAACATAGAAATCAAACAAATGTTATAGGGAAAGTGTGAGACAACTTGCTGAAACATGGCAGCCTTAATATGTTTTTTTATGTTTCCAAGAGTTGGTGCTACTAATATAGCCTGGATTTCATTTAAGGAAAATAGATCGGTTTTCATTTCTATACTATGGACTTCGGCTCACTTTTTTTAGGTTTCAAACTATTTTAGGCCCCGCTACATCCCCCTTCCAAAACTATTTTTGAAATAAAAATGGGAATATTCTCACCTGTATATTGTTGGGTCAACTATATACCTTCAAATTTTAGTTTTATAAATGTGTATGCTTGTGATACTTGTGGGAAAAAACAAGAAACTTATGTTGCCTGTACAGGTTGTAGATTGTCAATATTTTGAATTCAATTTTATATGTGTATAGCCCATCCGACAATATGCAAGCAATCAAGATTTCCAATGAAAAATAGATTTTGACGTGATTTCTGTTTCTATAAACTGTCTAGGAGGTTAAAATGATTAGAATATCATAGTTTGGGTGTGATATTTAGAATGTTAGTTTGCATAGAGAAAAATGGAAATTTATCTTTGTAGTAGTAAAATGTCCATACAAATTGCTCCAAAAATAAGCAAATTTTTTCTGTTAACTGTTATGTGGAATCTAAATAGTAAAAAGGATAATCTTTAGAAGCACAATAATAGGTGATGCAAGTGTTACGAGATAACCACTTATCTATAATATTTGATATGCCTTTTCTAGCGTATATCTTATATTTTTTTTATTAATTGACTTAAAATTTAGTAAATCCTGGTACGGGCAATGTAATTTTTTAATATAGTTTGATGCATGCTTGGATAATATTAAATGTATTCAAATACTAAAGTTTATCCGAGTTCAAGTCGAAATAGGTTTAAGTGTTGACGCAAGCAATTTAGAATATTTGGTTGGACCCAGGAGTAGATTGAATATAGTTTGAAGGCTCAGTTCTCTCGACTAAAATATTAAATTCAAAACATGGTTATAAGAAAATTGGCATTCTTTGATAGTTTAAATTTTTTCAACTAGTTAGACCAAACAGTGCTTTTTAGTTCATACTAGAAGTGGATTTCATTGTGGGATTAATTAATAACGCACATACCTTTTTGTTAAATGCACAAAGAGAAGGACCAAAAGGGAAGCGTTTGAGCTCAGATACTTGGTATGGCTTCCCAGTGCAGGAAAGCACCAGCTCAAAGTGTCGCATCGCCATGACGATGCGGCTGCCCTTGTTATTTTCTGGCAGGTACATTCTGATGACGTCCCACTCTACCACACTGGATACATCTTCCAAGATGACGAGATACCTGTGCTTTCTCATCGTCTCTTGCATGATGACACTATGATGGACCTTGTTTGTGGGCGGTGGTTGGTGAGAGGAAGTGGCGTAAAGCTGAGTGAGCAAGTTGTTGAGGAACTCATCAGGGTTGAAAGGGTGTATGAGCCTCACCCAGGCACGCATGCCGAACTCCTGGCGAATTTCTGTATCATTGTATGCTTCACTGATAACGTGAGGAGCAGCAAATCCTGATCCTTCCATCCCTGTATACAAGGAGATCACCTCAAGGTGACTCCCCTCACTATTGATGAGCTTCTTGAGGTCGCCCGTGCCACCTCGCTTCTTCCCAGCAGCATCCCACACATTGGTAAGGATGTCGAATGCTGCCTCTGTTCTTGTGCTGGCGCCGCCGACCACTGCCACCGTCGCCGGAGTTGTCTTGGTATGGCTTGAGCTGGAGTCGCTGATGAGGTTGTAGCGTGTGTTTCTGTGGCTCACATCCTCCACCCTAGCCTTGAGCCGCTGTATCTCGGCCACCGCCACATCCAGGGGCAGCGGCCCTCCTGCTATGCAGGACGGCACCAAGCGCCACCACCAGCCGGACTTGCTGTCGAGGCTCAGGCTGACGACGAGCTCGACGCAGTCCTCCACGTCGAAGGCGAGGTCTCGGATCTGCCTCACCCATGTACGCACCACTTCATTCCTTGCCCGCTCCCTGTTGGCGGCCACAAGGAATGATTGCATCATCTGGAACTCACCGGTGATGAACACCAGGTCGTTCTGCACCCGGACCTTGAGCTTCTCCTCCTCGTCGATCGCGGACTTCACCCTGCTCACCGTCCCCTCTACCGCCGTCTTGGTCAGCCCAAGCGCGAACTCCGCCATTTTTGATCGATGATCTCTCTCTCTCTCTCTCTCTCTCTCTCTCTCTCTCTCTCTCTCTCTCTCTCTCTCTCTCTCAGATGTGATGTGTTTGTTCAAGGTGCTGTCTTTGCTTGTGTTTCATCAAGGTGTGATGCGCGGTAGGAGCTAGCACATCAAGATGTGATTGTATATAAAGCAGCGGCAAGGGATATCTACCTAACCGCTGCAACAAGACACCAAACTGTCGATATGTTCTAGTAGTAACTATTAAGCTCCCCCTTTATTAAAGCACTAAAGTGTTTCTTTACAAAAAGACATACAAAGTAGAAAAATGGCAGCGCACATTACGAATCAGCCTAGGTGGTCAGATTCTCTTTTTCTTTTAAAATGAGGCTTCTTGATATTGCTTTTTGAAAAGAACCATCATCAGAATTCATTTCCTTAGGGGGTGTGGCTAGAAGACACTGCCGGAGAAAACTTATTCGCCGTGTGTGCAAACTACACGGCAAAGGTTCCCGGAACACGGCAAAGATTTTGCCGTGTATAAGCACACAACAAAAAGTACATGACAACGTTGGCAATAGAAAATGCCCTTTGCCGTGTGCACTACATGAGAAATTGGAGACGCCGACGGCCGGCCGGCGCCGGCGGCCAAATGGGGCCGTCGGCGTAGCGGCCTCCCCCGGCCAGCCGCCCAGCCCAGCCGTCGGCGTAGGGACGGCCATCGGCGTAGAGAAAACTGCTGAGGGCAGCCCTCGGCGAATCTCGGCCATCGGCATAGCAGATAAGGTTGTGCCGACGGTGGCCCTCGGCGTACCCCTAGCCCTCGGCGTAGCACCAGTTCCTGCACGGCGACGGGAACGGCGTTAGGAAGCCCAGGATGTGCCGAAGGCCTGGCCGTCGACGTAGCACTTTGAGAGAAATTGGTTGGTCTGTGCCGACGGCCTGGCCGTCGGCGTAGCCCTCCAGATTCTTTTTTTCATTTATTTTAGCCATATATTTTATATGTTGATATATTTTGTATGTTTTAATGTTGAAAGAAAGTTGATATATTTAATATTGATATATTTTGTAGTCCAATTATAGGCATTTGTACCGTCCGAATAGCGGTCTCCATCGTCGCGATTCTCGTCGCTCGAAAATGACCACCTGAGTGCCGGAATCCCATAAAAACTTGTGTGTTGCCCTAGAATACATAAATAAGTGGGGTGAAAGACGGTTCGCGAGCATGCGATAACAACTCAAACTATGGTTTGAAACTCCCGATACGGATCAAACAGAGGGCAACACGTGGAATCCGGGAGGCTACAATGTGTTTCATGGTCCCAACCTTGGTTTTCCATGTAGGTATGACCTAAACAAACCTAGACCAACATAAAAGTACGTTGGTAAATCCCCGTACAGAGAAAGCTATAGGGCTAGACATTCGGGTCCCACTTCTTAGGATTTCGGTGGAAAAGGACCGACGGAGCGTCGGATTTCCCCAAGAACTTGCATGTGGACCTAGGATATGTGTACAAGTGTGTTGTAAGGTCCATAGATGCAATGTCTAGCTCCCCGGTGTGAGCTTCTCCACATGCGTGAGGTAACACTTTGCAAAATCCGGGACGTGTAGGTGTAACTGTCCCGTGGCGGGTATACGGGTGGTTACAATGTGTTTCATGGTCCTAACATTGGTTTTCCATGTAGGTATAATCTAAACAAACCTAGACCAACACAAAAGTACGCTGGTCAACCCCCGTACGCACAATGTCCCAACCGAGATATCTCAAACCTTTCTGTCCACCCCTCGTGAAAAAGACAAATTCATGCTGAATCGGTATGAAGTGAGTCGGATTTGAACTATGTACACGATCTGATGCTCATGATATTTTGGAAAAATCATTTTTAGGTTCACAATATGCTATTTCATCAGAGATCCAATGCAAGTTTAGCGATACTCATCCCCGAGCTAAAAATCTTCAAGCACGCCGATTTAGAAAGTTTGACAATACTTTAAAATAGGCATAAAAAATTCAAAAACGATCGAAACAATGCAAAATCTTCGCGTGGTGTCGTATTATGTGACATAGTTGCAAGGAAAAATACCAAATTTGGTATATTAATTGTGTCTCAAAAAAACCTTCACAAAATGACCTATCTCAATCGAGGTTTATTTCCTGGCTTTCAGGTCCAATGACCAATGTTATGGCCAGAATCGTGGCATAGTTTGCGATAATGTGCCCATATTGTGCATGCATGTGCATCATGTTATGGTGAACAATGTTCCAGGAGGAAGTTCTCCTTTTCGTCGCACCAAAAAGTCATTTGTCTTTTTCCGAGTGTAAAAAACGAGGTGTTTTGTGAAGCAACCACCAAATGAAAGTGTCAAAATGGTACCACCCCATTTAAAAAAAATAGTAGACCACCTTTCATGGACAATGTTCCAACCAGGGTATGTCAAACCTTTCTGCCCACCACTCGTGAAAAAGACAAATTCCTGCCAAATCGGTAGCAAGTGTCGTGGTGTAGGGCAGTGCCATCGGGGATGGCATGAAAGGGGACAATTAGGATGCTATCGGTATCTACTCGAAACGGGTTGGGCACAGATACTGCAGACACATCGATGTACCTGGGTTCAGAGCCCTCTTGTCGTTGTAACACTCTTACTCCTGCAAGGATCCACTATATGGGGAGCAAATGCTCAGTACAAATGCTCCTTGAGCTGTTTCCTTAGCTACTCTTAGGAGCTAGAGGAAGATGGACTACTTGACTTGGTGATTCTAGCTAAATTGTAACTTGTAATGCCTTACTTGGAACCCTAGCACTACCCCTCCTTATATACTGATAGAAGGGTAGGTTACAATGTGGGCTCTAGGGTTTACTGTTTTGGGCTTTGGGTTTACAAAGCGGACCAGCTGGTCGGGTCTAGCCGGTGGTCCAGGGCCTAGTCAAGCATCAGTACAGGTGGGGACATTGCCCTAGCGTCTCAGCGCCTCCGCTTTGGGCGTCACCTAGCGCTTTAACCATCATCTTGGCACTTTATCCGTCAGCCGGGACTTTGTCCGTCATCTCCGAGCCGGGGCACGTGGGGAGGAATATCACACCAAGCCCCTTGAGGCATTCACTACTAGGAAACAGCTTATAAGTAGACAAGATATTCTGTGGCGCAAATGTAGAACCATGCGCCACATATATGTATCAGTGTCGCACTAGTAAATATGCGCCACAAAAGTTTGGCAGTTTAGTGGCGCACGAAACCAATATGCACCACATAAGTCCAAACTTCTGTGGCGCATATTTTCGTGTGCGCCATAGAAAGTGATGATTCTGTGACGCATATAGATGTATGCTCCACAGAAAGTTGATGGGACCTAGCACCAAAAAAAAGGGGGAGAAACTTCTGTGGCGCATACGTCCACATGCAAAAACAGATCCCACCCCCCTGTGGATCGCCTTTTAAGTTTTGTAAAAAATAAACAAAAATGGTAGAAACTTCAAAAAAATAATTCCTTTGAGTTGTAGTTAGATTTTAGGGTATAGATCTAGACAAAATTGAAAAACATGAATTACATGTATTTTGCAAAAATAGTTCATGGCACGGTAAAACGACTATAACTTCTGCATACGATGTCGGAAAAAAATCTTTAACCTATCAAAATGATCGTCTCGAAATTTTCTACTAGAATTCAACGACCTATGGTCGTTCTGGATTTTAAAGAATCCCCAAATTCGAAAAGAGTAAAAAGTTATTTAGGGTAGAAGATTTTTTACTGCAAAAAAATAAAAAAGGGGGTGAAACTTCTGTGGCGCATTTCTCCCATATGCGCAATAAAAGTCTTTGGCGGGATTTGAAATTTGAATCCTGCCGGCATCCTTCTCCCTTCCTTTTTCTCCCCTCCCCACTTCTTCTCCGCTCCCCACTTCTCCTCCCCTCCACACTTCTCCCCTTCTCCTCCCTCCTCCTTTTCCACTCTCCGGCGACCTCCTCCTCCTCCACCACCAACTCCGGCGACCTCCGGTGACATCCTCCTCCTCCACCACCAACTCCGGCAACCTCCTCCTCCTCCACCACCAACTCCGGCGACCTCCTTCTCCTCCTCCTCCACCACCAACTCCGGTGACCTCCTCCTCCTCCTCCACCACCAACTTCGGCAACCTCCTCCTCCTCCTCTCCTCCTCCACCACCAACTTCGGCGACCTCCTCCTAGCCCTCCCCCCTCTAGCCACTAGCCACCAGCCACTAGCCACCGCCACCACCACCTCCGGCCAGATCTAGATCTCGCCGGGTTTTTTGTGAAATTTGAAAAAAAAATTGTGGCGCATATTGGCCATATGTGCCACAGAAGTTTGAGATCTGGCCTGCCTTTTTTTGAATTTTGGAAAAACACTTCTGTGACGCATATTGGCCATATGTGCCACTGAAGTTTGAGATTTTGGTGGCGAGGTAACAGTGGCGACTAAGATATGCGCCACGGATAGTGAAAAAAGGTGCGCCACTGATAAGCTGTTTCCTAGTAGTGATTTTCTCGCCCTACCCCAGAGGTCTATTTTGGTGATCCAGCATACCACTACATGTTGTAGTATACTGTAGTCATTGACATAACACTTCCGGAACACCGTTCCGCAAATATTACATCCCTCAGAGTGGTACAACAGAAACAGGGTCCAAATTACAAACATTCACATAATATTATTATAATACAAAAATATTCGTACTTAAGGTGGTTCAAACTTGCAAACCATACGCATCTTACTTCATACGTTTTCACCTGAAGAACGAAAGATTCAAATGACATAGCATGACTTGAGCTCAAGAACTTATTGTATAAGTTCAATGTTGCTCGGCTCGAATTAAGTATTAATAACTACTGGGAAACTACTCTGACTCATTGCCATCAACGTCGTAGCGTATCTCGTAGTCCTCTCCTTCAAGTCCACCCGACAGGTTTGGTTCCTCATAGTAGACGTCCTCTTGGCCTTCAGTAGCATACATAGGGGTATCCTCTGGCCCCTCAGAGTCTAAGCAAGGGACAAAGGAGAGAGTGAGTAACAGCGTTACTCAGCAAGTTCATTATATGCAAGGTGGGAAGTTTGATGCGCTATCTACCACCTCTGACTATAAGTCTCTAGCACTATACAGTTTTCGTAAACATTTTTTCAAAGATTGATTTTAATATCAAAAACTATGCCCATCAGCCTTAATAGGTTGACTAGAACTTCATGGAGTTCCTTTCCTGCCGCGTTCATAGCTCCTTGTCGGAACAAGGAGTAACATGTCACAGTTCTTACACTCTATAGAGGTGCGTTGCTTTACCCATAAGGGACAAAATCCTTGTTGCACAACTGGGCGTAGAGTTTGTGCATTTGCATTCATGCATAAAAAAATCATGAAAATTTTCGTGCAACACTAAATATCTAGAGGGATCAGGGTTTGTTTCACCTTGATGAGTTAGGGTTTAGCTCCTTCAGATGAAGGTTAAAAATTCTGACATGACATCTAGATATTTTGGACTATTTTCGGCAAGTAATTTCAATTAGTATTTAAATTTTGAGTTACCTTTTGAAATAATTCAAAATATAGGAATTTAAGTGTTTTTCTTATCAAAAGAACATTGGATGGATTTAATTTGAAGTATTATTATATTGTATAATATTATACAATTTAAGAGAATTCAAGTAATAATAGTAATTCAAATAAAGACAAAAGAACATAAACCTTTATTCTTTTATTTTCCAACCTATTACAAAGTTGTATAAGGACACAAATAAACATAAGTTATTAAAAAGAATAGTTACATAAACCAAAACTTTATTGAATATTCATATATATTACATTGTTGTATACAAATGAATAAAAGAAAATTACAAAATAATAAAAGAATGAGCTAAACTACTTCTCTAAACTAAGTATTGTATCTTCTTATCTTTTCTTGTGCTATTTTATACCTGCAAGGAAAACAAAGAAAACAAATGTAAACAAACAAAGGTTAAATGTTAGTGATTATTCTCTCAGAATGAAAAGTGTAATGCACTGTTAATATTTCATCACCGAGCATATTTAGAATGGAGAAAGTTTTAGCACATAGTAGTATTTGTTCTTATTCAGTATATTGTCTCTGTTCAACTTCATTCATAACAAGACAAAAGGGGCATGTTTCACCAGAGAGGTAAAAGGAAAAGAGTAAAAGCATGGAGTTTTACTTGATCTGATCCACAATATTAGAACAAGCAAGCACACAACTCACACATACTTGCAGGCTTATGTGTTGTTGACATAGAGGAGCTATGAGAGAAATATAAGTACACAACAGTAGAAGATAGAGTTCTCTCTCTACTGAACATAGTTCGCACCGCAAGAACAGCTAGAACAACCATCTCATCTCAGTCAGATATTCACCAAATCACACATCTATCCACCAAATAAATCCAGTAGCTACCAAGCCAACATGGTCACCTAAGGAGGGGTGGATTAGGTGATGGGCAAGGCCAAGCTAGGTGTAGATCAAGAAGGAGAAGGCCGGGCTTATCCTAGGGAGGTGTTTACTAAATTGCAACCAAGCAAAAGGGTTATCACAGCCAGAACATCATCAAGGCATCTTAAATCCACTACAACAATACATTACCATCCCTATCCTCATACATTTTCTGGTCTCTGTTAAGATCTAGATATGATTAAGGGAATAGGAGGTATCTTCTTAGAACTACACTCAAGTGGTGTATAAATTCATTCCTGAAGCTAAAGCATAGCCATATAATTATTTACCCATGTTTAGAAGCTTAAGTCTCAAACTTTGCATCAATGAATTAATAACATGTAAACAAGGAAAAACAGATTAGGTCAGCATCTAAGCTTATTGCTGGTTGATTGTTGGACACATCCCATTTACTGGGAGCACCACAACAACATCCTAGTATCACCAAAAGCCACTTGGTCCAATAATACCTAACCAAGTCTTTCTTTTGCAACTCAAGAAATTGCGGATCAAGAAATAACCAATCATCTTCCTAACTAGCAAGCTAGGAATCATAATAGGATAACTTACTGTCATTTATTTGATAGTCAATTAAACATCAGCAAGGTATGATATCGAGCATATCTGCAAGCAAGGACCAGTTCTTTATTAAAATCATATAGGAGGTTCATTGTGGAATTAAATTCCAAACGGTTGGCCACAAAGCACCTAGATTTAACCGTTGGTTACCATAATCAAGCCAGCTAAATAAAGCATGGCTATACTGTCATTTAACATTACCAACATATCTAAGTCAGATTAGAGTTAATAAACATGGCATGCTGGAATGATAGTCCAGTATAAGTTTCATAGGTATGAGTGGAGTACCCAGAAAGGAGCATAATTTCCAAAGAGAGCACATAACTGAATCAAAGATTCAGTTTAATTGATACTGACACATACATGAACAACTTCCACTCCAGCACATCCAGTGTTCAGCACTTACGAAATCCAATAAGGGACAAGGACAGAAGCTATGGTATCAGCATCCACATCTCAGGCAGTACCAGGCTCAACTAGAAGGACAGCAACAATTACAGAGCATAAAAGAATGTTGTCTAAGGTATTCAAACAAGACATGATCGATAAATCACATCATCTATACACTAGAACTTACTTAGAACATTTATAATAGGGTAGAAACCTAATCAGGATTCAATCTGAGGGAGACAAAGTTGGATACCTGTTCATAGAACAAGGTTAAATCAATTGCTAAACCATATTAAACATGGTAGCACCCAAGGATTGTGAAGGAGAGGAGGAACCCTAAAACAAGCGACAACACTAATTCTGGGTGGTACTAGTGAAAGAGTGAGATTAAGGAGAGAGAGGAAGTAGGAAGGAAACTCACCCGTGGTCCTCGCTAGAATTTTGAACAGGAAACAGACTGTCGACGTGTGCATGGCGACAATGACCAAGGCATAGCGGCACCTGAGCCTGCACCCAGTGATGCCCAATCCACTAGCAGAGCACCACCGAACTAGGGCAGCACGGTGAGGCCGGAGTAGCCAAAACCCTAAATCTAGTAGGGTTTCGTGTGATCAAAGGCAGACATGGGCAGCAAAATGACTTGGACCAGTTGACGCAACATCAACACTTGATCAACAGGTGTGGCAGCGGTGGCCAGAAAGGCCAGTACTGGCCGGAATCAAAGGGCGATGGCCGCGGCGACTCGAGGTCGCTAGAGGGAGAAGAGGGTCAAGAGAAGAGATAATGAGATGGGGTCTGGGTCAAATGGATCGACTCAGTGGACGACGAGGTTGGTTGAGCCCAACCAGTTGGGCTGGGCTAGGCCAAAGCTAGATTGGCCCATGGGCCAGGCTCTTATTTAAAAAATTGGTTTAATTAAATGTATAAAGCAATTAAAAATTACCAAATTACCCCTACGAGTAATTAGGATCTAGTAAAAAAATCCAAAACATACATATAATATATCAAAATGATCAAAAAATAAACTCTACCTCGGAAAAATATAACATTACTTCTTTACGTTAAATGAAATTCAACTAAAATTTAAAACCACTAAATTTTACGTAAAAATAACAAAAAATAAAAATACTAAAAACGAATAAATATCAGTTTTGTGGATGAAAATTCATCCACCACTATAGTAAATACTAAATATGAAATTCTAAGTAATTTGGATATTTCAAAAAAAGATAAAAGAGCATTAAATCCTTTCTCTTGGGCTCAAGTAAATAAAATATATTTTATTTTGTCACATATAAATTCAAATAAATTCCTTTTTAATTTACTTTGAGCCTTTAGAATTTATTTCCATGAATAAATAATATCATTTCCTTAATAATGGCAAAGAAAATGTTTAAATGTTTCAAAATTGCATTCACCTTTATAACTTGGGTACAACATAGAAAGAAGGATAAAGTATCCATTCTACCATAGATGAATTCATAATAAGAGTAATTTTGTTTAGCATAGTCAGCTTTAGACATTTGTTTATAATCCAAGTTTAAATATATTATTTAAAAAAATCATATTGATTTATCTACAAATAAAAACCCAAACAACCCACATTGAATCCATAGTTATATAAATTTAAATAATTAGGTTATTGTAATTTCTTATATAATAGTTCCAACACAGAAATGTAAGGTAACCACTTAAAAGATAAACCATAGCCATCTTCCACCACGTTTAGACATTGTTTTTAGTCAAGAAATTGACAAGAAACTCTCAATCCTTACAACTAATGACTAATAATTGCAAATATATGCAAACCATTGCTTTTAATTGTGTTGTGCAAGAAATCATGCTTTTAATGCAAAATCTGGATTCATAATGAATGTTTTTGAGGAAGACCACATGACCAAGTAATTGTGGAGTCAATTTCAGGCATCTGTAGCCGTAACGACCACTGGTATGGGCATGGCCCACCTGTACCGTCCACCCATACCATGCGGCAGTGGCTCCCTCTCGTTAAACCCTACAACTTTTGTTAAGACACCTATATATTTTGAGGTCTTGTCCGCCGCGTAGAAGTCCACCATTCTCAGATTGCATCACAACACACCCCAAGGAGATCCACGCCATTGTTCATCCATCCATCTTCCATCCCCTCCACTAGCCATTACTTTGTACTTTAGATCTCCTTGTGATTTGGCGACCATTGTAAGAATATTTTATTTCAATCTAAGTATTTTGCACAATATTCTCTATCCTTGATCCTATTGTTATGAGTGAGTAGTCCTCACGAGTTTCGGGATGAGGAGAAACCTCATAGCGATTATGTGCATCTCATCTATGGGAGCATTGTGTATTTTTTGAAATGGAGATTTGTATCTTTTGTTTCTTTGTCTCTTGTCTGGATCTATGGACTTGTAGGTACCCAAGACCCCATGGATTGATAAAGGCTTGATGTGAGATACTTGGCTAGCAGCGATCTCATAGGAACCCCAGTGAAAGAAAGGATAGTACTGTCTTCTCTTAGCGACCCATTCGGGATCACAACAACGTCACCACTTAATGTTTTGATCTATTTTTTATACTTAAAAATCGTTTGTAGCCCGTTGCTTCGTGGTGCACTTGGTTGGATTAAAAGACTATTGATATGCCCGTTACATCATGGGGGATCTAGTATATTAGGATGTGTTGCCCATAAGAGATTATCCCTATTAAAACTTTACACATGTCTATGCTTATTATTATCTTTTATCCCATATGATGTGTAGCTGCAGGTGAATCTTCAATCCTGTCCTATCTCCATGCATTAATTCAACCCAATATAAAAGTAAACTAGATTGGTCTGGTAAACCAGGGTAAAACAAAGAAACAAAGTCTTATAGATGTGTCATTTTTATTTTCTTTTAGCATTGTTTTCCAAGGTTCGATTAAACCTAGGTCTTCTAGGGAAAAAGCTATTATACTACATCCGTGAATCCGGATCAAAGGTATCATTAACTTTGTTGTAATGTAAAATAAACTAGAAGTATATTAACTCAAGATCATGTGTACTTTATTAAAACCATAACTTCATCCTAATAATCATCAATATTGAGTAAACATAACTTAAACAATACTTTATCCAAATGTTATTCTATTTTCCACTTCAAATTAACACACTATGTTATTTCTTCCAATCCTTAATAACCTAAAACATAGATTTTCATATTAGTTACACGATATCAATTAACCTTAATTACATGTTGTTATTGTACGTTACTTTTTATTTTGTATGTTAGTATTAAGCTTCTTGCAGATATATATTTACTCTTGAAGTAAACTTGAAGATGAATAAAATCTTAAAGAAATCACCTATGTGCAACTCATTTGTAATGTGCGGAGATTACTACAGGGGTTTATAAAATGCATGCCATTACTTATGCTTAATAGCATATTGCTTCTTTAAACATTAGTCCTTAACGGACCAATGATGGTATTTTCAGATATTGGAGTTTATATCATCTCGAAGACCGTGATTGCATAATCTTGTAATCACAAAGACAAGCTCACACTTGCTCATGTTCGTTGGTTATTTTCTATCAAGTATTTGCAATCTACTATTGTTATTGAAGGAGATATGCCCTAGAGGCAAATAATAAATAGGTTTTTATTGTCATATCTCAATTAGTTTATAATAGTTTCATATTGTGCTATAATTGTGCCAAGTAGAAACATTGTTACACGTGTGGTATGAAACAACCAAGTCCCTAGTAGCCTCTATTCATACTAGTTCGTTGGTCACGAAGATGATCTGGGTTTCAAGATCATGGGCATTTATGCCGACTGACAACGAGATCATATCATTAGAGAATGATGTGATTGGACATTCCTCGAAGGATTGCAAAACGGTCAAGTCATCTAGTTCATTGTTGCAACAGCTATACCTACACTCCTTCTCCTTAGACCGTGAGCTTATATTACTCAATGTTTCTCTAGGCTGCTTAGACTGCATCAACCGTCATCTGGTAATACGGTGGCCATAAAGGTGTATGTTGGGTATTCCGAAGGAACAATAGATGACATGTGACTGCAAGACCGGGATTTGTTCACCCACATGACGGGTAAAGATACATACGGCCGACTTGGTGAGATTACATCTATATATCTTGCAACATGTGACTAGGTCACGGGGATGTAATATCACGGTAACAGGAAAACAGAACTTGTTGTGAACGAGATTGAACAAAGGTATGGGATACCAATGATCGGATCTCGGACAAGTTGTATCGAGAAACAAAAGGAAGAGGATGCTACATTTAGATGGTTCAAACGACATTGTCATCAGGAATGCATAGGGGTCACATGGATATCCCTGGTCCCTCTGTTGATCATTGATACAGATCATGTCTAGAGCATTCCCGAGCCGTGAGAGGATACACTTTAGGGTACGATGAGAGCGATCATTCGTAAGACGGAATCACAGTAGAGAAAGCCGGAATCGTTCCGTGGAGAGATCCGAAGTTGTTTAGAGAAAGAATAAGGGAAAAGCCCTGAAAAAGCCTAGAAATAAAAGTGCAGAAAAATAAATGGAAAAGGGCAAAACAGCCAGCCCTGTAGGCGGCGGATAACCTCCACCGCACAGGGCAACAGGCAACTGGGCAACGCCGCTCAGGCGCCAGGCGGGCGGGCAGCTCGGCTAGGTGGGCCACGGGCAGGCGAGCCGGCCCACCCGGGCCACCGGAGCCAGCGGGGTGCTCGGCCGCCGGGGGGCGAGCCGGCCCACCCGGTGCTTCCAATTCCAGGCCACCGCAGCGGGCGAGCTGGGCCACCGTGGGCAGGCCGGCCCACACGGCTGGCTGGCTGCTGCCTTTTCTCTTTTTCCTTTTATTTAGCTATTTTCTGTTTGCTATTTGGGCTGAGTACTTTTGGCTCATTTAGCAGTCCGAATTTCTGCTGACATTTTCTTTTAGTATTAGTCCCACATGGCTAACCCAATGGGGAGGGCACACCCCCTCCGCCTATATAAAGGGGTGCCCATGGGTGGGATTAAATACACCAAATACACAATTTGAGAAGTCCTTTGGTTGACTTTCTCCCTCCCTCTCTCTATACCTTGTGACCATGGCTCCCTAGTCTGGGCTATGCGATCGAGGCACCTGCAGTATGTCGTTGCGCTGCAGGGATTCCTAGCCGGATATCAACTTCCGCACTCCCGGCGGGATCGGAGAGCCGGAGGTCTCATCATGCACCGGATGTGTACGAAGACACGAGGCACAACACTTGGGACGCTTAAATGTCGTGAGCCGGAGCTGTTGCACGATGAAGATGATGAAGATCAAGAAGGAGCAAGGGGTGACCTGCGAGGAGCTTCGCGACCTTGAGGTCGGCTTCGAGTATGACTACATCAACCACGTTCCCCGCGGAACGTTAACCGCATAAGGTCTACAAGGATATGTATTCTCTACGCTCCGGCCGTTACCGCATTACTACATAGATAGATCCTAGGCCAGTTTTAGGGTTCCTTCGTAGGATTTTTTTTCTTTTCCGCACCAATCCCCTAAAGTGGTATCAGAGCCGGTCTATGCGTAGGAGTGCTGTACGCCCAGTACGCACAAGTATTGTATGGGCATTGATCCCTTAGTTGTTACCCTCTAACGTGTACTTGTTTATATTGCGGTATTGTTTGATGAAGCGGCCCGGACCGACCTTACGCGTATTCGTACGCGAGACTGGTTCCACGCTTAACAGATGGCTGGTACCGTATAAGTGGCTAGCGGGTGTCTGTCTCTCCTTCGATAGTTGATATAGCATTTACAACGGAGGGCCCCGAAAGGGGTGTAGTAGAGACAACTGTTGGATCCATGTAAAACTTGCGAAAGCCCTAACAACCACGTAAAACTTGCAATAGATAAAGTAGAGGCGTCTAACTTTATTTTGCAGGGGGGCATGTGATTATGATATGGCAATGGTCGTTACGAAGGTAAAGTAGTTTACTTTTCTGTTACTAAGTAGTATAGTAATAGTCATCGTTCCGATGAACGACCTGGTGGAGGCGTCGTGGACTTGGCGTCAAACCAAGGGTAAGATGGAGATCATGTCGGAGCACTCGATGGAGATCAAGGGGCAAGAAAGACCATATCACATCACATTATACATATGATGTTGATACTAGTTTTTACATCTTATTGTGTGCTAGTATTTAGATACTCAACGGTAGCAAATAAGATAATCCCTATTGAACTCCAACGTTCTGTGTTCCCCTTGTGTGTGCACCACCAAGAAAGTTCTTCGGTATGAGGCGATCCAGGGTTACATGCCTGGGTGTCAGACATATCTACGTTCGCATACATGGGTGTAAACCATGTTGCATAGCGAATACACACAAGTTAGATTTGGCGAGCCTAGCACGCTAGAGAAGCGTGGCCTCGGAACACAAGAGATCGAAAGATCGAGCATGAGTCACATGGATGATGTGATTGGAATTAGTGAATGTCTACCTTTGATAATGCACTGATGGATGTGACGATCGGGGGAGGTGCAGAGGATAGGGATCATGCGATCACTGAAATCGTCCAGGGGATGACAATTTTAGTGGAGACGAATTATAAATTGATCTCTTATTATAAACTTAGCCTAGATGTCTGTTTGCAAATATCTCAGTAGATCTTAGCCTATCACATTGAGGTCCTTTGCGACCATGGGAATATATTGCTTAATATGGAACTTAGCAAAAGGGTCCAACTTCATAGATTAATACCCACGCCTGAGAGATATCCTCATAAAAGGTGATCTCCTCTTCTTGATACAATAACCATTAGGAGATAATTCGATGACTCTGGAATGTTTGGAGAAACACTTAGCGATCTTGCATTAAGAGTCAAGAACTCCTAGAAGGGCTTGATTGCAAAAGGAGGTCATGGATGGAAAAAGTATATGTAAGATATACAAATTATAAATGTGGTTCTTGCAAAACTCGTTGCAGTTTGTAAAGTATTTGATACTTGTCCCGTTTTGTGAAAATAGGATGATCTGCTTGAGAATTGCTCGATTTGAGACAATGTGGCTTGATGACGGCAAGCAAAACAGTTGATGGCCGACATCACCACTTTCCTCAAAGTTTATCATTTGGATTAGTGGACTTGAATATAACTTGTAATCCTAGTTTGTGTGTCTTGCTTTTGGCAAGACGATTATTCATATGAACAAGTTACAAACCAATTTGTACTATTCTTATGAACAATACCTTATGGTCACATTACGATTACAAATACGTTATTCTCATCACTGTGTTAATGATAATAGTTTAAACATTTATAAAGGATTAGAATGCTAAAAGATATCCAAAGCTTAATAATGAAAAGACACTACAGATTAAGTCATTTTGGTTATTGCATTTTCTTTATGAAAGATCGGGGTCCTAGATGCTTAATCTAGAGAATTTGCTAAAACCATGCCTCTTGGGCATAAAGACTAAAACTCCGCATTCTGGTAAAACGGTGATATGCGGAGAAATGTTGAATCTTATACATAGTGATGTATCATATTTTCAACATGTAGTGGAAGTCATTTATTGTGGACTTGAGTGAATAAGTGTATTTACTTAATGAAACATAAGTTTGAAATGATTTGAATTGTTCAAATGAGTTCACAACAAAGAAGATATTGAATTAACAAGTCTCTTCGATTTGATCGACATGACTAAAGTATTCAAGTTAAAGTTTAGCATAGAAAGGGACTTGTGAAAGATGTTTCCCAAATTATGATAATTGGATGAATTCAAACCATGTTGAAATGTCTAAACATCATAATCATTATGTATTAAGATACATATGGTATAATATTATCTCTTATCGGGGTTATAGTTGTCGTTTACAGTTAGAGATCAAAATAAGCAAACACTCATTTGAAATACAAAGGAACATCTAAAAGATTCGTGGAAACAACACCATAAGTGTTATGGCACGTTCGAGTTTCTGGAGATTCCGACAAGTCGAAATCTTGGCGAATAAACAAGTCTTTGTTGATAGGAAGCTATGAATGCATCTTCCACAAGGGGCAAACTTGCTGTTGTCCTAAATTGATGTGTCTTGATGAAGATACAGGTGGAAGAAAGTAAAAGATCAAAACAAGGTATTTGACCTTACCTCCAAATTGTTGAGTGGCACAGCGGAATTTGTTTCGTGAATCCAAACTCTACAAATAGAGGAGAAACCAATGATAATGATCATAAAGTTTCAGTGAATACTTTTACTAAAGTAAGTAGGATTCAACTATATATTCTACAAGTTTGTGGAATTATATTGTTGATTCGCTTATCATGTTTTGAACAAGACATACCTAGGAATTACAAAGAAGCGTGATGGACCTAAGTACGAGAAATGAATGGTCATTGAAATCTCGTTAGTGGAATTCTCGATTTGATGATGATCAAGGAATTTTGGAATGTCCAAGATTATCGAGAGGACCTGGATTTGAGTGGGAGCAAATCAGCTTGGCTAATTCATAATATGTAACTGACATATTCTGAGTGGGAGCTAAGTGAAATCCTTGGATCTCAAACATGAATGTCATATTTGAGTGGGAGCGTGAAATCATTCTGTGGTATGTGGACGACATATGTGAATGATGTGATCGATGTTAATAATATTTAAGTTAGGATGAAGTTGAAGTTATTAAACAAGAGATCTATCGAGATAGATTAGTAAGTTTAATAAAAACTGGATGTTGGATGCTTCCTGGACTTGATTCTGAAAGATGTTCAGAATGTCCTAAGACAAGATTCTGAATAGCTCAGAATGGAACAAGGTGAGAAAGAAGTTCTTACTATATGAAGCATTGAGTATTGCAACTATGGTTGAAAGAAAGATATGCATTGCATCTCCTATGCCTCAGTCATAGGTTCTTCCATATAACCATGTTGTATACTCGACGTAATGTGACCCAAGGTTCTGGTTGGTAGGATATAGTCTTAACTGTAAGAACGGGACTTTAAGTGATTCCTGAGTTGATCATTGAACCAGAATTAAGTTTGTACTTAAGTAGCAAGAAGCAATGTAAGTGGCATAGTTGCATTTCATGCACTAGGATCTACATAGATATAGAAGTATAAAAGCTCCATCTGATGTGATGTATAATGTTGTGGCAGGGCTAGTTCCCTTTTAACGTAGAATGATGTGTCCTAGGGCCTAGTGCCCATGAGAAAGCCCTCAAGGTTGATATAACGTCACTGTAAGCTCCTGGAATCCGTCCTCGTTCTGCTACCATGACCATAGTATATACACAAAGGATAGCAAAGTGTGTTTCGAAGTTTAGATGACAACGGTGAAAACGACCGCCATCATAAACACTAGAAACAAAAGTCTCACTTTGTCGCCAAACAAATATTTTGACCCATTATAAGATAATGGTGTGAATGTCAGAATTAGGAAGACATTAACGATTTGCAAAAGACATAATGATCTGGTAAAACAGAACATGGGCATGACGTTTCCCATGAGCATGCATGATCTGTAAACGCGTATGGTATATGGTTTATATGAGTAAAAATGCGAGCTAGTTTATTTGTACTCTAGTGCAAGTGGGAGACTGAAGGAGATATGCCCTAGAGGCAAATAATAAATAGGTTTTTATTGTCATATCTCAATTAGTTTATAATAGTTTCATATTGTTCTATAATTGTGCAAGTAGAAACATTGGTACAGGTGTGGTATGAAACAACCAAGTCCCTAGTAGCCTCTATTCATACTAGTTCGTTGGTCACGAAGATGATCTGGGTTTCAAGATCATGGGCATTTATGCCGACTGACAACGAGATCATATCATTAGAGAATGATGTGATTGGACATTCCTGGAAGGATTGCAAAACGGTCAAGTCATCTAGTTCATTGTTGCAACAGCTATACCTAGACTCCTTGTCCTTAGACCGTGAGCTTATATTACTCAATGTTTCTCTAGGCTGCTTAGACTGCATCAACCGTCATCTGGTAATACGGTGGCCATACAGGTGTATGTTGGGTATTCCGAAGGAACAATAGATGACATGTGACTGCAAGACCGGGATTTGTTCACCCACATGACGGGTAAAGATACATACGGCCGACTTGGTGAGATTACATCCATATATGTTGCAACATGGGGATGTAATATCACGGTAACAGGAAAACAGAACTTGTTGTGAACGAGATTGAACAAAGGTATGGGATACCAATGATCGGATCTCGGATAAGTTGTATCGAGAAACAAAAGGAAGAGGATGCTACATTTAGATGGTTCAAACGACATTGTCATCAGGAATGCATAGGGGTCACATGGATATCCCTGGTCCCTCTGTTGATCATTGATACAGATCATGTCTAGAGCATTCCCGAGCCGTGAGAGGATACACTTCAGGGTACGATGAGAGCGATCATTCGTAAGACGGAATCACAGTAGACAAAGCCGGAATCGTTCCGCGGAGAGATCCGAAGTTGTTCGGAGAAAGAATAAAGGAAAGGCCCTGAAAAATGTTTTCGGATAAATGGGAATTTAAATATATATTTATTATATGTTAATTATGAATTGATATATTCTAAATAATATTTACATTAAGATTTATAAAAGCAACTTTTATATTAGGCCAAATCCCAGAGGGAAAAAACCTAGAAATAAAAGTGCAGAAAAATAAATGGAAAAGGGCAAAACAGCCAGCCCTATGGGCGGCGGATAACCGCCACCGCACAGGGCGGCAGGCAACTGGGCAACGCCGCTCAGGCGCCAGGCAGGTGGGCCGCGGGCAGGCGAGCCGGCCCACCCGGGCCACCGGAGCCAGCAGGGCGAGGCGGGGTGCTGGGCCGCCGGGGGGGGCGAGCCGGCCCACCTGGGGCTTCCCCTTCTAGGCCACCGCAGCGGGCGAGCTGGGCCGCCGGTGGGCAGGCTGGCCCACCTGGCTGGCTGGCTGCTGCCTTTTCTCTTTTTCCTTTTATTTAGCTATTTCCTGTTTGCTATTTGGGCTGAGTACTTTTGGCCCATTTGGCAGTCCGAATTTCTGCTGAATTTTTCCTTTAGTATTAGTCCCACATGGCTAACCCAATGGGGAGGGCACACCCCCTCCGCCTATATAAAGGGGTGCCCATGGGTGGGATTAAATACACCAAATACACAATTTGAGAAGTCCTTTGGTTGACTTTCTCCTCCGTCTTTATATACCTTGTCACCATGGCCCCCAAGTCTGGGCTCTGCGATCGAGGCACACCTGCAGTATGCCGTTGCGCTCCAGGGATTCCTAGCCGGATATCAACTTCCGCACTCTCAGCGGGATCGGGGAGCTGGAGGTCTCATCGTGCACCGGATGTGTACGAAGACATGAGGCGCAACACTTGGGGCACTTAAATGTCATGAACCGGAGCTGTTACACGATGAAGATGATGAAGATCAAGAAGGAGCAAGGGGTGACCTGCGAGGAGCTTCGCGACCTTGAGGTCGGCTTCGAGTACGACTACATCAACCACGTTCCCCACGGAACATTAACCGCGTACGGTCTACAACGGTATGCATTCTCTACACTCCGGCCGTTACCGCATTACTATATAGATAGATCCTAGGCAAGTTTTGGGGTTCCTTTGTAGGAATTTTTTTTTCCACATCGATCCCCTACAGTTATCACCTGCATTTTGAAAAGGATGGCAGAAAACACTATTTTCATAATTGACTTGAACTACTGGTTACTGATCCAGGGTGATCAGCCAATCTATTAAGTCTGGCAATGGAACTACCATTGCACGGAAATCTATAATTTAGGATATAAAACAAATTTCGCTAGTGATTCTTGCGTTGTATAATACGGGTTAACCATGAGATCTGGAATAGGATGGAGAAGTCAGCTGGATCTTTTTCCTTTCGTATGTCGACAGCTGACCATATCGTGATGTTGGGACTCTTTTGAAAGACCGGTACATGGGTGGGACCCCTCAGTGCACCACGATCTTGGTATCTTGTTTATTTGTGAGGGACTGTCGGAGGTAGGTCTACCAGTTTGGTGCGCACTGTCAGGGACATGATCTTCTTACTAGAGTCCTCAAGGGATCTACCAGAGTTATATCTGCATATATGGGGGTTTATAGAGGTATTTCTGCTTGGGGGTTGTGTTGACACGTGGGGTCGCGAAGAAGGGCAGTGATCGGCTTCGATTCTTATACTGGTCCTCACACCAAAGGAAGTGTGGACGGGAAAGATCGCCCGATTGTGCAACATGGATAAGGATCTCTTATGGGTAAAGCAACACACCTCTGCAGAGTGTACAAAACTGTGACATCCATGTTACTCCCTGTTCTAGGAAGGAGCTACGAACGTGGCAGGAAAGAAACTACATGAAGTTCTAGTAAACCTGTAAAGGCTGACAGACATAGTTTTTAGAATAAAAGCAACCCTTTGAAGAAATTATGAAAACCTGCATAACTTACGACCTCTGGTCTATGGTTGTAAATAGTGCATCAAATAGTCCTTTTTAGTGAACTTGCTGAGTACTCTTGTACTTAACCGTACATTCTTAACCCTTGCTCTATTCATAAGCCGATGAATACGACATCAACATCAACTTGTGCTCAAGGAATCGACATCGAAAGCTCAAGTTTTTCAATGAAGTCAAGATATACCTCAATTGAAGTGAAGGCAAAGTCCCTGATTAGATAGGAGTATAATCTCTAGTCATGGAACCTACTTCTGTAGAGCATTGCAATCACAACAATTGCAAGCCAGATAGTTTAGATACTAGTCTTATTAGTATGATAGTTATGAGTTGCTATTTCTGGTTCTTCTGTGTAAAAAGTTGCTTTATTCTTCTATAACCTAGAGTGTTCTCTAGCTCTTTTGTATAGAGTCGTGTTGTAATATATAGTCATGTCTTGGACCCGTGATGTTTCTGTTGTACCACTCTAAGGGAGGTAATACTAGTGGATTGGTGTTTCATTGGTGTTATGTCAACGACTATAGTATACTACATCATGAAGTGGTACGCTGGGTCACTGCAGTAGATGATAGCATTGATGGAAGCACGTGGATTGATCGATATAGAAATGAAGAGAGGCATCATTTCATTAGTAAGGCTGCAACATCAGGGTGCCACCAGTGTTGTCCATGTCCTAGCCAGTAACCACCGCCACTGACTTCCCTGCCCTCTATGTCCGTCTCTTCACCTTCCCCTGAGCAACAACCTCTTAACTTGATCGATCTTATTTGTAGGATCACCCCTCCCCTCTGCAGCTAGCTAGCAAGCTATATGTACACGCGATCTGTGTATCTGGCTATAACCTAGAGTGTTTTGGTTTTGTTTTAGATCTTTCACGAACAAGTGTCATCCTCTTCTCCCATCGTTTGGATGGAATAACCACGTGGATCTTGTTATAGGACTTGACCAAACATCTCACGACACGAGTTGATGACCCTTCCCATGTGGATCATGGCCATACCACTAGGCCCCCTATGGCCAGCGGGGGCTTCCTTATTTGTAGACAAAGCGGTTTCAGAATTGTCTTTCCTTCCAAGGATAACTTGTATCCATGCACTTCAGATTATTAGTCTGGAGTTCGTTACCAGCGATATATCCAACCCTACTCTTCATATTGTGCCCAACCTCGTCATGGAATGTCAGATTCTCATTTTCTAGTTGCGAAATGCCTTTGCAAAGGAAGTCGACATCTTTAGGTTGGTAAATCCCATCACCACATCAAGTGTATGTAAGTTGGCTATCCTTCTCACACCGTACCAGTGTGATGTGCTAGAACTCATGGATGCTATTTCCACGCTAAGCACTAAGAGATGTGCTACAAAAGCGAAGACGTAGAGCTGAACCCACCAACCGTAGGGCAAGTGCATCAACATCTTCTTTCTAGTTTTCAATAGAGTTACCCGCACTAGCCTTAACAATGCCCCTTTGCACACATAAGAAACAAATATAGTGAAATTGGGTCACTCATCACATGGCAAAAAAGGATTATACATTTTGTGGATACTCATGGGTAGAAAAAGCAAGATTTTTTGCATTAGCTAAATTAAAGTTGTCTCTCCCTGCATCAAAACTACAGGGTGCGCACTACGGCTTTGACCTAACAGCCTCACTTTGTTGGAATCAGAAGAGTTGAGAACAAAGTGTAGAACGGATGCGTAAAGCGTGGGAATCTGCTGAACCATCGCTGTTTGGAACCCTCTTTATCACTTCATCTCATTCATTCTATTTCACATTTCTTCAACTACTTCATTGATCCGATGGATCAATTCAATAGGTCTTTCTTAAGGATCAAAAGTCCATGGATCAAATTATTTTGTGGATTGGATTTCACTTGCCACAAAATACATGGAGGATCATCGTTAGAACCATCATACTTGCTGACCGTCGAAGTACTTATTGGATTAACAAACCAAAGTTGGCCTCGGTCATTTATTACTTTTGAATTGACATATTAATAAGAAAACTGCACCCAAAAAAAACGGTCTAGAATCTTCACAAGAAGATACAGAATCCCACATACAGAGAAAGGTCACACATGGAGTTGAACCAAGTAACATTGCAAAGGCATAATAATAGTAAGATCAGGATATCCCCGCCCTGTGTTCAGCAAAAGATGAGTTCATCGTCAGTTATCTGCACGATATCTAGAATACCCTCCAGACCATGAAGATAGATTAGTCTTGGCCTCTATGTTACTATGTATGTAAGTTGCTAGAGTATTTCCAGCCAAATAGTACTCCGTTTGAGTTATGGTTGTGCAACCGATCGTACCCATCTTTAGAATGTTATTGCCCTTGCGGACAATAAGCCATATAAAAAGATCTACTAACTTCTAGAGAAATCTAAGATGCAAATCCCTTTTCGACATTCTAAGTCTTCTTGGGGGATTTCGTCCAAAAAGTCAAGATTGAGAATAACTATTGCAACTTCAAGAGGTAACTTGAGGGGAAGTGGAAGGAATATATATTAGTGCCCATGCGCCAAATGATGCTGAGTAAGCAGGCAAGCAGAGAAAAAAGAAGAAGACAAATGAACGTTACTAGTCTTGTGGGAGATGATGGTGAGTAACAACACTGGGCAGAGCTTATTTGGGGAAAGCCCGGGTCATCGCCAGCCCAACCTAGGTAATATAAATATATGTTTGTGTATTTGTAAACTTGGGGCCATTTTATTTTGTTTCAGCTTGTTGGCCGAACAGCTTTTCTTGGCACGTACATACGCTCCGCCGCTGGTAATTAAGCAAAGAAGCAGCGATGAGGAGGAGTGTTCACTTGGGCCCAAACGGTAGATCACTCTGATATGACGGTCGTGGATGTCGATCCATATGTTGGGCATGGGTCGATATATAGCTTTCCCTTTTGGAAGGCCGATATATAGGAGCTGCTTCGTTCCAAGAAGAAGAAAGACGAAAGGTGCCGGTACAGTAGTACGTGGAAAGCCGCTGCTGCAACAGCATATACATGGAACACCCGCTTTAATTTAAACAAGGCGCGAGATCTGCCTCGACACTCTATTGTTGTATTGGACCGATCACACTGGGATTGGGATGGAGGCAATGGAATGAACACACAGATTCCTGATAAGTATTACTGTATGTCGGATCCGAGCTGCGGCCTGTTGGTGGTGGCTGGGGGCCCACCTTCCATTGTCCTCCGCTAGGCGCTGCGGCCACACACCGGCCAATGTCATCTCAGGATCAGACCATCGATCTGCTCCTAGCTATAGCTAGGCAAGCTAGCTGCTCTCTACGTTGCCTGCGCGCCCGCGTCACCCTTCGTGGCTATGTCTCTCCGACTCTATCTCTAGCGGTACGATCCAATTGGTTCCGCTGTGTCTGAACCGATCCGCCCAGACACATGGACCGCCCACATTTCAGCGCCGTCATCCATACAGAACTCCATCCATCCACCATATGTGGGACTAATCCTACAATTTGGCCCTCAGCATAAATAGACCTCCATCCATCCACCCTATGTTCAATAAATAGAATTGTGTCGTCAGCATATTGAAGGATAGACAGTCCTCCATCCACCAGATGTGGGACTAATCCTACAATTTAGCCATCAGCTTTTGCCCTCTTAATAAGAATAGTCAACATATCCGCCACTATATTAAATAGTATCGGCGATAGTGGATCCCCTTGCCTCAAACCCTTCTTAGTCTGAAAGTAATTGCCCGTATCGTCATTGACTTTTATGGCAACGCTACCACCAGACATAAAGGATTGTATGAAAGCGCACCACTCATTTGAAAAACCTTTCATTCTGAGTGTTTGCTAAAGGAAAGAACAATTAACTTTGTCATAGGCCTTCTCAAAATCAATCTTGAACAATACCCCATTTAGTTTTTTGGAGTGTAGCTCATGGATTGTTTCGTGAAGGATTACTACACCATCCAAGATGTTTCGTCCTTGCATGAAAGCAGTTTGAGAAGGCCGGACAACATGATCGGCAACTGAATTTAGTCTAAAAGTGGCAGCTTTTGTAAAAATCTTAAAGCTAACGTTAAGAAGGCAGAAAGGTCGATACTATTGTATACGCTATGCATTAGTAACCTTAGGCAGTAGAATTATATTGCCAAAGTTTAGTCTAAAAATATCAAGTTGCCCATCATAAAAAAAACTAAATAATTCCATCAAGTCCATTTTAATTATTTCCCAGAAATATTGGTAAAATTCTGCTGGGAAACCATCAGGACCTGGTGCCTTGTTATGTTCCATCTGGAAAACTGCTTTCTTAATCACTTCCTCCGAATAAGGGGCGGTCAGAAAGTTATTTTCCTCGACAGAAACCTACGGAATGTCCGCAGTTTGAGCCTCATCCAGAGTGAAGGAAGTCTCTGGTGATGGCCCAAACAAGGATTTGTACTAACTAGTAATGTAGGACTTGAGATGTTCCTGGCCCTCAATGATACCTTCATTCTGGTTGAGAGAATGAATATATTTTTTCTTATGCTTGTTATTGGCAATAGCATGGAAATATCTTGTATTCGCATCTCCCTCCAAAATAAATTTCGCTTTGGAGCGTTGATACCACTTGAGTTCCTCCTCACACAATAGTCTGGCCATCTCCGCATTTGATTGGCTTTTGAGCTCAATCTCCTGTGCAGATAATGGTCTAACTTCCGCAGAGGCTTCAAGGTCATCAATAATAGAGGAAAAGCGAATTTTCTCCTTTTCACGATGCCAGCAGTATGTCGAGCCCATCCACGAAAAAAATTACGTAGAGCACGTATTTTGTTATTCCATCGTTGAATAGGTGTATGACCACCGACCGGTTTTATCCAAATTGCCTTAACCAACTCAGAGAACCCGTCACGAATCAACCAGCCTAGTTCAATTTTGAACTCATGCCTAGTATGTCGTGGCGGCGACCCAACAGTTAAAAGAAGAGGGGCGTGATCTGACAAAGCCTCAATACGTTCAAGCGCCCTTATAGTTACCATGGGATACTTCTCTTCCCATTTGGTATCCATAAGTACCCTATTCAGTTTTTCGTATGTCGGCTCTGGAATACTATTTGCCCAAGTAAATTGTCTTCCTATCATTGTAACCTCTCGCAAGTTCAAACTGTCGATGACATCATTAAACATGAAGGGCCAATGACCATCAAATCTGCCCCGACTTTTCTCATAAGGGTATCTCATCAAATCAAAATCCCCACCTATAAGAATAGGGTACGGATTGTCCTTTGCAAGATTTACCAACTCACGCAAAAAATCAGCTTTAAAAACTTCCTGGGCAGCTCCATATACGGCGACTAGAGACCATGTGAAATTATCAGCCTTGTTGCGAACATGGAGTTTAATAAAAAAATCTCCAACCGAACTAGCTAAAACTTCTATGGTTTCATCTCGTACGCCTAACAGAATTCCCCCGGAACGACCAGGTGGTGGACGAGATACCCACGTAAAGTCCACTCCACCAGAAAGGCGGTTGAGTAGAGCTTGTGAATAATCTCGTCTACCCGTTTCAGAAATACCCAGAAAATCTAAACGATGATCTCTCACACAATCGGCAAAAAACAAATGCTTAGCCAAGTCACGAAGACCTCTGCTATTTGAAAACATGCCATTCATTGAGAAACAATAGGTTGTTTGGATACACGAGGTCTCTTCCGAAACTTCTGGCTCTTTGATTTCTGACTTGAGGCTTTAAGCTCATACAAAGCATCAAGCCCCATCTCATCAAAGCCCACATCCGACACGTCACTAACTAAGTGGGAAAGGAGTTGACCATCTACTGTGGCATGCAACTCCTCCTCCTTAGTTGGTAAATAGTCAGGTAACAATGAAACTTTAGGAGTAACCGTTAAACGGTCAACCTCCATATGTCTCAGAATAGAACTAGAAATATTAACTTCCGCTACAGAACTACCCATCTTAATACCAACATTGGAAAGCTTATCAACAATAACAGGATTAGAGAAAGAAAGGAATGACTTCGAAGAACTCTTACTACCCTGAGGATCAAGGTTGATTTCCGCCTTCCTCCTCATAGCCTTTCCCAGCGAATCCTCATCCGTAGCAGAAGCACCGAGAGCATCGGTGCCGTGTCGAAGACTGCGTCTCGCTGGGGTCCCGTCCACTGTCCCCTTGCGACCCGTTGCAGCCGCGTCGGCCCTAGGCGAGCCCGACCCCTCCTGGGTCGGTGCACCACGCCGTAGCCCCAGCGGGATCTGGGCGCCCACGCCCACCTGGTCCACTTGGTCGAAGTCCAGCGGAGGAGTTCCCGACCCCTCCTGGACAAGGGCGCCCCCACCAAGTCGCGCCATCGAAGCCTGGGGGGCGCGGGTCGTCATCCCCTCCTGGGCCAATCCTGCGCCATACAGCGGCCCCACCTGGGCCACCATCTCGTCCTCGCGCACAACAACGAATGTCCCCTGCTAAAACGACCGATCATCCCAGCCCACCACGTCCACAGCCGGCGCCGCAGTGGTCCCCGGGGAAGCTCCCGAGGGCGAGTCCACGTCCCCGCGCGGAATAGTTCTGCCGAGCACATTTGGACGAGATCTGGCAGGAGACGGAGACTCCCTATAGGGCCGAGCCAAGTGCAACGCCTACTGAAGCTGAGAGTGAGTGACCCTCGGTCCTGCCCCCATGAGCGAAACCCCACGAAGAGGTGAATCAAGCGGGAGGGCATCCAGCAACTCCTTTCCACGTGGTGTAGCCGGAGAGGAGTTGAAAGGGGTGACAACATACACCTGACTAGCAGGCTGACGTGAAGAGGCCGGAGCAGAAGCACCCTGTCCAGAAGGTTGCACAGCCGAAGTCCCACCCGCAGGTGGTGTAGGAGCCGCCTCAGAAGTATCCATCACATCATATCCACTCGGCCCAGTACCATCATCCCCAGAACCATCATGGCCCTTCCTCCAAAGAAACGCGAGAAGTCAGGCTGCGGCACAAAACCAACATGCTCAATACGAAAACGTAGCTCATAACCCTTCAGCACCACCACAGCATCAGAAGTAAGATAAGATCTCAGTGCATCCTTCTTCTGAAAAACAGAGATATCAAACATCCCAACCAAGATACGAACCAGGCCTTGGAGCCATTTCCAACGCGCATCGCCACCTCGTAGAGGGAGCGTGCCGATGGCGATCACATCAACCTTGGAGCCATTTCCAACGCGCATCGCCACCTCGTCTCTCGCCAGTCTTCGTTTATTCCGCAGCTCCTGTTTCGAGTTACAAATATGAGCAACCGAACCAGTATCAAATACCCAGGCACTACTACGATTACTAGTAAGATACACATCAATAACATATATATCAAATATACCTTTCTTCTTGATGTTGCCGTTCTTCAGATCCGCCAGGTACTTGGGGCAGTTACGCTTCCAGTGACCAGCACCCTTGCAGTAGAAGCACTCAGTTTCAGGCTTGGGACCATCCTTGGGCTTCTTTGCAGGTGCGGTAGCTTTCTTGCCGTCCTTCTTGAAGTTGCCCTTGTTCTTAGGCTTGCCCTTTCTCTTGAAATTGGTGGTCTTATTGACCATCAACACTTGGTGCTCCTTCTTGATCTCCACTTCAGCAGTTTTCAGCATGGACGATAGTTCACGAACCAAGTCCACTACACCAAGTCCGATCATCACGAGAGAAGATGTAGTTTCATCGGCGAACAGTCTTCATGTTCATCATATCACTTATATGATTCATGCTCTACCTTTCGGTATTCTGTGTTCCGAGACCATCTCTGTACATGCTAGGCTCGTCAAGATAACCTTAGTTTCCGCATGTGCAAATCTGGCTTCCACCCGTTGTATGCACATGTAGAATCTATCACATCCGATCATCACGAGATGCTTCGAAACGACGAGTCTTAGCAACGGTGCCAACTAAGGGTGAACACTTTATTACTTAATATTTAGTGAGAGGGATCATCTTATAATGCTACCGTCGCGATCTAAGCAATACAAGATGCATAAAGGATTAACATCATAGGCAATTCATAATTAGTGTGATATGATATGGCCCTTTCTTCTTGCGCCTTTGATCTCCATCTCCAAAGCACGAACATGATCTCCATCATCACCAGCATTGCGTCAAGGTCAGTGGCGCCGCTTCATGGTTGTCCATCATCACTAGCAACTATTACAACTACTTGGAATAAAGCTATTACAAGATGAATAGACACGTAGGTCTTAACAGAATTAAAGACAACCATTAGGCTCCTGCCGGTTCCCATATTACAACAAGGATCATTGCATACATCAAATATAATCACAATCACATGATGGCCATATCACATCACAAAACCCCTTCAAAACGCCTCTAATTTTCTTTGCATGTTTTACGTGGTTTGGGCTTTCGAACAAGAACGGATCTTACCTACGAAACTGAACCACAACGTTGATACAAGTCCTATCAAGTGCAAAGTGTAAATTAGATCTATACTATGGTGGGAGATACAGATACCCGCAAAGCCACTTGTGCAAAGCAAGTTACACGTCAAGCGTGGAGCAAGTCTCATGTGCGATGACATGTAAGGTTAGCCCGAGCCGCTTCATCCCACCATACCGCAAGATGCAAAGTACACAAAGCAAAAGACGGCACGAGCACCAACGCCCACAACACCATTGTGTTCTACTCGTGCAACAGATCTACGCATAGACACGGCTCTGATACCACTGATGGGTTCGTAGCATGGAAAACAAAAAAATTCTACCGCAAGAACGAACAAAACCCAGATCTAATCTAGATAAAAGCTAAGATCTAATCTATTAGACATGTGCAACGAGATAGATCTGTACTAACCCTTGTAGATCCGAAAGCGTTACGAGATTAGATCTCGTGGTTGATGTAGTCGATCACTTGCCGATCTCAAGATCGAGTGGACGATCCTTCCGGCGCCGCGTTCCGGCAGCGCTTCCGCAGTCGGTCACACGTACGGAGTCGAAGCAGACCTTCCTCTCCTCGTTCCAGCGAGCAGCAGAGGTAGTAGATCTTCTCCACGGAATCCCAGCAGCACGACGGCGTGGTGGTGGTGGTGGAGTAGAGAATTCTAAAGGGCTTCGCTTAAGCCTGAGCAGAAGAGAGGAAGAGGAGAGAGGCGGCTAGGGTTTGGAGTGCTGGAGGGGGCCAGGGGGTGGTGCCTCCACCCCTCTATTTAAAGGAGGGAGGGCGCCATGGGAGGGGAGTCCTAGTAGGACTCCCCTCCCTCCTTGGCCGGCGGATTGGGGAGGGGGGGAGGAGTCCTCCTCCCCCACGACTCCTTGTCTTGCCCCACAAGGACTCCTTGATCCCTTTCTTGTTTTTCAAGCAAACTCCAAGAAATCTTCCAGAACCTTCCGGAACATTCCGAAACCTTCTAGAATTCTCATACAAATACTCCGGAACATTTCCTAACTCAGAAAATGATCCCCAATATATGAATCTTATTCTCCGGACAATTCTGGATCTCATCGTGATGTCCCGGATCCAATCCGAGACTCCGAACAACATTCGGTCTCCAACGCACATTCCATATCTACTTAAAACAACTTCGAACCTTAAGTGTGTCACCCTACGGTTCGTGAATATGTAGACATGACAGAGACACATCTCCTATCAATAACCATCAGCGGGACCTGGAGATCCATAATGGCTCCCACATACTCAACGATGACTTCGTGATCGATAGAACCATTTATATACGAAACCAATTCCCTTTGTCTCGCGATACTATACTTATCCGAGGTTTGATTATCGGTATCTCCATACCTAGTTCTACCTCGTTACTGATAAGTACTCTTTACTCGTCCCATGTTATGTCATCCCTTGTGACCCAGTCACATGCTTGCAAGCTAACTAGATGACATTCCACCGAGAGGGCCCAGAGCATATCTATCCGTCATATGGATGGACAAATCCCAATCTTGGTCCATGAGCTTCAACACATACTTTCAGAATACCCAATGACACCTTTATAACCACCCAGTTACGAAGCGGTGTTTGATGTCATCAAAGTACCCATCCGGTGATGGTGATTAACACAACCTCATGGTCGAAGGATTAGGTTACTATGCATTTAAAAGCTTGTAGCAATACGAACTTAATGACTTGATCTTATGCTACGCTTACTATGGGTGTGTGTCCATCACATGATTCTCCTAATGATATAACCTTGTTATTAATCACATCCAATGTCCATGACCAGGAAACCATGATCATCAATTAATCAACAAGCTAGTTCAACAAGAGACTTACTAGGGACTCTTTTATGTTTACAAAACACACATGTATTAGTGTTTCCTAATAATACAATTATAGCATGGGATGTAAACATTCATCATAAACACAAAGATATAATAATAACCACTTTTATTATTGCCTCTTGGGCATATCTCCAACAGCTGGTTCCCGGCCATCGGCGCCGGAGAGCGTAGGACCTGGGCGAATGAGCACCCACGCGGTAGCGAGGCGGTCGGCGATGACGAAGAGAGGAGAGGCGGCGGCGATGGTGAGGCGGGCGTCGAGAGAGCAAGGAGAACCGAGGACGGCGCTGCGAGTACGTGATCAAAAGACCTAGACCACGCCGCCTTAAGGCGATGCGCGATCCGAGTCCAGGAGTACTCGGTCTCCGCGTCCGCCTCGATCACCGCGTTGCTGGCCCCATCCGACTCCACCTCATCAACCAGTGCCAGCTTGGCCTCCTGCACATCACCCGTTCCCACCGCCAAAGACGGAATGATGGCGTGCCCTAGCGCCTGGGTGAGCAGCGTCCCCAACACCGGCGGCGCCGACAGCCTCCGCGGAGGAAGCGGCCCCTGCCAGGGCCTCATTTTCCCCGGAGAGATCACCGACCTCCGACGCAACAGAGGAGAACCAGATCGGTGCCGAGACCCTGCCCTAGAGGGAGGGGCGAGGCCAACGGAGGTGACGAGGGAGCTCCGTCGCCCACCGCTGCATCCGGCAACTTCTCCTAGAACCGCGACGCCGAAGTAGGGAAACTGATCTCCTCCCAAAACTGGTGCCGGAGCTCCTCATCAGATTTCTGCCGCCGCCTCGACACTGTCGTCCAACCCAGCCTCCCATCGTCGTCATCAAGGCCCTCGAGGTTCACCCTGTCCGTGAGAGTGTCTTCGTCCGAGAGGCCGTCGGCCAGGGAGGCGAAACGCGATCCAGACGCCGACCCCGATCCCGGCGCAGGGGGCGACGCTGGCCGCGGGCCTCCAGGCGCCAGGGTCAACCTCCGCCGCCGCATCATTAGTTTATTTTCCAGATCTAGGTACCACGGTATATCATCAGCAGGGGGTCTTCTCACTTGACACGTTTTCGGCTGCGCGTTAATCTGTACGTAGTCTAAACGTGCCTGAAGCGCCCACAAACCGCCAAATTCCGGCAGCAGGACGGTTTCACCGCATGGCATCACTACAGGAATCTGGCCGAATGCGACACAGGAACCTACGAGGTGCTTAACTAAAACAGGTTGCGCCACTCATCGCTGTCATTGCCGTATGCCGGTATGCGTCGCGCCGTCCAGCGCCTTACTCAACATCGCTCGTCGCGGTGCTGCCTTGATTGCACGTGCTCCTCACCGCGCCTCCTCCAGCCCGTCACTCACACTTACTCCTGCCAGCGCTCAGGCTCTCGCCGGCGTATAGGGGTTTATTTGGGAGCCCATGGCCACGGCCGCCAGGCGATTAAGGTTAGGGCGGGCTCCCATAGACATTCCCAGAGAGGGAGAGGGGAAGTGGACAGGGAGAGGAAGCAAGGTAAGGGGGGCAAGAGGTCTTGGTGCTGCAGGTCGGGGAAGGGGAAAGAGGCGAGCGAGCGAGCAACGCCTGCCTCCTGTTTCTATCCTGGGTGACGAATGGGTACGAGGCCGCGCGGACACAGGCGGGTGGGCGGCCCAAATTCTTACATGGAAACACTGCCTAATGGTAATTAATTCATAGAAATTTATCTACAACTCAAAATTTGGCAAATTTGCTGCCTATGGATTCAGAAAATTTTAATCTACGCCACTGTACCATTAGTTGATTTTGTCACAATACAAAATAATTATCCATGATCAAATCCCTTAAATGAGTATTTTGGCTATAAATTTTATTCTATAAATCATTTTAAGATGAAACCAGCGGCAAATGAAAGATATGAACATTACCTATCGAGTAGCATGGTTTCCAAAATTGTATGAAACTATTTAATACTGAATGCATTCAGGATCCATTAATGCCAACTTTGTTTAATAGAAAATCTTTATGAATAGCTTTTGATCTCGTTTTCGTTTCTAAAATGCATGCATACTGTTTTGTTGTGTTTGCGCTATTGTATGTTGACTGTCTTTATTCTTTTCCACGTTAGATTTCCCGAAGTACGATTATTGTGATTGTCACGACTTTGTGAACAAGAACTACAACTAAGGCAAGTGTCACTATCATGAATTCCCTATTATTTTCTTATGCATTTAGTTTTTAGTAGCTTTGCATGTGTAGGAAAAGTTTTATATTATATATGATATGCTTTGTGTGAGTACCCAATAGAATTGTCATAGACCCAGTTGATTCCTTGATAGCCATCGTATTGTAGATGCTTAGCCATGCTACTAGTTGCGTGAGTGATTTTCATGATACATATGTGTATGAGAAGGAATATGTTTTGCTTAAATGAAAACCACTTAATCAATGAATCACCTGGGTGGAATGGCAAGTGATTGGGTCATCTGAGTGTTGTTTATGGTGGGGATTGCCACCCAGGCCTCAAAGAGATAATATACGGTCCTGATTAGTAACTTCCATGTACATCCACATGTCATATGGGCTCTAACATGACTGAGTAAGTTATGTGATCATGTCCTACTGTGACTAGCAGATGTAGGTGTGGATAGGATGGTACGGTCTGGGCTTAGGCTCATGATTTTGTTTCCCAAAGGTCTCGTCCTAGTCTTCTCTCAAAAGGGGTTGATCCGGGTCTTGTGGGTAAAGTGTACTAGCCTCTGCATATGGTTTAAGAACTAAGTACTTAGCCGTGTCCTCGGTAATGGACAACTATGAGTAAGTTCTCTTGACGCAGTTGAAAAGTTTCATTCATTCCAATTTCTCTAATAAAACTTGATGTGTTAACTTAATGGGCTATAGGAGCACTTGAGTGACTCAATGTGTCCTTAGTTTGTTTTAGGAGCTCTAGAGTGACTCGAGATGTTCTTAGTTATTTTGAAGAACTAAAACTTATTTAAAAAGGTAGGAGAAAATGCCGCTTTATGCAAATAGCCTGAACTCCACTATAGCCAAAGTGAGCATGTATATGGTAGGTTGCCAATTTTGTCCACATAACAATGACATCTTGCCAATACAGTTCAAATGTATTAACCATTCGTGGCTGCAACTTTTTATGTTGCAGGTTACTCCAACGACAAGTAAAGTTATCGTTTAGGTTATGAATCTCCACTCAGCGGTTTGCATGTGGTGTGATGGAACCTTTTATCTATTGTTTACATGTTGAACTATGTTATTTGAGCTAGCTATGAGCTAAGCAACTTTGTAATATTTATATTCTTGGATCAATCGTTGTAATAATGTGATGCATTGATACGCTTTTATTCATCGAAATTGTGTGTGCTAGCTAATCGATCCAAGGGACTAGCACAAAACACAGGATCCAATTCTTAAATGGGTTGGATCTCTTCGTATGGTATCAGAGTATTGCGTTGATTGTAGTCTGTAGGTTCGTGACCTTAGAAATGGATTAGCAATATGAGACCTCTTTTAGGAGAACTATCATATTTTATACTTATTAGAGTTCTTATAATCCTTGTCTATCTTTTCTAAGACCTCTTCTTGTTCAAAATTTGTAGTTGTCCATTCTTTTGATACCAATATGAGAGTTGGCCTATAAATAAAATAAGAAATAGGATGACATCAATGAATATCTCACCAAGTTTGGTTAGATTTGGTCCACCATATTCATCTCTTTAGGAGGTCATCGCTATCGTGTTGGCATATTGATCTTACCAACTTATGTGGTATAGCAATATTAGTTGCTTGCTTGTTTGTATTGAACCATATATGTGTGAAATCTTGTTTGGGATCTGTTGTTTTGAAACTCTAAAGTTTCTAGAATTTTCGTGAGGTGTTTAGACTAGTTTAATGGTGTGAATTGATTGAAATTTGTGATTTTACTGTTGCGGTTTTCTGTCTGACCAGATGTACTGCACGATTTTACATATTTTACTGGTAACTTAGAAAAATCTGAAAAATTAGGATTTGGAGAGTAATTATCTGTACTACCTACACAAATATTGGCTAAAATATCTGATGAGTTTAAGGTGCCCATAAAAATTCGTGAAACCTGCTTTACCGTTTTGGCAGGTTTTGTTTATTGCTTATATGTTGCTCTATTTTACTCTAGTATTATTCCCAATATTTTCAAACTATTTTGTGGTTATATACTGCTAGGTTTAAACCCATGTAATGTTGTAATCCGAGTGTTCGCTTGTGTGTTGGTTGCTTGGTTGAATGTCTGTATGATTATTGTATGTGCTTGTTGCATGGGTAGGACTACTTCTTTAGCCTCTTCTTTCTAAACTTTCCTATGCTGAATCACAGATGCCACAATTAAGTTTTAGATGTTTGGAGATGGCAAGTTTAGTTCTCTTAAGGGGCTAGCTATACCCATAGTATGGAAAAGCTTGGAAGTTAGAAGAACGATCTTCGAGAACACCACCAGAACCTATTTGCTAGCCATTCCGAATCTTGAGTACGAGATTCATCCTAAAGGGGTTAGTCTGTAACATCCTAGATTTTAGAATGGGAATGATTCATGCAAAACCATATGTCGAAAACCCCATTTGAAATCCTTTGAATGCATCTATTAAGGTTTGTAGTGAAAAATATTTTTGATATTTTGTAATAGGCAGGAAAAGGTTCCCTAGTTGCCCTAAAATTATATTCTAATTTTTAGAAAAAAATAGGTTTTTGTTTGAACTCATTTGGAGTAGTATTGCAAAATATATTAAATAAAACAGAAAATGAAAAAGAATAAAATCAAAATAACAAAAAAAAAATACACCTAAACTCCTCTACCCGAGCAGCCACCTGGGCCAGTCCATCTCTCCTCTGCTTATCTACCAAGCAAGCCGCGCGCGAACAGCAGCAGCAAGCGGCCAGCACCGGCCCACCCAGCAACCGCCGCTAGCCCAGCCCGCCTCCTCCTCCTTTTCTTTCTGGCGCAAGGGGAAGCCGTCGAATCGGAGTTCCGCCTCGCCGAGAAGATCCAGCCGAACCGCTCTGTTGCCAGAGGAAGCGAACGACGACGCCGTCCTCACCATAGACGTCGCCATGCCGCGCCACTCCTCGTCGTCCACTCCGCCTTCCCGGGAACCCGTCGTCGACTCCGCCTTCGTAATAGAAGGCCGCCAAAAAGGTTGCCTATATTACCGGCGGGAACTATTGGATGGATTGGAAGACCGGCCGGGAGTACATAACATGGCACGCGTTAAAGAAAGTGCGAGATCTGCTTCGACACTACCCCTTTCTCCTGTGTACAGTATGTACTACTAACTGCTAGTCCCCTGGATTCATCATCGATCTCCTCTTACACTTTCTTCGTGCACTGCCTTCTCAAGCGATCGACTGGTGTGGTTGATCGAGGTGTGACGCATGCGTATGCATATGGGCGCCGCACGCGAGGCCAAAGCACAGTAGCAAGCGATATGATGCAGTAGGGGTGCAAGTGGCCTCGCGAATGATCCGACCGTTCCATATTCCATATGCCTATTTGGTAGGTGGGCATGCTGGTGCTTGCAGAGTTGATAGTATGTACTACCTTTCGTTCGAAAATATAAGATGTTTTATCTTTGTGAATCGAATATATGCAGATGTCTTTTAGTATATACTAGGTTTATAGAGATTCGGAGTAAACCTATACACGAAAATAGTCTAAATACATTCATTGCACAAAACTAAAATGTTTTATATTTCCCAACGGAGTGAGTAGTAATAGGCTTCGTCTAGCGTACTAGATCTGACGAGCTCTCTTCTGCTAGTAGCTAGGATTGGTCAATTAGAAAATCGTACGCACGGCCTAGATATATATGGTCACTTTGATGTCGCCATGCATGCATTATTCCATGCGAGCTTCGTCTCATGATGGTTGAGCGTTGGCCTTTCGATCGTACCCGTGCGTGTGCCTATCCAGTACTACTGCTAGTGTAGCAGCCAGTAGTGTCTACGACGCGGCCCCGGACGTACGACGGGATCCTAGCTGCATCCAAACGAGCCCTCACATCATCGCTGCCACTACCGTTGACCCTTTTTCGGGTCTCCTATCACCATTGTCACCATCGGCTTTCGATCGTGCCATGTCACCCCTGATAGTGGGTTCCTACCGCCAGAATCGTTGTTAGCGCCACCAGATCTCGGCATCGGTGTACATTGCACAATCTCAGTGGAATTTTACAAATTTTGTGAAACCCGGTAAATTTTTAAACTTCTCACGCATACGTGGTGGTTTTCTGCAATTAACTCCTCCGCTCACCTTATGAATGCTTCCTAAACCTCCTTTTGCTTCATTCCTGCAAGACGTTGCAGCTTAAACAAACAGTACTTCCTATTTATGATTTGGAGCTTCTTGAAACTAAGGGATGTGCTTCGGAAAATCTAACGTTCCTTCACATCCCAGGCCATGGATTCTACTTGCGTCACATGTGTGCTACTCCCTCGTTCAGAAATATAAGATTATTTTAGCTTTGTAAAATTAATGTATCTAGATGCTTTTTAATATATAGGTTCACTTTGAACCTATACGAACATATACACTAAAAGAATTCTAGATACATTCAACTCACAAAGGTAAAACGTCTTATATTTCCGAACGGAGGGAGTACTTACTACCAATTTAATTGCCGCCAAAGACAAAAATAAATCATTGTATCACCCTATATTACAATGTTACCATTGAAATTATGACATGCTTCTCCTTCTTATATACAAAATTTCTCCTTTACGGCTCACACAAACTTTTCACTGCACTCAATCTCATGCCTCTTCCATTCTTCTGTACAACAAGCAACTCGAGAAAGGAGAAAGTCAGGACAAATCTGGACGTGCATTACGGGAGCAATTACTGGTTACATGGGAAAATGTTTATGACACACACATGCCATGGATCCTAGAATCACGGAAAGGAGTACTAGGGGCGGTTGATAATCGCACGGTCAAGGTGCTTCAAATCCTACGGATAAAGGCGGGTCCGATGGGAATTGGGATGCAACAAATATGCGTCTTATTTCTAGCATTGCCCTATTTATTATCTACTCTACAAAAATCGATTAGGATATTTGTTTGACTCACACACTATAATACTCTCTATCATGGTACATCTGGGTGTGCAAAATATTATGTAAACACACGTGATTTTATCATATTTTATTTTTCTTAATTTTGGACTTAATCTAGTTTAGTGAAATGTTCGACCTTAACTTTCAGCATGAAAAACAAGGTTTTGAATCCGAAATCTCCAACAGCACCTACTATATTGCAACGATATACTTTTGAATTGTACAAATATTTTGGTATGACCAACATAATAAATGTAGCTGTGGCAGACATTATTAAGTACTATAAAAATAATAACATTATTTTATAAACCTTAAATGAATAAAAAATAATTTCCAATATTTGCATAAGTTGTAAGTAAGTAAAAAAATTAGTATAATTAAATAGTTGATGTACCATAAATAAAATACATATAACTACAGTGAGTTTCATTATGTGAAATATTTGGGTGACTGATTATTTCTATAAGCTTGTGTGATGACGAGTGGTGCGGAAGTAATAACACAGAGTGATCTTGTACACTAATAATCAGCTATGTATAATGTATCGAGCACCATCATAAATTTTCTTTCCCGCTTATCGCATTTTTGCACGTCATCCAATACACAGCAGAGCATGTGTTAAGGAAAATTGTCAAATTTAATAAAGTTTGATCTAGTTTGACAATGTATGTCATATATGTTCAAACGATCAGTTATCTTGTTAGTACTAACAATTTGAGGGGTTTGATTTCAATACGCTGATGATGCACATTTGTCACCGCTAGTGATATTTGCGCACATGTACCGTGGTTAATCATCAAACATATTTGAACAAGTACTTGAGTTAACAACTTGTGAAGATGAATCGTGCACTGCATGTGATCAAGTTATTATAAGAATGTATGCATGGCATGAGTGGCACTATTACTATAGGCATGATTTGTTGGGATTATTGTAGGTATTTAGAAGATATAGGTAGAGCGCTAGCTCACACATCGCACGAACAATGAATAAGTATGGAGTGGCCTAGCCTGCTCTTTGGAGAAGAAGAATGCAAATTATGGATGTAGATATGATATGTAGAGTGCCATCATGCATCATGGGACTCACATATGTACTCATCCATGTCTCCAGCTGGCCTGATCTTGCAAGTCGATTAAAATCATGTAGATGTTTTTTTGTGAGATTGGTCCGGCTAGAGCATATATTTGGATGGTATTTACTTAGGAGTGTCTAGACTAGAGATGACTGGAAATCTCAAAAGTTTCGGTCAATTATTTTACTCTGTCATAAGCAAAAAAGGTGAAAGCACATTCATACAAAAGATTTTTAATTGCATCAAATGGTATAAAACCAAAAAAAATCCAAGAAAGGGAAAAGTGACTAAAACTTCAAAAAAAAGGTGACTAAAATCCTTGTAGTCTGAAATAAAAAAACACGATCATGTGTTTTAGCATTTCCCGTATATACCTCTCGCATCGCATTTAATTAGACATGTTGCATGCATGTGGCGTGTGAACATTTGGGCCAGCTTGCGAGCTTTTTATCACTTAATCCGACTTCTGGCCTATGACAAAACTTATTTCTTTTTCTGGCCGTTGGGCTCACGTTTGGGCTAGTGTGACTGGAGCCCACGAAACGCCAGTTGGGCTGCTTGCACAAAAATGACTTAGCAGATTTTGGCCCAAACCTGGTAGGTGACGCCATTCTGCTTGGCGTGGCTTCATAGATCTTAGAGCCTCTGAGATGATCTTGGACCCTGTGGGTCAAGAAGAATAGTTTAGTGAACGGTTTTTATCTTTTCTGAAATATGTGTATCTAGACATCTTTTGTGTAAGTTTGTCTAGATACATTCCTTCACAAAAGCGAAAACATCTTATATTATAAACGGAGGGAGTGCATAGCAACCTCCATCACAGAGGTTTTGTGTAACCGATTCCTGCACGAGCGATCTGTTGATTGGTCGATTCAGGTAGATAGTAGCAGCATTGATCGAAGCACACGGATTGATCGATATGGAAAGAAGAGAGCATCATTTCATTAGAGCATCTCCATCATTTCTTGAGCAAATAGATCCAAGTGAATTTATTGAAATCATCAATGAAACTTACATAATACGAATGTTTTCCGGCAGAAACAGGTGCTGGCCCCCATACATTAGAGACCACTTGTTCCAAAGGAACTATGGATACACTAGTAGAGACATTAGACATGATACACGGCTACGACATGCTCCCAATCAAGGTCTTCAACGAGCTCATGTGTCGCCGCCATCTTGAGCTATTGAGCCGGTTGTGGCAGTTAGCTATCCCAGGAGAACTGGATTTAGTTATCCTGTATAGGCCTTGTTCCTGAGTGTCTTCTGCAAGTCTCTGATGACCCACAATTATAGGGGTTGTATCGCAGTATTTTCGAGGGAAGTGAAACCCAAAGAATATTTATAAGCCTTAACAACTGAGTTGTCAATTCAGCTGCACCTGGAAACAATCTTGCTCACAGCAGTTTATCAGTAACAATAGTTTTGTACTAGGAATAGTAAAGCATCAACAGTAGTAAAGTAAAGACAGTAGTAACAATACCAGTAAACAGTAGGATTCGAGTGCGGTAGGCATAGGGATGGATGGACGGGCATTGCATGGACAAGACAATTCACATAGCAATCAGAACATAGGGCAATTGCAGATAAATATGGTAAAGCATCCAAGTACTAGATAATCCTAAGCATGTGTTCCATATATAGTCATACGTGCTCGCAATGAGAACTTGCACAACATCTTTTGGCCTGCCAGCCCGTTTGCAGCGGGGCCTCAAGGGAACTACTGGCAATTAAGGTGCTCCTTTTAATAGAGCACCGGAGCAAAGCATTAACACTCTGTGAACATAAGTGATCCTCACATCAAAGCCATTCCCTCCGGTTATCCCGATTTCTGTCACTTCGGGGCCATTGGTTTCAGACAACAACGTGTGTATACAACTTGCAGATAAGACCATAAACAATACTATGCTAATCAATAACATGTTCAGATCTGAAATCATGGCATTCGGGCCCTAGTGACAAGCATTAAGCACAACAAGTCGCAACAAAGTTATAAAGCACTAATAAAAGATAGTAGGCACCATGCCCTAACAATCTGATGCCACTACATGAACGATGTCATCCAATCCCTACCATCCCCATAGCCTACATCGGGAGATTACTCACTCATAGATGAGGGAAACATGGATGGTCGATGGAGAAGTGATAGGGATGATGATGGCGATGATCTCCTCCAATTCCTCGTCCCGGCAGGGTGCCAGAACGGAGTTTCCGGTGCTGTTTCGTGGAATCTGGTGGTGACGGTGGGGCGGAACTCCTTCTGGAAAAACGTCGAAACCCCTGGAGTTTTTAGGTTAGAAGGCTTCTTATAAGCGAAGAGGGAGACCGAGGGGTTGCCTGGGGGGCCCACACCATCCCCTGGTGCGGCCTGGCCTGGCCCGCGCCACTAGGTGGTGTGGCCACCCCCTGGCTCTTCTCCATCTTGTATTCTGGCTCCTGGAGTCTTCGGGCGAAATAGGATTTTTGGCATATTTTCCGGGATTTTTCCTGATAGTTGATTTTCTGCACAAAAAGTAGACACCAAGGAAATTCTGCTGAAAACAACGTCAGTCCGCGTTAGTTGCATCCAAATCACACAAGTTTAGAGGATAAACAATAGCAAAAGTGTTCGGGAAAGTAGATACGTTTTGGACGTATCAACTCCCCCCAAGCTTAGCTTATTGCTTGTCCTCAAGCAATTCAGTTGAAAACTGAGTGCGATAAAAGAACTTTCACAAACACATTTGCTTCATATGATGTATTCTCAGCATGTGATCAACTACTTAGGCAATTCATAATAAAGAGTATGCTACTGAGTCTACTTAATGGTCAATGCAAGCTATGAATAGATTCCAACTCAAAAATAATAAGTAGCATGAAGCATAAACATAAGCAACATTACAATGCTCATAAAAAGGTATGATAGAGTGGTATCTCGCTTGCCTTTGATTATGAATGTCAATGCACCTCTGAAGTTTAAGTGATGACTAGAAGTAAAGATATCAAAGATACAAGCATCAAAGTCATAACACTAATAATCAAGTAATGAGACAAGCACAAAGAATGACAACTATGCTCTCAAGAAGGTGCTCGGAGAATGTGTGGAGACTCAACAAGTAAAAGAAAAGGTTTTGAATAATATGAAAGGCTTCCAAATGCTGTAAGTATGGTAATCATTAGCTTTGAGCTCTCATTGCCCCTATCATAATAATCTTTAATGTGATTAAGGTGAAAGTGAGGTCCAATCTGAGTTATATGCTTGACAGACTATAAACTAAAAATCCCATGTCCCTTGAGTACGAGGGCCGCTCCTCATGCTACTCAACTTTAGATACCGGTAAGTTCTTGTCATCGTAAATATGTGCGTATCGTAGAGAACCACCAACGGGGTACCCCTTGCCCGATGATACGGAAGAATCCCCATATCAAAATGACAAGGCAAGCAGACAATGAGTATCTCAGCAATCTTCTTATTTACCATGGGAAAATGGTGCTTTTTTATCTCTTTCCTATTTTCATAAATCTCTTTTTTCAATAGCTATCTCTCTCTCCTTTTTTATAATAAGAATGCTTCATAGATATCATTATGGTTACGCTGTAGGTTTCCACCATGTCAGCATGGATTAGACCAGCGGCCCAGGCGTTTCTCTAACACACATACATAACTCCATGGACTTACAAGCTCCCTTTTTTATTTCACACCGACGACATCTGCAAACAAAAGAGCAAGGTATCAACTGGGTATATATTTACATGTGTTGAAAGCGTTCCCCGTGACATCACGGTTCTGCTAATCTCCAGCCTATAATTTGCAAGCATATAACTTTCATGGATAGTCACAATGGTTCAGGTTTATTAAGTGCAGAAAATAAAGTGTGCAATCAAGTTCGTGAGAGCTTTAGTAACTAACTTTCTCATAACAAGCAAACATTTTATTTGGAAGAAAACAAGGCATAATGAATATGCACGGGAATAGAAAATGATGCTAATAGGTAGGTATGGTGGACACTTTGGCAATATTTGGTTTAAGGAAGTTGGAAACATGAGTAAAATACTTAGCGAAAGTGAAGGCTGGCAATAGTAAGGGAGCGACAAACTAGAGAGCAATAGTTGTCATAATCATGCTTGCAACAAAACAGGACTACTCATGGCATGAAAGTGATTCAATATCCTCAAGGCAAAATAATTCATCAAGGCTTAACTGATTATTACAGTCACATGCATGCGTGAGCATGTGCCAAGTCGATTCAAATGAAACATTCAGAGGAGGATACTACGGTGTCATACCAAGTTATGAATAGAATAATGCAAGCAAACATTTATAAAACATGCTACAAATTATTAGCGAGCTGGGGCTAATCAAAAGAAAGCAAGAACTACTAAGCATCCAAAGATAACATACACCCTACACGAACAGGCTAAGCATGCCCACAATGATGAGTATATGTACAAAAATGAAAACAAATAGAGTTCGTTACCAGCCTCTTACCACACCTCAAGTTGTCATTAGTCCTCATTATTGCTCTTCACTTGTGTGGCTTGAATAATAATATGAAACCAAATCCCACTGAGGACTGCTGAACCCTGCAACAAACTCACAAACCGAAAGAAGAACGACAAATATTTTTATTGTTTTCGATTTAAAAAAAACAAGAACCAAAGAGGAAAACAAGCAAAGCAAAATCTTTTTGGGTTTTTCGAATAGTTCAAACAAAGCAAAATGGAAAAACAAACCAAAGAAAAGAGAAAATGAGGCAAACCAAAGAGAAACAATAGAAATATTTTTGGTCTTTTTGTGTTTTAGAAAGCAAAAGCAAAGAAAGAGCAAAAACTAAAAAGCGAGCGAAACATGAATATACAAATTACCGACGCAACATGATATGGAGATGAGTGCGGTGCCAGCGTACCTCCCCCCAAGCTTAGGCTTTTGGTCTAAGTGGGTATCAATCCATGTACAAATAGGGGTTCCAAGCAGGCGGATCTTGATAGGAATGGTCGTAGTTGGGCCCATGGGAAGAAGAAGCTCCCCAATCATAAGCAGGTTGCTGATATGAAGACTCTCCCTCATTCGAGGGCTGGACCGAATCATCCGTAACCTCCCTTCTAGTGTCCTGCTCCTGTTGGGAGAGCTCTCCCAAGTACGTGTCAAGCTCCTCCTCAGTGAGGGACCATCCTTCCATGTTATCAAGGTTAAACAAAACAGGTGCAGGCAAAAGAACAACACGCTCGGTCTTGCTCTTTCTCCAACCAGCTTTAAGAAAGGTTATTTCATAAGATAACTAACTCATACTAGCCCACGAGGAAACAAATTTATGCTGTATCATGGAATTAAGATCAAGCCTCTCTATCGGAAACTGTAGGTCTAGATGATGAGGCACTAAACCATGCAATGCTAGTAAACGAGAAGCAACGAGTGCCTCCACAGATTCCACCTCTCTCACGGTTAGCAACAAGACGGAAAGCCATCAAAGCTCCTAAGTTGTAAGACCTATCTTGTTTAAGAGCAGCAGAGATAAATGCTAGATCATAAGAAGATAACTTATTGGCAGTTTTCCTAGCAAGAACACACTTGGCAACAAAGTAGGCAAAGTAATGAATGGAGGAAAGATGAATGTTACGGATTTTTCCATTCTCCTTCGAGAAGCTACTCCCTTGGCAAATTTCTGCGTATAAATCCATGAGTGGTTCAGGTCGCTCCTTAATCCTTCTACATGATCCCCATTGAGGTACCTTAAGAGCTGCACAAAAATCATCAAGAGAAAGGTCGACAACAATATTGTAATTTTTGTAATGGACCATGGGGTTAGGCAAAGAGTGACTAAATTGGAAATCCTGCACCACAGACATGGTTAGATTCACAAATTGACAAGGTTCATCTTCCAAAAAAGTGCTCTAACCCTGCATTAGAAACCAAAGTGTGGAAGTCTTGAAGAATTCCTGCAGTTCTCATGAACTCAGAACATGGGTAAATGGAGGGAAAACCTTCCTCCTCCCGGTGGACCTTCATGATCTCAGGCACCCATAGTTCATGTTGGTTTAGGTGGTGCTCACTCATCTTCTATTCTGAAATTTAAACACATGTTAAACAAGTGATTGCAAAGTGAATATAATGAAGGATTCTACTCATAGGGACTTGTAAGAGGCCTAAACATGCATCAAAACTATATCTCTAAGCATCAAACAAGCTTACAAGCTCTCATAACCAGTCACGTACAGCAGCAAAATACTCAAGATATAATCCACTAAACACAAATCTACTTGGACAAGGGGAGGAGTCACATACCAAGGAACAATTGCCTCAAATTTCAGCAATAAAGATGGGCTGAGCAAGGAGATCGAAAAAATCGAGAGCAAGCACAGCAAGAACGCGATTTTGAGCAATGAACTGGAGCTTACTCGGGAGAGACAAGAAAGTGGCAGGTGAGAGAGTTAGTGGGGGGCCAGGGGTGGCCCACACTAGGGCATGGCGCCACCCAGGGCAGGACGCGCCACCAGGTGGTGTGCCTGCCTGGTGGGCCCCACTAGTACCTCCCAGGTACTCCTTTGCCCCTTTTTTCATGGAAAAATTTAATATGAATTTTCTAGAATTTTTCGAGACACTTTATTTTTGGGCATTTTCAGGCATAGAAGCATGATTTTCTGACAGACAGATTTTTTTTTGGAAACATGATGCAAGAACAAAACAAATCTAGAACTACAGAAGTTCTAAGACACTCTAACATGCAAGAAACTAACAACAAAAGAAAACTAAACGAAAGCAAAAACTAAAATGGATAGAATAGAAGTAAACGGAGATAATCATAGTGAAAACATTGTTTTCTTCAATGAAATCCTTTTGTTAACAAGGTTGATCAGGTCTCGTTACCAAAACAATTTCATATGAGACAAAACTTTGTATTCCACTAATGATTATGTTACCTCAACCTTGATAGCAATGGTCCCAATCATAATAGTTTCAAATTTTTCTCTTGGTATGGGACAATATATTTCTCCAACTTGAATGCCCTCAACATGTTCAATTGAATTCAAACCATAAGTTCTTTCAACCCTCTTGGGGAAATAGACAGTATGTTCCTTGTCATTCACATTAAAGTTACCTTTCCTTGATTACAATTAATAACAGCTCATGCAGTATTAAGAAAAGGTCTCCCAAGAATAATAGACATATTATCATCTTCAGGCATTTAAAGCACAACAAAATCAGTTAATATCAAGAAATTATGAGCCACTGGAACAGGTACATCCTCACATATACCAACAGGAATAGTGGTAGATTTATCAGCCATTTGCAAATATATATATCAGTTGGTATTAATTTTTCTAGTTGAAGCCTCTTATAGAGAGAGAAAGGCATAACACTAACTCCAGCTCCCAAATCACACAAAGCATTTCTAACATAACTGTTCTTAATAGAGCAAGGGATAGTTGGAATCCCTGGGTCTCCAAGTTTCTTAGGAACCTTACCATTAAAGGAATAATTAGCAAGAAAGATAGAAATTTCTTCATTAGGGATCTTCCTTTTATTCGAGACAATATCCTTCATATACTTTGAGTAAGAAGGCAATTTAATAGCATCAGTCAAAGGAATTTGCAGGAATAAAGGTTTCATCCACTCACAAAACTTATTATAGTGTTCATCTTCCTTTGACTTGTATTTCTTATCAGGGAAAGGCATAGGTTTTTGGACCCTAGGTTCTCTTTCACTACCATTTTTCTTAGCAATAAAATCTTCTTTGGTGTATTTAGTATTCTTAGTGTGGTTTCCAGGTTCTTCTTCAACTTTCTCTTCATTAGGAACTTCATTTTCTTCATTACCACTTTCAGTTTCAGCATCAGAGATAGATATACTATTAGGATCTATAGCAGGTTCAGAGGGTTCTATGGCAATTTTATGCTTCTTTTTCCTTTTCTTACGAGTAGAACCACTATTTTCAGCTTGTTGAGAATCCTGCTCAATTCTTTTGGGATGCCCCTCAGGATATAGAGGATCTTGGGTAGCAGCACCACTTCTAGTTCTAATTTCATAAGCATGTTTTTCTTTAGCAGCATTAACTAGCAAGTCGTTTTGCACTTTAACGAGTTGATCTATTTGAGTTTGAACCATTTGAAAGTGTTTAACAATCATTTTAACATCATTAGAGGTTCTTTCAACAATATCTTTCAACTCAACAATAGCTCTAGTGTTTTCCATTAGATGATTTTGCACCCTTTTATTAAACTTATCTTGCTTAACAATAAGATATCAAATTCTTCTAAGCATTGATCATGAGTTTTAGAGTAAGCGATATCACCTTCATCAAAGTGTTGGAGAGAGTGTACCTCAATAGTGGGTGAGTAGGGAATAGGCTTACATAATTCTTCAATAGGAGGTAAATTCTTGACATCTGCAGCTTTAATTCCCTTCTCCTTAAGACATTTCTTAGCTTCCTTCATCACTTCATCATTTAATTGAATAACTCCCCTCTTCTTTGATGTTGGAATAGGCATAGGAATAGTTGGTTCAGGTAAAATTACTTCAGGTATAGCTTGTTCAGGAGGAGTCCAATCTTCATAATTCTTGCTTATTTTAGCCATTAATTCCTCAGCTTCCTTAGGAGTCCTATTCCTGAAAACACAATCATCACAACTATCTATGTATGTCCTAGATTCTTCAGTTAGTCCATTATAAAATATATCAAGAAGCTCATTCTTAGGTAATGGACTTCCAGCTTGTGCATGAATCAAAGCACAAAACCTTGCCCAAGATTCAGGCAATGCCTCTTTTTCTCCCTGAGTAAAATCAAAAAGTTCCTACAAAATAGCATGTCTAGCACTAGGAGGAAAATATTTCTGCAGGAAAGTACTAATCAAGCACTCAGGGCTATAAATAGATCCAGGAGGTAAATTACTAAACCAAGTTTTAGCTTCTCCTTTCAGTGAAAAGAGGAAAATCTTAGCAACAAAGTAAGTACGCATCTTAATATCATCAGAAAACAAGCCACTCATGGTAGAAAGTTCATTCATATGTGCTACCGCACTTTCATTCCTAGTCCCACAAAAAGGTTCTTTCTCAACAATAGCTATGTAAGATAGATCGAGAGAGAAATCATAATCTTTATCTATAATATTTATGAGAGAAGCAGCAAACTTAGCAATAGGAGACAATTTGGGTCTAATAGTACGCCTCTCAAGGAGACTCTTAGCAGCGCTCTTATCATGGGTGTTTTTACATTCTTTAATAAATTCATCGGTCATATCGACATAACCATCTTCAATATCATAACTTTCACTAGATTCAGGTGAACTAACAGGTGTGGTCGTGTCTTCATTAGGAGTTTCGGTATTTCCAGCTATAGTTCTAGAAATCATAGCATCTAGGAAAGGACCAAATGAACCACTTTTATCTAGCACAGTAGAAGCAGCATCATAAGCATTAGAAGTTTCAGATTCAGCAGTAGTAGTGTGTGTAGCATGTGTATGTGGTGGTGTAACGAGCTTACTTATAACAGACGGTGAATCAAGAGCAACAGAGGTGTTCAGAACCGTACCTCTCCTTGTAGTGGATGTTAAAATAGGAAACTTGCCATCACGAGACTTACCCATGATGGATGGATAGCAGCGAACAATAGAGTTATCAAGTGAACTTGATGAATAAATCTATTCTCCCCGGCAACGGCGCCAGAAAATAGTCTTGATGACCCACAAGTATAGGGGGTGTATCGCAGTATTTTCGAGGGAAGTGAAACCCAATTTATTGATTCGACACAAGGGGAGCCAAAGAATATTTATAAGCCTTAACAACTGAGTTGTCAATTCAGCTGCACCTGGAAACAATCTTGCTCACAACAGTTTATCAGTAGCAACAGTTTTGTAGTAGGAATAGTAAAGCAGCATCAGTAGTAAAGTAAAGACAGTAGTAACAATAACAGTAAACAGTAGGATTCAAGTGCGGTAGGCATATGGATGGATGGACGGGCATTGCATGGACAAGACAATTCACATAGCAATCAGAACATAGGGCAATTGCAGATAAATAAGGTAAAGCATCCAAGTACTAGATAATCCTAGGCATGTGTTCCATATATAGTCATACGTGCTCGCAATGAGAACTTGCACAACATCTTTTGTCCTGCCAGCCCGTTTGCAGCGGGGCCTCAAGGGAACTACTGGCAATTAAGGTGCTCCTTTTAATAGAGCACCGGAGCAAAGAATTAACACTCCGTGAACACATGTGATCCTCACATCAAAGCCATTCCCTCCGGTTATCCCGATTTCTGTCACTTCGGGGCCATTGGTTCCGGACAACAACGTGTGTATACAACTTGCAGATAAGACCATAAACAATACTATGATAATCAATAACATGTTCAGATCTGAAATCATGGCACTCAGGCCCTAGTGACAAGCATTAAGCACAACAAGTCGCAACAAAGTCATAAAGCACTAATAAAAGATACTAGGCACCATGCACTAACAATCTGATGCCATTACATGAACGATCTCATCGAATCCCTACCATCCCCATAGCCTACAGTGGGGGATTACTCACTCATAGATTGGGGAAACATGGATGGTCGATGGACAAGCGATAGTGATGATGATAGCATGATCTCCTCCAATTCCCCGTCCTGGAAGGGTGCCAGAACGGAGTTTCCGGTGCTGTTTCGTGGAATCTGGTAGTGGCAGCGGAGAAGAACTCCTTCTGAAAAACGTCGAACCCCTCGGAGTTTTTAGGTCAGAAGGATTCTTATAGGCGAAGAGGGAGACCGAGGGGGTGCCTGGGGGCCCACACCACCCCTGGCGCAGCCTGGCCTGGCCCGCGCCACCACGTGGTGTGGCCACCCCTGGCTCTTCTCTGTCTCGTATTCTGACTTCTGGAGTCTTCGGGTGAAATAGGATTTTTGGCATATTTTCCGGGATTTTTCCTGATAGTTGATTTTCTGCACAAAAAGTACACACCAAGGCAATTCTACTAAAAACAGCGTCAGTCCGCGTTAGTTGTATCCAAATCACACAAGTTTAGAGAAGAAACAATAGCAAAAGTGTTCGGGAAAGTAGATACATTTTGGACGTATTAGTCTCCTGCCATCTTTTCCATGTTCTAATCTCCCTCCTATCGGTGCACCTCACCCGAACTGTCTATTGTGGCAGGACCCCTTGTTTGGATGTAAGCCAGCCGAAACGATAAATAGGTATTTACCATCTTGGTCCCAAATAGGTCCAAAATGGGTGACAACAGTAACATATGTAGCTCGATCCACAAAATTACTAAACTGTTGAGAAATACTGTATAAATTGAAGGCATCAACTAACCCGAGCTCAAACCTTCGCTCGTGCCCGAGAAAATAATAGATTCAATATGAACAAAAAATATTTGGAGTGAAATATAGAATCACTATTGCATAGATTTTCAAATATCCGGGGGTGGGAATAACTCATACCTTCTAGCCACTAAAGTACTCTATTAAGGCTTTGAGGTTATACGACGCATATTAAAAGGTCATTAGTAAAGAAAAATCGTGAGAAGTGTCTCTCCTTTAGAGAGCTACCTGTAATTTTTCACTTTAACTATAAAAATAAAAAGGTCACACCCAAAGTAAATACAGTGAGAAAGTACGCCATGCACCTATCACTTATTGTAACAGTGACATGATCCATGGTTCGATCAATATATATTATATCTTTTTATTTGTTACCATGCTCTATAAACATCCAATAGGATATTTGCTAAAATCATATAATATAATACCCTCTATAATGGTACACCTAAGTGTTCAAAATATTATGTAAGAACATGTGATTTAATCATGTTTTTATATTTTGCTTACTTTTGGACTAAATCTAGCATAGAGAAATGTTCGATCTTAAATTTCTGAATAAAATATAAGGTTCTAGATAAGAAGTCTCCATCCGGACTTCTATATTTATAACGATATAAATCCGAATTTCATTTGATATTATCAACACAATAATGTGGTCACAGTTGATATTGTTAAAAATTATAAAATAGCAACTAAGCTTATTTTAAAAATGTTTAAAATATAAAACACTATGTCCAAAATTGAGCGACAACATAAGATGTAACTAAGTAAAACAAATTATTATAAATTATGCTTGTGCCATAAGTAATATATAGAGCCATATAGTGATCAACAGATACGTAAGAGTTTGGTAATGTCTTCTTTGAATAAGTATGCACAAAAGGGTAATGACCCATCTAGATAGATTGACAAGTGGGAGAGAGAATTGCAAGATTTCCGGATTGGATGAAATGAGTGGTGCATAAGAGAGACAAAAGATTGTGGGCATAAACACTACAAGTGGACTAAATTGTATCGATATATGAGTAATTAATGTTCAAACCAATCTTCTCTATAGAAACTTTAGATTTTGTTGTTTGTTTGTTTTGTATTGAATTGACACAGAAAAAGATTTATCGTGTTCTATTAATTCTAAAATAGGTGGTGTGTTCTATATTATAGATTAAGCTGCTGGTGGACGTGGTAGATGAATCAAAATTTTACCTACGCGGTTCAAAGATTACCATGGAGTTGCAAGCCATGAGATTATACTCTCAACGCATGCCATGAAGAAAAAGTCGATGATGTTGTAAAAATGGTAGTCGTTAGTTAATTCTTATAGCTACTTGATTAGTTGCGAAAGTATCTCCTCGTGTTGCTCTACCTGACCAAGCGCCAAAGTGTACAATGCATCGAAGCTATCCACATGTTCTTGGAAGCTTCACCATGTCATCATGCAATCATGTCGACGAACGATGCGGGGATAATGTCTATGAAGATCCCACAGAGCTTCTACGATCCCTGTCTAGATTTGTTCTAAACAGAAGTAGAGATCCGACATCACTTTGTGTTCAGAAGAGGACATCAGCTTGGGACATGAAAGGGGTGGCATTGGCTTACAGGTGGTGGCGTACATGGACATGTCCGGAACACTTTCCGACAATAAGAGACATCAGGCTTGATAGACATAATGATCCCCATGCACCAACAAAGATCTTTATCGTGTAAACCACATGTATTATGCCCATTAACATTTCTCATTACTTCTTGATACTTTACATAATCTGAGGCAATACTATTATGGTATACTCATTACCCAGCATGAACTCTTTTCTTGTTCGGCATTATTGTTGTCCATGTGACTGACAACTGAGTGACGTGACAGGCATCATAATTCCAAGAGGTCCAAGAATGCATGCCTCCATCATTAGAGTAGTAATTCCTGTTCTTCAGATATCTAAAATATTGGTATAGTTTTTGATAAGCAGGTAATCCGCTTTCATAATTACCAAATCACGGAGTAACATTTGGCTTCATCGTGTGTACCATCCGATATCCTAGTCTATGATAATCTCATGGTCCAAAGAAACAAATAAACGGTGATACTAATATTTCAGGAAATAAAAACAACAAATTAACGAAATGTTTTGCGGTATATCAACAAGGCCTATCCAACAATGTTGTTACTTATACACAAAGTAATTCTCACATATTATTGGCATCCTTGTAACATCTTACTTATTACTTATGCCCATAGTCAAGAAAACATAACTAATAATAATACACGAACTTCCATAAGAGGCAACACTCAGGATATCTTGTGGTGATTATAATTTTACAAATGTTGTTAGTTCTTTTTTTGCGAATCTCATATTCCTTAAGTAAGACAATTTATAGCACATAATATAAACTCAATCATGACAATAAAATATAAATGATAACACATTTATTATTTCGTCCAAGGCATATTTCCAACATGAGGGCCCTCCTTTTTTCATGCATCACCCAAGGAAAACTAAGGGTGTGTTTTGTGTCGGTGCAAGTTTTTCGCCACACATGCAACTTGCACGCACGGGGAATTGATACATTGCAAATGTATCTATAATTTTTGATGTTCCATGCTTGGTTTTATCCACTTTCTTGTGTTTTGTCCACACTTTGGAGTACTTTTTATATGATTTCTTGGACTAACCTATTAACAAGAGCCGTAGTGCCAGTTTCCTGCTTTCTGCTGTTTTTGGTTCCAGGAAAGTCAGAAAATGAATATTCTCGGAATTGGACGGGACAAAAGCCAAAGTGCATATTTTTCCGGAAGTCATCAGATGTCAGAATACGAGACGGAGAAGGGCTGGGGGCCGACCACACCACCTGGCCCGCGCCAGGGGGTGGTCTGGCCGACCCCAGCACCACCTCGGCCTCTCCTTCCGCCTATAAGATGCCCTCGGGACGAAAACCCTAAGTACCCGATCAAAAATCTACGAAAGAGTGTAGCCGCCGTCATCTCCATCCCTAGATCAGGAGAGATCTGAAGCTCTTCCTGGCACCCTGCCGGAGAGGGGATTTCACCCTGGAGGCCTTCTTCATCACCATGCAAGCCTCCGGTGTGATGCGTGAGTAGTTCATCCTTGGACTACGGATCCATGTAGTAGCTAGATGGTTGGTTCTCCTCCTTTGTGCTTTCATGTCTAGATCTTATGAGCTCCGTTCATGATCAAGATCGTCTATTTGTAATTCTGCATGATTGCGGGGATCTGATGGATATTCAGATGCTATTTCAGATTGATTATTGATTCTATCATGTCTTTGTTATTTGTGATCTTGCATGCTTTCCATTGTTAGTAGCTATCTTGGCCAAGTAGATGCTAGCTACTCCAAGAGTTAGTATTTATGCACGATAGTGGATTCATGTCTCTGGTAATCTGGGGAAGTGACAGAAATCTCTAAGGTACTAGATGTGCTGTTGCTACTAGGGAGAAAACAACAATCCTTTGTTCATAGAATAATCGTATTGTTTACATTACACGCAATTCGTAAAGCAATAATCGGTTGCTTGCAACTTAATATTGGAGGGGGTTCGGATGATAACCTGAAGGTGGATTATTAGTCATAGATGCAGTTGGATGGCGGTCTATGTATAATGTTGTAATGACCAATCGAATCTCAAAGGAGTCAAGATGATTAGTATATGCATGTATTGCTTTCTTGATGTTTGTCAATTGCCCCACAGTAATTTGTTCACCCAGCATGTTATGTATCTTAAGGAGAGCCACCTCTAGTGAACTATGGATCCTGGTCCTTTCTTTTACATTCAATCTATAAACTATTTATTGGTTTGTGTTTACTTTCTACAAACTATTACTTCCTTCCATTCGATATGTTTAATCCTTTGTTTTCAGCAAAACCGGTGAGATTGACAACCTCATCGTAAGTTGGGGACAAAGTTCTGTGGTTGTGTTGTGCAGGTCTCCACATTGCTGCTGGCACCGGTAGTGCGCCCTCCCATCTTTCAGCTAGCTACACCTTTGGGGTGTTTCCTTGCTCCTACTGGATTGATAACCTTGGTGTCGTACTGAGGGAAAACTTGCTGCTGTGCTCATCATACCTTCCTCTTGGGGTTCCCCAACGAGCTCGATATATTGTGGGCCATCAAGCATATTTTCTGGCGCCGTTGCCGCGGAGTCAAGGACATCTTCACAAGGGGAGTCCCTCATAACCAATCTCTTTACTTTGTTATTTTTTATTTTGCTTAGTTTCTTTCTGCTTTGTTTGCTTGTTTCTATATAAAAAACACACAAAAAATTAGTTTTACTAGTTTGCTTTCTCTATCAAAAACACACAAAAAATTAAGTCTCCTTTAGTTGTTGCCTCTTCCTTAGCTCACCATGTTGATCCCTAAATTCATCCTGAAAAACCTTTCAATTGGTAATGGTTCTATAATATTGAAGAATTATTTAATCATGTTAGTAAACATGAGGATACTGAGGATAGATCCCTTGTAGAACTTGCTCCAAACTATGAGATTGCTGCAGCTTCTTTAATTCACATGTTAGAAGCTAGGTTTGTTAACCTCAACCCCTTAATGCAAGTAATGTTTCTTAAGCTTAAAGAAAATGAGGACCCTGAAAAGAGGGATTTTATTCTAGAAACTTTGTTTAAGGAGTTCTATGATGTTGCCAAGGAAGCTAGAAAAGTCTTTGAACGTTTCAATATGCTAGGCTCATGTGTAGATGTTGTTGGTACATGAGAAAATATGAACAAAACCGAACCTAATGGGGAGGAACCTAAGATACCAATACCCTTTAAACTAGTAGCAATGCATGAAGCCATAGAAAAGAATCTTGATTGGATCGTTCTTGAAAACCCTTTTGATGAAAGTAGTGAACCTAAGAGCATTGAGAGAGGATCCTCTAGAACTTATTTGGATGATATACCTTGCCTTGTTGAAGATATTTCTAGTATTAATCTTAATGCTTCTTCATTTGAGAATACTTGATTCTTTTTCTTGCTTCTTATGCGTAACTTAAAGGCGTTAAAGAAAAGTACTTATTGGGAGATAACCCAAAAGTTTTAGATGAGTCTTGAAAGTTATTACTTCAATAATAAATGCTCCTTATCCTTTTTATTTGCTTTTTGTGCCAAGAGTAACCTCTAATAAGAGAGAAGTAATGATTGGGAAAGTTGTTGTCCCGAAACAGATTTCTGTTCTTCACCGTAAAATTTCGTGTAAAATCTCTGAATGTCTTTTTAAGGCGTAAATTTTTGAGCTTCTGCCCCAGGTTGTTGTCTAACTTTCGTTTGTTCAACACTTTTTGATTTGAGCAACGGAAGGTCTTCGAAAAAATCCGTCTTTACCTGCTGGTCTGTTTTGACAGATTTCCGCCATTTTCTGCATTTGCTTCTTGTTGGTCCCTTTTTGAGTTCTTTTGAGGAATTGAGATTTTTGAGGGAAGTGCTACAGTATCTAGTGTTCTAATGGAAGTTTATTTGGTGTTGGAACTAAACCTTAAGACCTATTATCTTGAGTGCACTAACGTTTCTAATAAAGATTGTGTGAAGTTTTGTATGAAGAAAAATTTCAGGTGTATGGAAGGAATGAGTAATGAGATGAAGGATGGACTAAAGCTCAAGCTTGGGGATGCCACGCGTGTCACCCCAAGAAATATCCAAGAAGTACAAGCGTCAAAGCTTGGGATACCCAAGGCATCCCTTTTCTTCATCGATAAAAATCCCAGGTTTCTTCCAAACGCTTCATTTTTATTGTTTCATGCACAGTTGTGTTGTTCTTGGAGCGTCTTCTTTTTCATTTTCGTTTTCGTTTTTCGTTTGCTTAGTTTGCTTAGTTTTCTGAATAAATTGGTTGGACCCCCTCTTTCATACATTAGTTTGCAAATAGTTTGGTTTGGATTGGAAAAGAGTAGGAAAGTTCATACTTATGTGGTAAAAAGAGCTTGTTTTTGACTGCGGCGTATGCTTTGTCATGCCATGCTTGATATTGTTTTGGCTTTATGCTTAGTATTCTTTGCTATATCATGACTTGTTATAAACAATTGAGATTGCTTAATGTGCCTTGGATGAATCATGCTTTGTTTTAGCATATTAAAGCATAGTATTATGGTATTCTCCTTTGATGCTTTATTTGGGTTGACTTGGCACATGCTCACACCATGTTATGACTCTCTCAAGTCATCATAGCCTTTATGATCCTTTATTTTTCAACTTTTAGTATCACTTTATGCTTTGATCAATGATGTTTTGTCGCTCTGCATGATTATGGCCATTATTGCTCTCTTAGTTTGTCGCTCCCAGTCTTTTGCTAGCCTCCACAACCAAGTATGAGTTCCACTCATGCATCCAACTCCTTAAACCAAGTTATTCCAAAGAGTCCACCATACCTACCTACTATCTTATGCTATTCCAAGTATATTCATGCTTTTGTTTACCTTCCAAATTAAACTTGTTATGAGAAAACTAGTGATTAAAGCTCTCACGAACTTGATGGCACACTTTACTTTTCTTGCATTTAATAAACTTGAACCATTGTGTCGTCTATGTTGTATATGCTTGCCCTTATTTGTTGGGAATTAGCAGAACCATGCTGTCATGGGGAACGCTTTCAACATTGCACTTGGTACTTGTACCTAGTTGATATCATGCTCTTTTGTATATGGATGTCGTCGGTGTGAAACGAAAGGGGAGCTTGTAAGTCCATGGAGTTATGTATATGTGTTAGAGAAACGGCTGGGCCGCTGGTCTAATCCATGCTGACATGGTGGAAATTTGTAGCGTAACCATAATGAGTTGTCTATGAAGCATTCTTCTTATAAAAAATGAGTCCTATATTGAGAAAAAAAGAGAAAAAGAAAAAAAGAGATATATGAAAAGAGGAAAGAGAGAAAAAAGCACCATATTCCCATGGTAAATAAGAAGATTGCTGAGATGCTCGTTGCCTGCTTGCCTTGCCATTTTGATATGGGGATTCTTCTGTATCATCGGGCAAGGGGTACCCCATTGGCGGTTCTCTATGATACACATGTACTTACGATGACAAGAACTTACCGGTGACTAAACTTGAGTAACATGAGGAGCGGCCCTCGTATACAAGGGACATGAGATTTCTAACTTATACTTCGTCAAGCATGTACACCATAGTTTGTTCACTTTAACCTTAATCACTTCAAGATGCTTATGATAGGGGCAATGAGAGCTGAAAGCTATAAGTACCATATTTTTTGGAATCTCTTTATGAGACTTGAATCCCTACTTCCTTTTATGAAGGCCTTTCTTCCACCATTATATTGAGTCTTCACCTTCTACCTTTATGCACCTACTTTGAGAGCATAGTGGCCATTCTTAGTTCTACGTGCATTGTCCCAAGACTAGTTATTCATGAATCTTTTGTTTGTGCCTTTTCATGTTGCAACATAGTTTCTTTATCTTATTGCTAGAACTTTGTCTTTCATGTTATGATTGAAGTACTATGATCCCGGCTTTGAATGTTTTACAAATACTTTGATCAAGTCTTTGATGGTGCATGTCACCTCAAAAATTATTCTTTATTTTTATCACTTACCTACTCGAGGTAGAGCAGGAGTTAAGCTTGGGGATGTTGATACATTTCAAATGTATCTATAATTTTTGATGTTCCATGCTTGGTTTTATCCACTTTCTTGTGTTTTGTCCACACTTTGGAGTACTTTTCATATGATTTCTTGGACTAACCTATTAACAAGAGCCACAGTGCCAGTTGCCTATTTTCTGCTGTTTTTGGTTCTAGGAAAGTCAGAAAATGAATATTCTTAGAATTGGACGGGACAAAAGCCAAAGTGCCTATTTTTCCGGAAGTCATCAGATGCCAGAATACGAGACGGAGAAGGCGTGTGGGCTGGCCACACCACCTGGCCGCGCGGCCAGGCCTAGCCCGCGCTAGGGGGTGGTCTGGCCGACCCCAACATCCCCTCGGCCTATCCTTCCGCCTATAAGATGCCCTTGGGATGAAAACCCTAAGTACCCGATCAAAAATCCACGGAAGAGTCTGTAGCCGCCATGATCTCCATCCCTAGATCGGGAGGGATCTGAAGCTCTTCCCGGCACCCTACCGGAGAGGGGATTTCACCCTGGAGGCCTTCTTCATCACCATGCAAGCCTCCGGTGTGATCTTGTGATCTTGTGATCTTGCATGCTTTCCGGTGTTAGTAGCTATCTTGGCCAAGTAGATGCTAGCAACTTCAAGAGTTAGTATTTATGCTCGATAGTGGGTTCATGCCTCTGGTAATCTGGGGAAGTGACAGAAATCTCTAAGGTACTAGATGTGTTGTTGCTACTAGGGAGCAAACAACAATCCTTTGTTCATAGAATAATTGTATTGTTTACATTACACGCAATTCATAAAGCAATAATCTGTTGCTTGCAACTTAATACTAGAGGGGGTTCGGATGATAACCTAAAGGTGGATTATTAGTCATAGATGCAGTTGGATGGCGGTCTATCTATAATGTTGTAATGCCCAATCGAATCTCAAAGGAGTCAAGATTATTAGTATATGCATGTATTGCTTTCTCGATGTTTGTTAATTGCCCCGCTGTAATTTGTTCACCTAGCATGTTATCTATCTTAAGGAGAGCCACCTCTAGTGAACTATGGATCCCGATCCTTTCTTTTACATTCAATCTATAAACTGTTTACTGCTTTGTGTTTACTTTCTGCAAACTATTTACTTCCTTCCATTCAATACGTTTAGTCCTTTGTTTTCAGAAAAACCGGTGAGATTGACAACCTCATCGCAAGTTGGGGACAGAGTTCTGTGGTTGTGTTGTGCAGGTCTCCACATTGCTGCTGGCACCGGTAGTGCGCCCTGCCATCGTTCAGCTAGCTACACCTTTGGGATGTTTCCTTGCTCCTACTGGATTGATAACCTTGGTTTTGTACTGAGAGAAAACTTGCTGCTATGCTCATCATACCTTCCTCTTGGGGTTCCCCAACGAGCTCGATATATTTTGGGCCATCAGGAATGCACGCGCGGATGCGCATCTCGGCCAAAATCACCCAGTTATTTGGTAGCCCGCATTGAGGCCATGTTGTTTGGTGGGTTGTATTAGGCTTGGGAGAAAGGATTGCGTATGTTTGGTTTCAGCTTTCTCGTGTGGTTTGGTAATCTCTTACCCAGATGGTGAGCATACCAGGACATATGCACAGGACATAACAACTGTCGCAAGGAAACCACATGGCATATAGAGAAGTTCACAGCAAATAAAGACAAACAAAGTTCACAGGTCGATCATGGAAAGGGGTGGACCATACTCTAGGAATTTCTCCATCACTTTAGTTATGGTGTAGTCGAAGATGGTCACCTTTAATAGGTCATCCTTCAGCATCTTGAAGGTCACCCTTCAGCATCTTGAAGGTCATGAAGTACCCGATCTTGATCTTGTGGGCAATGGAGAAGCCAACCCACCCCTGGTTAAGGCAAATCTTGCCGCTGACATCCCGGAGCTTCACCATCCAGCTGCATCCGGTGTTTGTCTTGAGCATGATCGTCCTTGGCATAGTTCCGAGGAAAGGCTTGAAGCCATTAGGGATTGGCAGTAGGTCTAACCCAGGTGCCAAGATCACCTTGACAAAATGGGTTGGACCCACCTGGTCATGGAAGTGCATGCCCAATCTTCAGAGGCCTGCCCCTCGGCCTCCTAGCGCCGCTGTCCTCACCGCCATCTTTGGCCCTCTTGGAGACACTACCCTCACCAGCATCCTTGGCGCATGCTCCTCCATTTGTGGGGAGAGCACCTCCGATCAGCATATTCGAGCACTAAAAAAGGAATAAACACATGTAAGCACATACATTTTTGTTACTAGACATGAACAATCAACATGGCATCATATAGAATTGAACATATGCAAACAGATTCTCCTCATGAGCAACAAAAATGAACAATGAATTTGGTTAGCACACTACTTTGTTCATGAAGAGGAGCCCCTTGCATTTTATTGTGCTACTTAGTAATCATCGACCGAAGGAACCAAACTCAATGACCTAACCAATGCCCAGCTTTAGAATAACTAGGACAAACATGGTAGGGATGGTGCTACAGGGATCCATAGGAGGTGCACAACCAGTTTTATTGTGCATACCATATGTTACCTATAGCACCAGCTCTATGAACGTATTGTACTAAGTATCATCACAAGCTGGGTTCACAACGTAAACAACATTAGCCTCATAGTTCACAACATTTACAGCATGAAGTGATGATCCTACCGAACCAAGTTCCATCAGGTAGAATAGATGTCAGAACCAAGTTCGAAAGGATCATAACTTCCATTTCCTTGTGGTGCGTATGTAATCATCGGCACTCCCATAAATTGTGCCTCACGTTAGGCATTGTGTGTCCAAGATCAATCATAACAGGCATGCTATGAAGCAACCTATTTTAATCTTGGCCACAGAATGCTAAGTAATCATCGGCCTATACGAAGAACATGAACAGTGAAATAATCCCCAATTTTCAATGTCCGTGAAACCCTAAATCCAAAAATCGGCATACATCTAGGCACTAATAAGCACAGATGGAACCAATGTATCGATAGATCTAGTGCTTACGAAGGCACAACAAGGAAATAAAAGACCCTGGCCCATCAAATTGAACAAAACTAGCACAAATCGATACAAATCTACCGTGTGTGTCACTCATACTCGGAGAATCGGACAGTAACAGATAGATCTGCGCTTCTAAAAGCTTAGAGAGTTGGTGGTTCGAGGCCTTACCGCCATTGTTGCATGTTTGGAGCTTCGGGTTTTAAGAGGAAGAAGAAGAAGCAGTCGCGGTCCCAGTAGCAGATCCGCTGCATCTAGGAGAAGCGCAGTTCTCGCCTAGATCTACTTCCGTCTGCTACCCTCGCGGTGGTCTTCGATCTTCCCGCGGGAGACGAACCGCCGACGGTGAGACGGGAGGAAGGAGCGTTTGTGAATGGGTGAGAGAGAGAGTGGTGAGCGAGCGGTGAGGGGATTTATGGCTCGCGTTCTCGATGCGTCGCGCGGTCTCCCGCTCTTCTTCCCGCGTGCAGCCTTATGCCCTCTCTTGGCTCCCCACGGCCTGTCTCCGCAAAAACGCCTGATTTTGGCATTCCTAACGGGCCAAGTTTTCGGGTGCTTTAAGACCCGTGTGATGCGAGTTTGGCCCACCGTGCGATGCGAGTTCGGCCCACCGTGTGATTCTCCAAATGGGCTTATTTCTTCCGGTCCGGCGCGGGAAATAGCTGTGCGGCCGACCAAACACGCCCTGAAGCGCTTCCTCCATCCACTTTCCTAGCTTTTTAGCACGTATCCACAGTATAATATCAGAGCGTCTATTTCACAAATCTGTCATAATTTCATAGAATTTGATCAAATACAATAAAATTCCATTGAATTTGATATTACTTTATATGCAACCAGACGAGTGCTTTTGTAATTGTTCAAAATGTCAGTTATCATGTTATCCTAACCCATTTGACTGAATTTGATTTAGCGGTGCACATGGTGCACACATGTCACCATGAGTTTGCATTGCCCACTTACCGCTGTTAATCATCGACCATACTCCATCGAGTACTTCAATTAACAACTTGCTACTCCATGTGATTAATTTCGGCTGCCGTATTATAAGCAAGCATGCATGGCATGAGTGGTCCTAGTATTTTAGGCATAATGAGTAGAGTAGTTGCGATTAAGTGGATGCATGAAGCACTCGGTAATTAGAAGATAGGTAATTAGAAGATATATCTAGAGCGCACGCACGCACAATGAACAAATGTGGAGTGCCCTGGCCGGCTCTTTTGGGCATGCAAATGATGGATGCAGGGATGGTGTAGACAATGCCGTCATGCATCGCGAGACCAACATGTGCACTGATGAATGTCCCCGGCCGGCCTGATCATGCAAGTCGTATAAAAGGATGTCTTGGGTCCCTTTTAGAGCACAGTCGAATGGTTTTTCTAACGTGCACAAAGAATTTTCCGGAACAATGTTATGAAAAAAATTGAAACTTTTAGCACTATTTCTTTACTTTGCTGTGGTTCACTATTGTTTTTCTTTGTGAAAGGAGCATATATTAATATTAAAAGATACCAATTACACCTAGCCTCTGCAACAACGCATTGCCCTAGCAGCCATACAGATGCAAACAACCAAAAAGAAAGAAGAATTACAAAAAAAGTCCCGCTACTGTGACCCATTCATTGGAACAACAGTACTATCAGTACCAATATAGCACCAGAGGTCCAGTTTCTCCAAAAACGACGCCTCCAAGAAGAGAACAGTGCACAAACACCGTCACCGCCCGATCAAAGATCTTAGGTTTTCACCCTGAAGAAAGTCCACACTCTCAAAACAATGCCTTCAACAATACCATTGCCAGGCACAACCAACTAAGACCAGACCCTGAGTTTTCACCCTGAAAGATAGAACCATGAACCTCTTATGTGCAGCCGCCCCCACTTGCATGCCACTGCTCCAAGTCACGAATCACCAAGCCAATTCATCATCACCATCCAGACTCGAACCACCATTATCAGTCCACAGATCTTGGTCTCTATAACATTCTTCGTCGGCACCATGGAACGAGAATATGCCCGTTAATCTTACTAGCCAACAAAGCATCGAAGCGCACCCTGTGAGACCAAACGGCCAAAGTAAAACATGGATGCGCACGACCGAATCCCATCTGATCCAGCAATCTTTCGGCATGATCGCACTTATGGAGTACATCGGCGGAGCCTTCCAGAACACGACACAGTAACTAGATCAATGTTGAGAAACATCAGGCGGATCTTCGTCTTGGCTTGAGAGGATCAAGGACCGCCACCTTTATTATGCAGATCGTCGCCCCCCGCGCCACCGCCCACCGGCTCCCCAAGGGACCGCCCGCCCGATTCCCCACCAGCTAGGCCGGCAGAGGAGTAGGCTATCGGTGGTTCACCATTGTGGTGGTTACTTAACATTTATTATTTCATGAATCCCGGTTGCCTATTCCAGCTCTCCCGGCACCGTCATCATCCCTGTCTAGCCACTATGATGTGTAGTTGTCTTATTCTCATCAACCTTGTTATCGGTTGTCTCCCATGCAGGTGAGGGCTGGTGAAGCAACCGGGTTTAGGGTTGTTGAGACACGAGTGTTGTTGTCTTTACTGTAGCCGTAGCAAATTCAACTAGTTTTTTTCCTGATCGTACAAATTCAACTAGTTTACGGCAAAGGAAAACGGCGGATCATGACCTTTCTCCCCTCCTCTGTGTCCTCCACCGCTCTTCTCCTTGAGAGACGACTCCACACTCCCAGGCCGATTTGATGCTCCTGTCGGCGGTGACGCCACCCGGCGGAGGCTGAGGAGAGGCGCCGGCCTTGATAGCGTAGGATTTAGGTCTAGTTTTTGTAGATATAGTGCCCTTGTGCCGTATAGGAGTAGGCCGTCGGGTTCCATCGGCCGGATCCAGCGCATCCTCGCATTCGTCTCCCTCGTTGCCTTAATCTGGTGGTAGGAGTGGTGACAGAGGAGGAAGCTGGTGTTGGAGATATGCCCAAGAGGCAATAATAAAAGTGATTATTATTATATCTTTGTGTTTATGATGAATGTTTACATCCCATGCTATAATTGTATTATTAGGAAACACTAATACATGTGTGTTTTGTAAACATATAAGAGTCCCTAGTAAGCCTCTTGTTGAACTAGCTTGTTGATTAATTGATGATCATGGTTTCCTGATCATGGACATTGGATGTGATTAATGACAAGGTTATATCATTAGGAGAATGATGTGATGGACACACACCCATAGTAAGCGTAGCATAAGATCAAGTCATTAAGTTCGTATTGCTGTAAGCTTTCAAATACATAGTAACCTATTCCTTCGACCATGAGGTTATGTTAATCACCATCACCGGATGGATACTTTGATGACATGAAACGCCGCTTCGTAACTGGGTGGTTATAAAAGTGTCATTGGGTATTCTGAAAGTATGTGTTGAAGCACATGAACCAAGATTGGGATTTGTCCATCCATATGACGGATAGATATGCTCTGGGCCCTCTCTGTGGAATGTCATCTAGTTAGCTTGCAAGTATGTGACTAGGTCACAAGGGATGACATATCACGGAACGAGTAAAGAGTACTTATCAGTAACGAGGTAGAACTAGGTATGGAGATGCCGACGATCAAACCTCGGATAAGTATAGTATCGTGAGACAAAGGGAATTGGTTTCGTATGTAAGTGGTTCAATCGATCGCGAAGTCATCGTTGAGTATGTGGGAGCCATTATGGATCTCCAGATCCCGCTGATGGTTATTGATAAGAGATATGTCTCTATCATGTCTACATATTCACGAACCGTAGGGTGACACACTTAAGGTTCGAAGTTGTTTTAAGTAGATATGGAATATGCGTTGGAGACCGAATGTTGTTCGGAGTCTCGGAATGGATCCGGGACATCACGAGGAGATCCGGAATGGTCCGGAGAATAAGATTCATATATAGGGGATCATTTTCTGAGTTAGGAAATGTTCCGGAGTGTTTGTATGAGGATTCTAGAAGGTTTCGGAATGTTTCGGAAGGTTCTAGAAGATATCTTGGAGTTTGCTTGAAAATCAAGATAGGGATCAAGGAGTCCTGGTGGGTCAAGACAAGGAGTCGTGGGGGAGGAGGACTCCTCCCCCCACTCCCCAACCCGCCGGCCTAGAGAGGAGGGGAGTCCTACAAGGACTCCCCCTCCCCAGGCGCCCTCCCTTCTTTAAATAGAGGGGCAGGGGCGCCCCCTCCTCCCCTGCTCTCATAACTCCCAATCTCTGCCGCCTCTCTCCTCCACCTTTCTTCTGCACAGGCATAGGCGAAGCCCTGCAGAATTCTCTACTCCACCACCACCACCACGCCGTCGTGCTGCTGGGATTCCGTGGAGAAGATCTACTACCTCCGCTGCTCGCTGGAACGGGGAGAGGAAGGTCTGCTTCGACTCCGCACGTGTGACCGACTGCAGAAGCGCTGCCGAAACGCGGCGCCGGAAGGATCGTCCACTTGACCGACTGCGGAAGCGCTGTTGGAACGCGACGCCGGAAGGATCGTCCACACGATCTTGAGATCGGCAAGTGATCGACTACATCAACCACGAGATCTAATCTCGTTAACGCTTTCGGATCTACGAGGGTTAGTTCCTATCTATCTCATTGCTCATGTCTAATAGATTAGATCTTGGCTTTTATCTAGATTAGATCTAGGTTTTGTTCGTTCTCGCGGTAGAAATTTTTTGTTTTCCATGCTACGAACCCATCAGTGGTATCAGAGCCGTATCTATGCGTAGATCTGTTGCACGAGTAGAACACAATGTTTTTGTGGGTGTTGATGCTCTTGTTGTCGGTGTCTTAGCGTGTACTTTGCATCTTGCGGCATGGTGGGATGAAGCGGCTCGGGCTAACATTACATGTCATCGCACATGAGACTTGCTCCACGCTTGACGTGCAACTTGTTTTGCACAAGTGGCTTTGCGGGTGTCTGTCTCTCCCACCATAGTTAAGATTCAATTTACAATGAGCATCTTGACAACACTTGTATCAACGTTGTGGTCCTTGTTCGTAGGTAAGATCGGTCTTATGCGAAAGCCCCAAACCACGTAAAACATGCAAAGAAAAATTAGAGGCGTCTAACTTGTTTTTGCAGGGGTTTTGTGATGTGATATGGCCAACATGTGATTGTGATTGTATTTGATGTATGCAATGATCCTTGTTGTAATATGGCAACCGGCAGGAGCCTAATGGTTGTCTTTAATTTTGTTAAGACCTGCGTGTCTATTCATCTTGTAATAGCTTTATTCCAAGTAGTTGTAATAGTGGTTGGTGATGATGGCCAACCATGAAGAGGCGCCACTGACCTTGACGCAATGCTGGTGATGATGGAGATCATGTTCGTGCTTTGGAGATGGAGATCAAAGGCACAAGAAGAAAAGGCCATATCATATCACACTAATTATGAATTGCCTGTGATGTTAATCCTTTATGCATCTTGTATTGCTTAGATCGCGACGGTAGCATTATAAGATGATCCCTCTCACTAAATTTCAAGTAATAAAGTGTTCACCCTTAGTTGGCACCGTTGCTAAGACTCGTCGTTTCGAAGCATCTCGTGATGATCGGATGTGATAGATTCTACGTGTGCATACAACGGGTGCAAGCCAGATTTGCACATGCGGAAACTAAGGTTATCTTGACGAGCCTAGCATGTACAGACATGGCCTCGGAACACGGAATACCGAAAGGTAGAGCATGAGTCATATAATTGATATGATGAACATGAAGATTGTTCGCCGATGAAACTACATCTTCTCTCGTGAAGATCGGACTTGGTGTAGTGGACTTGGTTCGTGTAATCACTAAGACAATGTGAGGGATGTTGTTTTGAGTGGGAGTTCACCTAGTTAGTTTTAAGAATTAAATTTGAACTCAATTTGTCATAAACTTAGTCTAAACTACTTGCAAATTGTTGTAGATTATGGCGACCCCCTCCATCCATTTCAATGCGTTCCTAGAGAAAGAAAAGCTTAAGAACAATTGAAGCAATTTCACGGACTGGTTCCATGGACTGAAGATCGTCCTCATGGCTGGTCAGTTGACCTATGTGCTCGATGCACCGCTAGGTGACCCACCTGCAGATAATGCCACCGATGATGAAAAGAATGTTTTCGCCACTCGGAAGAATCATTACTCTACAGTTCAGTGTGCCATCCTGTACGGTTTAGAAGCGGAGCTCCAACAGCGTTTTGAGCACCACGACCCATTCGAGATCATTAAGGAGCTCAGGCTAATTTTTGAGGCTCGTGCGGCCATGGAGAGCTATGAGGCCTCCGAGAAATTCTTTAACTGTAAGATGGAAGAGGGAAGCTCCGTTAGCGAGCACGTGCTCACCATGTCTGGGTACGCTAAGAAGCTCCAAGAGTTGGGAATATCGATTCCTAATGAATTGGGGATTCACCGTCTCCTTCAATCACTGCCACCAAGTTACAAGAACTTTGTGATGAACTACAACATGCACTGCATGAACAAGACGTTGCCTAAACTGTCGTCCATGCTGAAAACTGCAGAAGTGGAGATCAAGAAGGAGCAACAAGTGTTGATGGTCAATAAGACTACCAATTTCAAGAGACGGGGCAAGCCTAAGAACAAGGGAAATTTCAAGAACGACGGCAAGAAAGCTGCCGCACCTGCTAAGAAGCCCAAGGCTGGTCCTAAGCCTGAAACTGAGTGCTTCTACTGCAAGGAAGCTGGTCACTGGAAGCGTAACTGCCCCAAGTACCTGGCGGATCTGAAGAACGGCAACATCAAGAAGAAAGGTATATTTGATATATGTGTTATAGATGTGTATCTTACTAGTAATCGTAGTAGTGCCTGGGTATTTGATACTGGTTCGGTTGCTCATATTTGTAACTCAAAACAGGAGCTGCGGAATAAACGAAGACTGGCAAGAGACGAGGTGACGATGCACGTTGGAAATGGCTCCAAGGTTGATGTGATCGCCGTCGGCACGCTCCCTCTACATCTACCTTCGGGATTAGTTTTAAATTTAAATAATTGTTATTTGATGCCTGCGTTAAGCATGAACATTATATCTGGATCCTGTTTATTGCGAGACGGTTACTCTTTTAAGTCCGAGAATAAAGGTTGTTCGATTTATATGAGTAATATCTTTTATGGTAATGCACCTGAGATGAATGGTTTATTCTTACTGAATCTCGATAGTAGTGATACACATGTTCACAACATAGATGCTAAACGAATTAAATTGAATGATAATTCTACATACATGTGGCACTATCGTCTTGGTCACATTGGAGTGAAGTGTATGAAGAAACTCCATTCTGATGGACTTCTTGAATCACTTGATTTTGAATCACTTGAAAGATGCGAAGCATGTATAATGGGAAAAATGACTAAGACTCCATTCTCATGTACAATGGAGCGAGCTACAGACTTATTGGAAATAATACATACCGATGTGTGCGGACCAATGAGTGTAGCATCGCGTGGTGGATATCGTTATGTTCTCACTTTCACGGATGACTTGAGTAAATATGGGTATGTCTACTTTATGAAACATAAGTCCGAAACTTTCGAGAAGTTTAAGGAATTTCAAAGTGAAGTGGAAAATCATCGTAACAAGAAGATTAAGTTTCTGCGTTCTGACCACGGAGGTGAATATCTGAGTTATGAGTTTGGCATGCATTTAAAGAAATGTGGAATACTTTCGCAGTTGACACCGCCGGGAACACCACAGCGTAATGGTGTGTCCGAACGTCGTAATCGAACTCTCTTAGATATGGTTCGGTCTATGATGTCTCTTACAGATTTACCGTTATCATTTTGGGGCTATGCATTAGAGACAGCCGCATTCACTTTAAATAGGGCACCATCTAAATCCGTTGAAACGACACCGTACGAATTGTGGTTTGGTAAGAAACCTAAGTTGTCGTTCCTTAAAGTTTGGGGTTGCGAGGCATATGTAAAGAAGTTACATCCTGATAAGCTAGAACCCAAAGCGGAGAAATGCGTCTTCATATGATACCCTAAAGAAACAATTGGGTATACCTTCTATCATAGATCCGAAGGCAAAGTTTTCGTTGCAAAGAATGGATCCTTTCTTGAGAAGGAGTTTCTCTCGAAAGAGGTGACTGGAAGGAAAGTAGAACTCGATGAGGTTATTGAACCTTCTCTCGGATTTGAGAGTAGCGCAGCACCGGAAGATGTTTTTTGTGCCGCCTGCACCAATTGGAGAGGAAGCTAATGATAATGATCATGAAACTTCGAATGAAGTTACTGCTGAACCTCGCAGGTCAACGAGGGTTCGTACCACTCCTGATTGGTATGACTCTTCCTTGAACGTCATGTTGGTAGACAACGCTGATGACCCTGCGACATATGAAGAAGCTATGGTGAGCCCAGATTCCGACAAATGGCTAGAAGCCATGAAATCCTAAATGGGATCCATGTACGAAAACCAAGTGTGGACTTTGGTGGACTTACCGGATGGCCGTAAGGCTGTCGAGAACAAATGGATTTTCAAGAGAAAAACAGATACTGATGGTAATGTTACCGTCTATAAAGCTCGACTTGTCGCGAAAGGGTTCCGACAAATTCAAGGAGTTGACTATGATGAGACATTCTCACCAGTAGCGAAGCTAAAGTCTGTGAGGATTTTGTTAGCAATTGCTGCACAATTCGATTATGAGATTTGGCAGATGGATGTCAAAACGGCGTTCCTTAATGGTGACATTGAGGAAGAGTTGTATATGGTACAACCCAAGGGTTTTGTGGATCCTAAAGATGCTGACAAGGTATGCAAACTTCAGCGCTCCATTTATGGACTGAAGCAAGCATCCCGGAGTTGGAATCAACGTTTTGATAAAGTAATCAAAAAATTTGGGTTTATACAAACTTATGGAGAAGCTTGTATTTACAAGAAAGTGAGTGGGAGCTCTGCAGCATTCCTAGTACTATATGTAGATGACATATTGTTGATTGGGAATGATATAGAACTTCTTAATAGCGTGAAAACCTATTTGAATAATAGTTTTTCAATGAAGGATCTTGGCGAAGCGGCATACATTCTAGGCATCAAGATTTATAGAGATAGATCAAGACGCCTAATAGCGCTTTCACAAAGTACATACTTGGACAAAGTTCTAAAGAAGTTTAGAATGGAAGATAGCAAGAAAGGGTTTGTGCCCATGTTGTCAGGTAAGACCTTGAGTAAGACTCAAAGTCCAGCTACGGCAGAAGATAGAGAGAAAATGAATAATATTCCCTATGCCTCGGCCATAGGTTCTATCATGTATGCCATGCTGTGTACAAGACCGGATATAGCACATGTTGTTAGTTTGACTAGCAGATATCAAAGTGGTCCTGGAATGGAGCACTGGACAGCGGTCAAGAATATCCTAAAGTACCTTAATAGGACTGAGGATATGGTTCTTTCTTATGGAGGTGATGAACAGCTTGTTGTAAACGGCTACACCGATGCTAGTTGGAACACCGATCCGGATGACTCAAATTCACAGTCGGGATATGTATTTATTTTGAATGGTGCTGCAGTGAGCTGGAGGAGTGCGAAGCAAAGCGTTGTGGCGAAATCTTCAACTGAATCAGAATACATAGCTGTTCGGAGGCTGCACAAGAAGCCGTTTGGATGAAGGAATTCATTACTGAACTCGGCGTGGTTCCTAGTGCGTTGGACCCGATGGCCATCTACTGTGACAACACAGGTGCCATAGCTAATTTGCAGGAGCCAAGGTCACATAGCAAGCTGAAGCACATCAAGCTATGTTTCCACGCTATTCGCGAGTATGTCCGAGATGGTGACATAAAGATTTGCAAAGTACACACTGATCTGAATGTGGCGGATCCGTTGACTAAACCTCTCCCTAGGGCAAAGCATGACCAACACCAGAATGCCATGGGTGTTCGGTATATTACCATGTAATCTAGATTATTGACTCTAGTGCAAGTGGGAGACTGTTGGAGATATGCCCAAAAGGCAATAATAAAAGTGATTATTATTATATCTTTGTGTTTATGATGAATGTTTACATCCCATGCTATAATTGTATTATTAGGAAACACTAATACATGTGTGTTTTGTAAACATATAAGAGTCCCTAGTAAGCCTCTTGTTGAAATAGCTTGTTGATTAATTGATGATCATGGTTTCCTGATCATGGACATTGGATGTGATTAATGACAAGGTTATATCATTAGGAGAATGATGTGATGGACACACACCCATAGTAAGCGTAGCATAAGATCAAGTCATTAAGTTCGTATTGCTGTAAGCTTTCAAATACATAGTAACCTATTCCTTCGACCATGAGGTTATGTTAATCACCATCACCGGATGGATACTTTGATGACATCAAACGCCGCTTCGTAACTGGGTGGTTATAAAAGTGTCATTGGGTATTCTGAAAGTATGTGTTGAAGCGCATGAACCAAGATTGGGATTTGTCCATCCATATGACGGATAGATATGCTCTGGGCCCTCTCGGTGGAATGTCATCTAGTTAGCTTGCAACCATGTGACTAGGTCACAGGGGATGCCATATCACGGAACGAGTAAAGAGTACTTATCAGTAACGAGGTAGAACTAGGTATGGAGATGCTGACGATCAAACCTCGGATAAGTATAGTATCGTGAGACAAAGGGAATTGGTTTCGTATGTAAGTGGTCCAATCGATCGCGAAGTCATCGTTGAGTATGTGGGAGCCATTATGGATCTCCAGATCCCGCTGATGGTTATTGATAAGAGATATGTCTCTATCATGTCTGCATATTCACGAACCGTAGGGTGACACACTTAAGGTTCGAAGTTGTTTTAAGTAGATATGGAATATGCGTTGGAGACCGAATGTTGTTCGGAGTCTCGGAATGGATCCGGGACATCACGAGGAGATCCGAAATGGTCCGGAGAATAAGATTCATATATAGGGGATCATTTTCTGAGTTAGGAAATGCTCCGAAGTGTTTGTATGAGGATTCTAGAAGGTTTCGGAATGTTCCGGAAGGTTCTAGAAGATATCTTGGAGTTTGCTTGAAAATCAAGATAGGGATCAAAGAGTCCTGGTGGGTCAAGACAAGGAGTCGTGGGGGAGGAGGACTCCTCCCCCCACTCCCCAACCCGCCGGCCTAGAGAGGAGGGGAGTCCTACAAGGACTCCCCCTCCCCAGGTGCCCTCCCTTCTTTAAATAGAGGGGCAGGGGCGCCCCCTCCTCCCCTACTCTCATAACTCCCAATCTCTGCCGCCTCTCTCCTCCACCTTTCTTCTGCACAGGCATAGGAAAAGCCCTGCAGAATTCTCTACTCCACCACCACCACCACGCCGTCGTGCTGCTGGGATTCCGTGGAGAAGATCTACTACCTCCGCTACTCGCTGGAACGGGGAGAGGAAGGTCTGCTTCGACTCCGCACGTGTGACCGACTGCGGAAGCGCTGCCGAAATGCGGCGCCGGAAGGATCGTCCACTTGACCGACTGCGGAAGAGTTGTTGGAACGCGACGCCGGAAGGATCGTCCACACGATCTTGAGATCGGCAAGTGATCGACTACATCAACCACGAGATCTAATCTCGTTAACGCTTTCGGATCTACGAGGGTTAGTTCCTATCTATCTCGTTGCTCATGTCTAATAGATTAGATCTTGGCTTTTATCTAGATTAGATCTAGGTTTTGTTCGTTCTCGCGGTAGAAAATTTTTGTTTTCCATGCTACGAACCCATCAGCTGGAGCATGGCATATCCGACAATAAGGTCGTCTTCCCATCTCCCCAGAAGTTTCCCGAGCTGGTGCTCTCCCGCAGCACCAGGCGATCGCTAGCGTCCTCGTTCGTCGAGCTTCCAAGGTGGAGGCTTTGCATCGAGGGTGGATCTCGTGAGGCTTCTTTCAATAAGAGGGTCTTGGCTCCTCTTTGGCTCTGGAGTTCGCCGATCTCTGCTCCCCTTTCAACTAGCCATGGTGGCACGGTGGAGGGGACCCTTGATGTGGTGGCCTTTGGTACCGAAGGAGTTCAAGGAGCGAGTGATACTGTGGATTTCTAGAGTCTACCATCGGCAGCATGATGACCCACAAGTATAGGGGGTGTATCGAAGTATTTTCGATCAGTAAGAGTGTCGAACCCAACGAGGAGCAGAAGGTGCTGGCTAGTGGTATGGATCAGGAATTCTCTGCAAATATTTAGCAAACGGATTTTTAGGGGTTTTCGATAAAGCAAGTAAACAAAGTACGAGTAAATAAAAGACAGTAGGAATAAATGCAGCAAGTGGCCCAATCCTTTATGCAGCAAAGGACAAGCCGGTTGTATTACTTAAGTTGACCAAACGTTCTCGAGGACACATGGGAAGACTCTCAAGTGCTTTCGCTTCATATAGTTGATTAATCTTCTTTATCTTGCTAAGTGTTGTGTGGGTGAACCTGTGCTAATGTACCGCCTCATCCAAGACTAATACATACTTGTGATTATACCCCTTGCAAACACCCGTAAGTACAAGAAAGTAATTAAGGTAGAAACCTAACCACAGCTTTAAACTCTAAGACCCTTACGTCCGTTGTGCAATGGTTTCCTAACGGGGGTTCAGGTTTCTGTCACTCCGGCAACCCCTACGATTAGTAGCCAAATACACAATGCATTCCCCTAGGCCCATATAGGTGAAGTTTCATGTAGTCGACGTTCACATGACACCACTAGAAGAAGTACACCACAACTTAAATAACAATCTATTGAATCTTTCTCAACACAACTCCACTACTAACAACAAGACTTCTCCCATGTCCTCAAGAACAAAACGAACTACTCACAAGACATCATATGGATCATGATCAGAGATGGAATAATGATCTATAACAATCTGAACATAAACAATAATTCAATGGTTCACTCAATAGCATCAACTACAAATAGTAATCAACACCGGGAAAGTTTCCCCTATGAACTATGCAAGATTCAACGCAATTGTTACAACAATATGGAGATGGTGATGAGGGTTCTGATGGTGATGATGGTGGTGATGATGATGATGATGATCCTGATGAAGTCCAGCTTGATGGTGGTGTTGATGGCGACGATCTCCCCTCTCCGGGAAGGAATTCCCCCGGCAGAAATCTGTGTGCCGGAGAGATTTTTCTCTCTCGGTGTTTTCCGCCCCGCAGAGGTGGTGGAATCTTTCTGTGGTCTCTCCCCGAGTCTTAGGGTTTCAGGAGGATGATATACGCCAGAGCAGAGAGGCTGGAGTGGGCCAGGGTGGCCACACCACCTCCTGGTGCGGCCTAGGGCTGCCCGCGCCATGGGGTGGTGTGGGCCTCCTGTGGCCCATCTCCACTCCGTCTTCTGGCTTCCTTAGTCTTCTGGAAAAATAGGATTTTCCGTATATTTTCCCGGATTTTTCCTCCAAACAGCACCTTTTCCATCAGAATCCTGACTGCAGCGGTCCATGCTCCAAAAGTCATCAACCATGCAAAAACAGATGAAATAACATAAGTATCACCTCTCAATACGAAATATATCAATGAATAACAGTGCATTAAGACATAGAATAGTGATGCAAAATGGACGTATCAACTCCCCCCAAGCTTAGACTTCGCTTGTCCCCAAGCGAAACTGAGCTCAATAAACATGGCCTTAGGTTTATGGAGTGAAGAGTCGACAAAAGAATACGGACAAGAAGCATCACATTCATCAAATACATAGATCATAATAGAAGACAAGTCACTATTATATAACTCAACTTGTAATAAGTAAAGGAAACACAATAAAGATACATAAAGTGAATCATAATTGGTAATGGCAAACTTAGCTCTTGGTCGAAGAATAGTTGATAATTTGCTGGAGTTCAAACATAGCTGGTTTTTCAATGATAGCTTTCAAAGTAGTAAACATCAAGATAAGAGCAATGTGCAAAACAAGGAACATAAGAAACATGATTGAATAAATCAGCATATGAATGAATGAAACACAACAACTCAAAATCCTTGCTGAGATAGAAGGGAGTAGGTTTACTGACTCAACTACAAAGTAAAAGAAAGGCCCTTCAAAGAGGGAAGCGGGGATTGCAAGTCTCATAAAGAGCTCCCAAAAATTATGATACTTACTAGCTTTCATCTCTCATTGCCCCTCTCATACGCATCTTTAGGTGATTAAGGTTAAAGTGACACAACTAAGAGGATATGATTGACAAGTTATAAGTTGAAATCTCATGCCCCTTACTTAAGAGTACCGATCCTCATGCTACTCAACTTCAGTCACGAGCAAGCTCTTGTCATTGTAAATACATGCGAATCATTGAGAACCGCCAACAGGGTACCCCTTGCACATGACACAGGAGTTATCCCATAATCAAGATGACAAGGCAAGCAGATAGTGAGCATCTCAGGGATCTTTTTATTTGCTATTTGCATAGGTTTTTATTGAGGATGCTTCATAGAATGCTCACTATAGTTATGCTGCAAGTTTCCACCATGATTAGGCATGTCTTAGGCTAGCGGCCCAGGCATTTCTCTAATACACATATAAACTCCATGATCTTACAAGTTCCACTTTTATTTCACACTGCCGGGATCCATAAGCAAAAGAACATGATATCAACTAGGTACAAAGTACCAAATGAAGTGTTGAAAGCGGTCCCCATGATACATGGTTCGGCTAACTTCAACTCATAAAGCGCAAGCATATACGCAACAAAGAAGGACCCAATGGTTCAAGTTTATTAAATGCAAGAAAGTAAAGTGTGCCATCAAGTTCGTGAGAGCTTTAATCACTAATTTTCACATAACAAGTTTAATTTGGGAGGTAGATAAAACAAGAATTTACTTGGAATAGCAATAATGCTAATAGGTAGGTACGGTGGACACAAATGGCAAAGGTTTTGGTTTAAAGGAGGTGGATGCATGAGAAGAATACCCTCTTAGTACAGGTTTTTGGCTAGCAAGGCTGGGTAGCAAGTATAAGAGTTGAAGGAAACAAACAAACATACAAGTGATAAAGACAAACATGCAATCTTCCTTGGAAGCACAAAAGATCTTAACTAGAGAATACTAAACTTATGAGCAAATCAAGAAAGAAAGATGATGAAATAATTTTTCTTTAAAGGTACTTTTATCTTTTTCATTCAACTCTCAAAAATAGTGTTGCTACTGACCGAGCCAGGTTTGCCAAAACCAACTAAATTAACTCAATGATCCCAAACTGATACCAATACTAACAACAAGAGCAATCATATAACCATGAATTGAAAACTAATATAAGCTATGCAAAAGAGTGGATGATAGAACTTCTCATTAATATTCCATAACAGAAACTCACACCAAGGGATACATATCTAACGAGAGAGGGGACACTTCCATAATGCAAACCATCCTACATAATAATTCCTCTATTCATGATATGACTCTACTAATAAGGTAAAAAGATAGAAGATAGTGATATGATACCGCGGCACTCCCCCAAGCTTGGAACAAACCAAGGGGATGCCAAACCTGATGACGAGTTACTCCTTCGGTGGTGGTGGTATTATTTTCTTATTTGACGTGAGGAAATCTTCCAGCATCTTGCGAAGCCTATTATTCTCCCATTGAAGCATGCCCACCTTCCTCCTCAAGTCTTGGTACTTATCGCATAACTCCTTAGTGACTCGTAGGGCTTCCGTTGATGCAGGGCAAGATACTAAAGGTACCAGCCCCTGCTTGGGGTCTTGGAGATCTTCCTCCATAGGCTCCTTCCCTTTATCTTTGGCAGACACTATTATGCTTCTAAACCTTCAAAGAGTATGTCCTGGCAGAAACAGATCGAAACAAAAACACGACGAAAATACGATATACGAACCTTGGGAGATCTGGGGGAATATATATTATGAAGTTTCATATCAAAAGGAAGGTACTGGGAGAAAACGAGTCGGAGGCGGAGTCCGGGGCAAACTCACCACCTGGTGGCGCGGACAGAGGTGGGCCCGCGCCACAGGGTTGTGTGAGCCACCCTGGCTCCATTTCCGTCCCTTTTTTGCTTCGTAGCTTTCCTTATTGACTGAAAACTGCATAAATATAGTTGGATAGTATTTTCGCGGAACTTTTCTTACCAGAACTGTTACCTATTTGAAAACAGACTCTTCAGGTCTCTGAATTTGGTATCTAGTAGATTCTTCCAGAGTCATCACTTGAAAAACATCAATATCTTCATCTTCATACTCTTATTATTGGAGTCATAAAACCTTTCTCTTCCTTATTACACCATTATCTCCACTTCCTGGAAATTTCTTTCACACAAAACTTCACATAGTTCTCATTAGCAACATTAGTATAAGTGAAGTGATAAAACCCTTTGAGTCCAACTTCAACTGAAAACCATCAAAACATAAGCTACTGTAGCAACTCCTTCCGAAAACCCAAAAAGAATTCAAAAAGGAAATCAAATAAAGAAGCAGATGCAAGAGTGGCAAAATCTATCAAAACAGACCAGCAGGTAAAGATCAATTTTTTCGAAAATCTTCTGTTGCTCAAATCAAAAAGTGCAAAACTAACGAAAGTTAAATAACAACCTTGGGCAGAAGCACAAAAACTTACAGCTCAATCCGACATACAGAGATCTCTCAAAAAATTTTACGGTGAAGCACAAAATCTGTTTCGGGACAACAACTTCCCCAAATATTACTTCTCTCTCATTAGAGGTTGATCTTGACACAAAAACCAAACAAAACGGATAAGGAGCGGTTATTACCGAAGTAATAACTTCCAAGGCTCAAATAAACAAAAACAAACTAAAAGAAAAAACAAATTGGGTTGTCTCCCAAAAAGCTCTTTCTTTATAGCCATTAAAATGGGCATGATAATTTTGAAGAAGCTCTCATAGGGATATGAATTGAAGTGAAAGAGAGCATTAAGAAGCAAAAACACACACACACACACACATTTAAATCTAACCCACTTCCTATGAAAGGGAATTTTGTAAAAAAAACAAGTTATTGAAACCAGAGGCAACTTGCATAAGAAGGCAAAAGAAGTGCAACATAAAAACTTTCCGCATAAAACGAGGAAACTTGATATTATTGAGATACATAAGAACAATTTTCCTTCCCTCATAGTTGCTTTCAGTATCATGCATAAACTTAACAATATAGCTATCACAAGGACCATCATAGCAATGATCACTTATTCTAACAGAAAACACGGGAATAATAGCTCTCATAACACTACTTTGTGAAACAATATTAGAGGTATCCTTACAAAGGATAGGGTGTCCCTATTTTTCATATTTAGTAACAAAGTCTTTCACATTTTCTATTATAGGTTCATCATTTATTTTTTTATCAGGTTCAACAGCTTTTCTTGTACTTTCATTAACCATACTAGCTATCATAGAATATTCCTTTATCTTAACTGGAAAAGGCATTTTCTCAATGTAAGGTTTAGGTAAAACATGATTAGCAGTATAAACTTCAGTATTTCTTGGAGGAACACTCTTAGCAACATCTTTATAAGGCTCATGATACTTATTCCACTTCAATATAGGAAGAAAAAGCCTTAAAATAAGAAGCAATAGCTTGAGAGTCTAGACCATACGCATTTTTAATATTTTGAAAGTCATCAGTTCCCATAAAAGATTCAATGCATTCATAATCATAATTTATACCTGACTCTCTACCTTTGCCATTCTCCCAAGCTTCAGCATTGTCTTGAATACGGTCTAGAAGGTCCCATTTAGCTTCTTCTTCCATGCGAGTGAATAATCCAGCACAAGAAGCATCCAATATATCTTTATCATGTAGAGGGAGCCTTGCATAAAAGTTATTGATAATAATATTGTTGGGGAGCTCATGAATGGGACATTTGAGCATTAGTAACTTCAATCTCCCCCAAGCTTGAGCTGTACTCTCTCCATCAAGAGGCCAAAAGTTGTATATTTGATTCCGATATTTATGAATCTCACTAGGAGGATAAAACTTTGAATAAAAGAGAGGCACTATTTCCTCCCATTCCAGAGCTTGAATATTCTTCAGCAGCTTATACCATTCCTCAGCTCTTCCTTTTAGTGATAATGAGAATAACTTCTTCTTAACTTGATCTGTAGTAATACCTGCACACTTGAACAACCAGCATAATTCGTGTATAAAGAGTAAATGATCACCGGGATGGATAGTTCCATCCCCAATGTAGTAGTTATCCATAACACGATTAATAATTCTTGTAGGTATTTTGAAAACATCATTCTCAGCAGGTGGTGGCTTATCTACTACCTTAGTAGTGGTAGTAGCATTACCAAATAATAAACTCAGCGAATTATCCATAACGAAAATAAAGCAACTAGCAGAAGTAAAAAATACTCACAGTAGAAGTTTCCTTTACCAGTTCCACTCTCCAATAGCGCTTCACTCCGCGGCAACGGCGCCAGAAAATAGTCTTGATGACCCACAAGTATAGGGGGTGTATCGCAGTATTTTTGATAAGTAAGAGTGTCGAACCCAACGAGGAGCAGAAGGTGCTGGCTAGTGGTATGGATTAAGAATTCTCTGCAAATACTTAGCAAACGGATTTTTAGGGGTTTTCAATAAAGCAAGTAAACAAAGTACGAGTAAATAAAAGACAATAGGAATAAATGTAGGAAGTGACCCAATCCTTTATGTAGCAAAGGACAAGCCGGTTGTATTACTTAAGATGACCAAACGTCCTCGAGGACACATGGGAAGACTGTCAAGTGCTTTCGCTTCATATAGTTGATTAATCTTCTTTAGCTTGCTAAGTGTTGTGTGGGTGAACCTGTGCTAATGTACCGACCTTCCTAGGACTAATACATACTTGTGATTATACCCCTTGCAAACATCCGTAAGTACAAGAAAGTAATTAAGGTAGAAACCTAACCACAACTTTAAACTCTAAGACCCTTACGTCCCTTGTGCAATGGTTTCCTAATGGGGATTCAGGTTTCTGTCACTCCGGCAACCCCTATGATTAGTAGCCAAATACACAATGCATTCCCCTAGGACCATATAGTGAAGTGTCATGTAGTCGACGTTCACATGACACCACTAGAAGAAGTACACCACAACTTAAATATCAAACCATTGAATCTTTCTCAACACAACTCCAATACTAACAACATGACTTCTCCCATGTCCTCAGGAACAAAACGAACTACTCACAAGACATCATATGGATCATGATCAGAGATGGAATAATGATGTATAACAATCTGAACATAAACAATAATTCAATGGTTCACTCAATAGCATCAACTACAAAGAGTAATCAACACCGGGAAAGTTTCCCCTATGAACTATGCAAGATTCAACGCAATTGTTACAGCAATATGGAGATGGTGATGAGGGTGCTGATGATGATGATGATGGTGGTGGTGATGAAGATGATGATGATCCCGATGAAGTCCAGCTTGATGGTGGTGTTGATGGCGACGATCTCCCCTCTCCGGGAAGGAATTCCCCCGGCAGAAATCTGTCTGCCAGAGACATCTTACTCTCTCGGTGTTTTCCGCCACGCAGAGGAGGCGGAATCTTTCTATGGTCGCTCCCCGAGTCTTAGGGTTTCGGGAGGATGATATATGCTAGAGGAGAGAGGCTGGAGTGGGCCCGGGTGGCCACACCACCTCCTGGCGCAGCCTAGGGCTGCCCGCGCCATGGGGTGGTGTGGGCCCCCTGTGGCCCATCTCCACTCTGTCTTCTGGCTTCCTTAGTCTTCTGAAAAAATAGGATTTTCCGTATATTTTCCCGGATTTTCTGATCTTCCCGAATTTTGCCTCCAAACAGCACCTTTTCCATCAGAATCCTGACTGCAGCGGTCCATGCTCCAAAATTCATCAACCATGCAAAAACAGATGAAATATTATAAGTATCACCTCTCAATACGAAATATATCAATGAACAACAGTGAATTAAGACATAGAATAGTGATGCAAAATGGACGTATCAACTCCCCGCAAGCTTAGACTTCGCTTGTCCCCAAGCGAAACTGAGCTCACTAAACATGGCCTTAGGTTTATGGAGTGAAGAGTCGATAAAAGAATATGGACAAGAAGCATCACATTCATCAAATACATAGATCATAATAGAAGACAAGTCACTATTATATAACTCAACTTGTAATAAGTAAAGGAAACACAATAAAGATACATAAAGTGAATCATAATTGGTAATGGCAAACTTAGCTCTTGGTCGAAGAATAGTTGATAATTTGCTGGAGTTCACACATAGCTGGTTTTTCAATGATAGCTTTCAAAGTAGTAAACATCAGGATAAGAGCAATGTGCAAAACAAGGAACATAGGAAACATGATTGAATAAATCACCATATGAATGAATGAAACACAACAACTCAAAATACTTGCTGAGATAGAAGGGAGTAGGTTTACTGACTCAACTACAAAGTAAAAGAAAGGCCCTTCAAAGAGGGAAGCAGGGATTGAAAGTCTCATAAAGAGCTCCCAAAAATTATGATACTTACTAGCTTTCAGCTCTCATTGCCCCTCTCATAGGCATCTTTAGGTGATTAAGGTTAAAGTGACACAACTAAGAGGATATGCTTGACAAGTTATAAGTTGAAATCTCATGCCCCTTACTTAAGAGTACCGATCCTCATGCTACTCAACTACAGTCACGAGCAAGCTCTTGTCATTGTAAATACATGCGTATCATTGAGAACCGCCAACGGGGTACCCCTTGCACATGACACAGGAGTTATCCCATAATCAAGATGACAAGGCAAGCAGATAGTGAGCATCTCAGCGATCTTTTTATTTGCTATTTGCATAGGTTTTTATTGAGGATGCTTCATAGAATGCTCACTATAGTTATACTGCAAGTTTCCACCATGATTAGGCATGGCCTAGGCTAGCGGCCCAGGCATTTCTCTAACACACATATAAACTCCATGATCTTACAAGTTCCACTTTTATTTCACACTGCCGGGATCCATAAGCAAAAGAACATGATATCAACTAGGTACAAAGTACCAAATGAAGTGTTGAAAGCGGTCCCCATGATACATGGTTCGGCTAACTTCAACTCATAAAGCGCAAGCATATACGCAACAAATAAGGACCCAATGGTTCAAGTTTATTAAATGCAAGAAAGTAAAGTGTGCCATCAAGTTCGTGAGAGCTTTAATCACTAATTTTCACATAACAAGTTTAATTTGGGAGGTAGATAAAACAAGAATTTACTTGGAATAGCAATAATGCTAATAGGTAGGTATGGTGGACACAAATGGCAAAGGTTTTGGTTTAAAGGAGGTGGATGCATGAGAAGAATACCCTCTTAGTACAAGTTTTTGGCTAGCAAGGCTGGGTAGCAAGTATAAGAGTTGATGGAAACAAACAAACATACAAGTGATAAAGACAAACATGCAATCTTCCTTGGAAGCACAAAAGATCTTAACTAGAGAATACTAAACTTATGAGCAAATCAAGAAAGAAAGATGATGAAATAATTTTTCTTTAAAGGTACTTTTATCTTTTTAATTCAACTCTTGAAAATAGTGTTGCTACTGACCGAGCCAGGTTTGCCAAAACCAACTAAATTAACTCAATGATCCCAAATTGATACCAATACTAACAACAAGAGCAATCATATAACCATGAATTGAAAACTAATATAAGCTATGCAAAAGAGTGGATGATAGAACTTCTCATTAATATTCCATAACGGAAACTCACACCAAGCGATACATATCTAACGAGATAGGGGACACTTCCATAATGCAAACCATCCTACATAATAATTCCTCTATTCATGATATGACTCTACTAATAAGGTAAAAAGATAGAAGATAGTGATATGATACCGCGGCACTCCCCTAAGCTTGGAACAAACCAAGGGGATGCCAAACCTGATGACGAGTTACTCCTTCGGTGGTGGTGGTATTATTTTCTTATTTGATGTGAGGAAATCTTCCAGCATCTTGCGAAGCCTATTATTCTCCCATTGAAGCATGCCCACCTTCCTCCTCAAGTCTTGGTACTTATCGCATAACTCCTTAGTGACTCGTAGGGCTTCCGTTGATGCAGGGCAAGATACTAAAGGTACCAGCCCCTGCTTGGGGTCTTGGAGATCTTCCTCCATAGGCTCCTTCCCTTTATCTTTGGCAGACACTATTATGCTTCTAAACCTTCAAAGAGTATGTCCTCGCAGAAACAGATCGAAACAAAAACACGACGAAAATACGATATACGAACCTTGGGAGATCTGGGGGAATATATATTATGAAGTTTCATATCAAAAGGAAGGTACTGGGAGCAAACGAGTCGCAGGCGGAGTCCGGGGTAAACTCACCACCTGGTGGCGCGGATAGGGGTGGGCCCGCGCCACAGGGTTGTGTGAGCCACCCTGGCTCCGTTTCCGTCCCTTTTTTGCTTCGTAGCTTTCCTTATTGACTGAAAACTGCATAAATATAGTTGGATAGTATTTTCGCGGAACTTTTCTTACCAGAACTATTACCTATTTGAAAACAGACTCTTCAAGTCTCTGAATTTGGTATCTAGTAGATTCTTCCAGAGTCATCACTTGAATAACATCAATATCTTCATCTTCATACTCTTATTATTGGAGTCATAAAACCTTTCTCTTCCTTATTACACCATTATCTCCACTTCCTGGAAATTTCTTTCACACAAAACTTCACACAGTTCTCATTAGCAACATTAGTATAAGTGAAGTGATAAAACCTTTTGAGTCTAACTTCAACTGAAAACCATCAAAACATAAGATACTGTAGCAACTCCTTCCGAAAAACCAAAAAGAATTCAAAAAGGAAATCAAATAAAGAAGCAGATGCAAGAGTGCTAAAATCTAACAAAACAGAAGAGCAGGTAAAAATCAATTTTACAGCTCAATCTTCTGTTGCTCAAATCAAAAAGTTCAAAACTAAATAAAGTTAAATAACAACCTGGGGCAGAAGCACAAAAAATTACAGCTCGATCCGATATGCAGAGATCTCTCACGAATGTTTACGGTGAAGCACAAAAATCTGTTTCGGGACAGCAACTTCCCCAAATATTACTTCTCTCTCATTAGAGGTTGATCTTGACACAAAAACCAAACAAAACGGATAAGAAGCGGTTATTACCGAAGTAATAACTTCCAAGGCTCAAAGAAACAAAAACAAACTAAAAGCAAAAACAAATTGGGTTGTCTCCCAAAAAGCTCTTTTTTTATAGCCATTAAGATGAGCATGATAATTTTGAAGAAGCTCTCATAGGGATATGAATTGAAGTGAAAGAGAGCATTAAGAAGCAAAAACACACACACACATTTAAGTCTAACCCACTTCCTATGAAAGGAAATTTTGTAAACAAACAAGTTATTGAAACCAGAGGCAACTTGCATAAGAAGGCAAAACAAGTGCAACATAAAAACTTTCAGCATAAAACGAGGAAACTTGATATTATTGAGATACATAAGACCACTTTTCCCTCCCTCATAGTAGCTTTCAGTATCATGCATAAACTTAACAATATAGCTATCACAAGGATCATCAGAGAAATGATCACTTATTCTAACAGAAAACACGGGAATACTAGCTCTCATAACACTACTTTGTGAAACAATATTAGAGGTATCCTTACAAAGGATAGGGTGTCCCTCTTTTTCATATTTAGTAACAAAGTCTTTCACATTTGCTATTATAGGTTCATCATTTATTTGTTTATCAGGTTCAACAGCTTTTCTTGTACTTTCATTAACCATACTAGCTATCATAGAATGTTCCTTTATCTTAACTGGGAAAGGCATTTTCTCAATGTAAGGTTTAGGTAAAACATGATTAGCAGTATAAACTTCAGTATTTCTTGCATGAACACTCTTAGCAACATCTTTATAAGGCTCATGATACTTATTCCACTTATTTTTAGGCACTTCAATATAGGAAGCAAAAGCCTTAAAATAAGAAGCAATATCTTGAGAGTCTAGACCATAAGCATTTTTAATATTTTCAAAGTCATCAGTTCCCATAAAAGATTCAATGCATTCATAATCATAATTTATACCTGACTTTCTACCTTTGCCACTCTCGCAAGCTTCAGCATTGTCTTGAATACGGTCTAGAAGGTCCCATTTAGCTTCTTCTTCCATGCGAGTGAATGATCCAGAACAAGAAGCATCCAATAAATCTTTATCATGTAGAGGGAACCTTGCATAAAAGTTATTGATAATAATATTGTTGGGGAGCTCATGAATGGGACATTTGAGCATTAGTAACTTCAATCTCCCCCAAGCTTGAGCTGTACTCTCTCCATCAAGAGGCCAAAAGTTGTATATTTGATTCCGATATTTATGAATCTCACTAGGAGGATAAAACTTTGAATAAAATGATGGGTTCGTAGCCTGGAAAACAAAAAAATTCTACCGCAAGAACGAACAAAACCCAGATCTAATCTAGATAAAAGCCAAGATCTAATCTATTAGAAATGAGCAACGAGATTGATAGGAACTAACCCTCGTAGATCTGAAAGCGTTAACGAGATTAGATCTCGTGGTTGATGTAGTCGATCACTTGCTGATCTCAAGATCGTGTGGACGATCCTTCCGGCGTCGCGTTTCGGCAGCGCTTCCGCAGTCGGTCAAGTGGACGATCCTTCCAGCGCCGCGTTTCGGCAGCGCTTCCGCAGTCGTTCAAGTGGACAATCCTTCCAGTGCCGCGTTTCGGCAGCGCTTCCGCAGTCGGTCACACGTGCGGAGTCGAAGCAGACCTTCCTCTCCCCGTTCCAGCAAGCAGCGGAGGTAGTAGATCTTCTCCACGGAATCCCAGCAGCACGACGGCGTGGTGGTGGTGGTGGAGTAGAGAATTCTGCAGGGCTTCGCCTATGCCTGTGCAGAAGAAAGGTGGAGGAGAGAGGCGGCAGAGATTGAGAGTTGTGAGAGCAGGGGAGGAGGGAGCGCTCCTTCCCTTCTATTTAAGGGGGGAGGGCGCCTTGGGGAGGGGGAGTCCTTGTAGAACTCCCCTCCCTCTAGGCCGGCGGATTGGGGAGTGGGGGGAGGAGTCCTCCTCCCCCACGACTCCTAGTCTTGACCCACCAGGACTCCTTGATCCCTATCTTGATTTTCAAGCAAACTCCAAGATATCTTCTAGAACCTTCTAGAACATTCCGAAACCTTCTAGAATCCTCATACAAACACTCCGGAACATTTCCTAACTCAGAAAATGATCCCCTATATATGAATCTTATTCTACGGACCATTCCGGATCTCCTCGTGATGTCCCGAATCCAATCCGAGACTCCGAACAACATTCGGTCTCCAACGCATATTCCATATCTACTTAAAACAACTTCGAACCTTAAGTGTGTCACCCTGCGGTTCGTGAATATGTAGACATGATAGAGACACATCTCCTATCAATAACCATCAGTGGGATCTGGAGATCCATAATGGCTCCCACATACTCAACGATGACTTTGTGATCGATTGAACCATTTACATACGAAACTAATTCCCTTTGTCTCGCGATACTATACTTATCCGAGGTTTGATCGTCGGTATCTCCATACCTAGTTCTACCTCGTTACTGATAAGTACTCTTTACTCATTCCATGATATGTCATCCCTTGTGACCTAGTCACACGCTTGCAAGCTAACTAGATGACATTCCACCGAGAGGGCCCAGAGCATATCTATCTGTCATATGGATGGACAAATCCCAATCTTGGTTCGTGCGCTTCAACACATACTTTCAGAATACCCAATGACACTTTTATAACCACCCAGTTACGAAGCGGCATTTGATGTCATCAAAGTATCCATCCGGTGATGGTGATTAACATAACCTCATGGTCGAAGGAATAGGTTACTATGTATTTGAAAGCTTACAGCAATACGAACTTAATGACTTGATCTTATGCTACGCTTACTATGGGTGTGTGTCCATCACATCATTCTCCTAATGATATAACCTTGTTATTAATCACATCCAATGTCCATGATCAGGAAACCATGATCATCAATTAATCAACAAGCTAGTTCAACAAGAGGCTTACTAGGGACTCTTATATGTTTACAAAACACACATGTATTAGTGTTTCCTAATAATACAATTATAGCATGGGATGTAAACATTCATCATAAACACAAAGATATAATAATAATCACTTTTATTATTGCCTCTTGGGCATATCTCCAACAGTCTCCCACTTGCACTAGAGTCAATAATCTAGTTAAAAACTTGTGCATTCAACACCTATGGCTTTCTGGTGTTGTATAGACACTATTGCGAGAGGTAAACATAATCTTCGGATCTGACACTTCCAGGTCCGTGTGTATTTGCATGTCCTTGCGTCTCTACGCATTACTCATTCTCCAATGAGATGGCATTGTATAAATTTGGTCCTTTGGTGATACCTTTAGTTCCTTCGGCTCAAAATATGTTGATATTATTGTCACACCGTATATCTTCATAGTATTAGCCCACTTTGAACCACACCTAGTTTGATAACAAACTACTTAACACAAATGCCCTCCTTTGATGCTACTATAGCAGTTTATATACTTAGCCTTTTGTTGTAGTATCCGTCACAATGTCTCAACTTTGGAACTCATCCAAATCCATCATGGAACATCCTTTCCATTACATTGTGCTACCCATAGTCTAAATTGAGATAAATTTAATTTGTATCTTGTGACAAAACTAGTATCAATGTAACACTTTACAATGAACTACCTTTAACTATTTGTCACTTATACATGGTATATTCTTAGTTCTTCCAAAGCTCATAAGAATATCTTTACTATTTTCCAATGATCATCTTATGAATCATTCTGGTATATGCTTATAACGTTTAGATCATAGGACATATCTGGATGTGTACATCTTAAAGAATGATTGATCAAAATATTCTTGTGATTTCACCAAGTGTCCAAACACTTGAATCACGTGTCAACACACTCGAATCTTGATTCAGTCCTTTCCGTGCGTCAAGAACCTTTCTTGTTGTTTCCATATTGAACTCATTCAACATCTTATCTATGTACATTTGGCAAAACCATATTAGCGCCTCAATCTATCCATATAGACATTGATGCCTAATTCTTGAGTTATGCCTAAGTCTTTCATCGAAATGAAATTCTTAACCTGTGTCAATAAAAGATACATTATTTCTAATCAACAATATGTCTTTCACATAATGTATTAGAAATATGTCTTAGCGCTCCCACTTAATTTCTTGCAAAATGCAAACATCTTCATCGTCTCTGATGAAATTAAACCTTTTAACGGTTTCATCAGGGTGAAGATTCCAACTCCGCGATGCTCACTTCAACCATTGAAGTTTTGCATACTCTTTTAGCATCCTTTGAATTAACAAAACCCTTTGGATCGTGCCATTTACACCTCCTAGGTAACCATTCTATTAGAAGAACTTGTTTTTTTTGTTCAACTACCATATACCAAAATATATGTAGTGGTTGCTACATTAATCCGTCCAGACTAAATATCGCTATGAAAGATCAAATCTTATCATAGTCAACTCCTTGAACATTGTCGTAAACTCTTTCCGACATGTTGACTATTTCATAGATGTGAAACATCCATGTCTATTTATAGATCCATATACGACTGTAAGGTCTTGCACCTTTCCAGAGGGTCTTTTAAGTTCAGAAACTTGATTTCTCGTGTATGGATACTATCACGGATTCCATGACTTCTAGTCATTTTATGGAGTCAGGGCCCATCATCGCTTCTTTGCATGTAGTCGGTTCATCATTGTCAAAACAATAACGACTTGCTTATCAAATCTTACTATTTGATTCTTACCGACCCACACGGTTCTATAGGAACTCTAATCTCCGAGATCACACCTTTTGTAATCACGAGAGCCATGAGCATTGTGGCCGTCACCGGGACACTTTCCGCCGCTGCGCTACTTAGCACATATAGCTAAGGTTCAACAACCTTATCAAAGTTCTATGGTCCTCCCACTTAACTTTTCACGAAAAATTCCTTCTCAAGAAACTTGACGTTCCAAGTAACAAACTCTTTTGTCCTCGGTGTTATGGAGAAATTCCCAACAAATTCTTTGGGATAACCTACAAAGACGTGCTTATCCGACTTTGGTTGTAAACATTTCACTTATGCCTAGCATACCAAAATTTAAGAAAGGACAATTCGGGTTTTATCCCAAACCATGACTTATATGGTGTCATTTCAACGGATCACGATGGAGCTCTTTTCAGTGTAAAAGCGGTAGTCACTAAAGTTTTAATATTTAAAATATAATGGTAGTTTTACAAATGACACCTTTGATCTTACCATGTAAAACAAGGTTTCATTACATATCTCGAACACTCCATACTCCTATGGTGTTTTGGGAAATGCAAATCCATGGAACGATTCCTCAAATCTTAGGTGTTTTGCTAAACTTTTAACTCAAACATCTTTCTCTATGATCCAATCATAAACTCTTTTATTTTCTTGTTACAATGATTTTCCACTTCATCTTGAAAGTCTTTGAACATTTTTTCAAATATTTCATACTCCTTCCTTATTGAGTAAGTATATACATATACTCACTCAAATCTTCGGAGAAAGCATATGAAGTTGAAATTCATCGCCCACGACTACACATAATGGACTATATACATCAATATGTACAAATTCCAATCAGTTAGTCGTCCGTTCCTCTTTTGGCCTATGGACGGAGTTTCAATTATCTCGATGAAAGTCTCACATGCGTCAATTGATCAAAATCAAAGACTCCAAAATTCCATCAACATGGAGTTTCTTCATGTTTTCTTTCCAATATAATTTAAACAGCGATGTCACTTCATAAGTGATCTTTTAATCATTTGTCTTGCGACATTTTAGCAATAGTGTTTATGGATGTGATTTCTCCCACAAGACTTGTAAAAGTTCAACCATACTTTATGGAATACGGCAATTATTTGAACAACCTTTTGTCGTCATAATACCTGATCAAAATAACAATTATTGAAACAAATCTTGAAGGCAAGCTTTGATGTTAACGAGCAACACAACAACCCTTTGTTTGTTTTCGATGAACATCATCACATATTCTCTTGCTAGTTACTTAGGCCATTGCAGTTCATGAATTGTGTTGTCCTGTATGACACTTCATACCAACCAATTCGGTATCCAATACCTCAGAACCACATTGTTTAACAAGCAAGGAATACAACCATAACATGTATATCTTCTATATGCCTAAGTTGGACATCTCCAACCTTTTATTTTCTACCAAATATTGTATAGATTTTCTTTCAGCAATTCCTTTTCTTTTAAAAGAATCTATCAACATCAATAGTGGTGTCATCAACATGACACATGGTACAAAGCGTATATAGTCAACCACTAATACCTTTGGACTTGCACTTTGAGGTGGATCACCATCATCAAATGTTTGGTGTTCTTTCAAGAATCCATTCTTTAGTAATCTATTAGTGCAGTAAACATTTTACTTACATCTTCTATTCATCCTTATCATGCAAACTTTCATGATCAAGCTGCTATAGCTTATAAAGGTGAATTGCGAGTATAATGTTTCTTTTTCAAAACCTTTTGGAGGATTAGGACGACTAGCGTCTCCAACCTTCACAAATTCTCATTAAATATGAGGACGTATACTCTATCATGTTGTAACCAACACATTGTTTTAGATATCGCAATACCCTTCACATATGATGGTTTCTGAAACATTGCTTTCAGCTCTTAGATAAACTTGATATTAAAAACAATCTTTTGAGTATCAAGAATCATGGAGGCAAACATGATACATTAGATACTAACACTGGAATTGTTACTCTTGATTTAATACTATTTATTAAACTTCACAGAGTAAACGGAGTTTGCTGAAAGTTTGCAATAGGACTTATAACCTTTAAATTGACATTCAAAACAATACGATACCAGTTCGTAAAGTAAATATCCAGAATTTCTATAGTTCCACTATCTCAACTATAACTAAGCGTAAGGTGGTGAACGGATGCCAATGACTACAACAAACTATGCAAATTCACTTTGATTGTGTTTATGATAAATTGAGTTCGACTAATCCAAATTACAAATGAACTCCCACTCAAAACAACATCCCTCGAGTTGTTTTAGTGATTACATGAACCAAATCCACTACACCAAGTCTGATCATCACGTGAGATGATGTAGCTTTAAAGGCGAACAATCAACATGTTCATCATATCATCCATATGACTCATGCTTTAACTTTCGGTATTCCGTGTTCCGAGACCATGTCTGTACATGCTAGGCTCGTCAAGGTTAACCTTAGTTTCCGCATGTGCAAATCTGGCTTGCACCCGTTGTATGCACACGTAGAGTCTATCACACCCGATCATCACGAGATGCTTCGAAACGACGAGTCTTAGCAACGGTGCCAACTAAGGGCGAACACTTTATTACTTGATATTTTTAGTGAGAGGGATCATCTTATAATGCTACCGTCGCGATCTAAGCAATACAAGATGCATAAAGTATTAACATCACACGCAATTCATAATATGTGATATGATATGGCCTTTCTTCTTGTGCCTTTGATCTCCATCTCCAAAGCATGGACATGATCTCCATCATCACCGGCGTGGCGTCAAGGTCCATGGCGCCGCTTCATGGTTGTCCATCATCACTAGCAACTATTACAACTACTTGGAACAAAGCTATTACAAGATGAATAGACACGCATGTCTTAACAGAATTGAAAACAACCATTAGGCTCCTGCCGGTTGCCATATTACAACAAGGATCATTGCATACATCAAATACAATCACAATCACATGGTGGCCATATCACATCACAAAACCCCTGCAAAAACAAGTTAGACGCCTCTAATTTTCTTTGCAAGTTTTACGTGGTTTGGGGCTTTCGCATAAGACCGATCTTACCTACGAACAAGGACCACAACGTTGATACAAGTGTTGTCAAGATGCTCATTGTAAATTGAATCTTAACTATGGTGGGAGAGACAGACACCGGCAAAGCCACTTGTGCAAAGCAAGTTGCACGTCAAGCGTGGAGCAAGTCTCATGTGCGATGACATGTAATGTTAGCCCGAGCCGCTTCATCCCACCATGCCGCAAGATGCAAAGTACACGCTAAGACACCGTCAACAAAAGCATCAACGCCCACAAAAATATTGTGTTCTACTCGTGCAACAGATCTACGCATAGATACGGCTCTGATACCACTGATGGGTTCGTAGCATGGAAAACAAAAAATTTCTACCGCAAGAACGAACAAAACCCAGATCTAATCTAGATAAAAGCCAAGATCTAATCTATTAGACATGAGCAACGACATAGATAGGAATTAACCCTCGTAGATCCGAAAGCGTTAACGAGATTAGATCTCGTGGTTGATGTAGTCGATCACTTGCCGATCTCAAGATCGTGTGGACGATCCTTCCGGCGTCGCGTTCCGGCAGCGCTTCCGCAGTCGGTCAATTGGACGATCCTTCCAGCGCCGCATTTCGGCAGCGCTTCCGCAGTCGGTCAAGTGGACAATCCTTCCAGCGCCGCGTTTCGGCAGCGCTTCCGCAGTCGGTCACATGTGCGGAGTCGAAGCAGACCTTCCTCTCCCCGTTCCAGCGAGCAGCGGAGGTAGTAGATCTTCTCCACGGAATCCCAGCAGCACGACGGCGTGGTGGTGGTGGTGGAGTAGAGAATTCTGCAGGGCTTCGCCTATGCCTGTGCAGAAGAAAGGTGGAGGAGAGAGGCGGCAGAGATTGGGAGTTGTGAGAGCAGGGGAGGAGGGGGCGCCCCTACCCTTCTATTTAAGGGGGGAGGGCGCCTTGGGGAGGGGGAGTCCTTGTAGGACTCCCCTCCCTCTAGGCCGGCGGATTGGGGAGTGAGGGGAGGAGTCCTCCTCCCCCACGACTCCTAGTCTTGACCCACCAGGACTCCTTGACCCCTATCTTGATTTTCAAGCAAACTCCAAGATATCTTCTAGAACCTTCCGGAACATTCCAAAACCTTCTGGAATCCTCATACAAATACTCCAGAACATTTCCTAACTCAGAAAATGATCCCCTATATATGAATCTTATTCTCCGGACCATTCCGGATCTCCTCGTGATGTCCCGAATCCAATCCGAGACTCCGAACAACATTCGGTCTCCAACGCATATTCCATATCTACTTAAAACAACTTCAAACCTTAAGTGTGTCACCCTACGGTTCGTGAATATGTAGACATGATAGAGACACGTCTCCTATCCATAACCATCAGTGGGATCTAGAGATCCATAATGGCTCCCACATACTCAACGATGACTTTGTGATCGATTGAACCATTTACATACGACCTACAAGTATATGGGGTGTATCGCAGTATTTTCGATAAGTAAGAGTGTCGAACCCAACGAGGAGCAGAAGGTGCTGGCTAGTGGTATGGATCAGGAATTCTCTGCAAATACTTAGCAAACGGATTTTTAGGGGTTTTCGATAAAGCAAGTAAACAAAGTACGAGTAAATAAAAGACAATAGGAATGAATGCAGCAAGTGGCCCAATCCTTTATGCAGCAAAGAACAGCCGGTTGTATTACTTAAGATGACCAAACATTCTCGAGGACACATGGGAAGACTGTCAAGTGCTTTCGCTTCATATTGTTGATTAATCTTCTTTAGCTTGCTAAGTGTTGTGTCGGTGAACCTGTGCTAATGTACCGACCTTCCTAGGACTAATACATACTTGTGATTATACCCCTTGCAAACATTCGTAAGTACAAGAAAGTAATTAAGGTAGAAACCTAACCACAGCTTTAAACTCTAAGACCCTTACGTCCCTTGTGCAATGGTTTCCTAACGGGGGTTCAGGTTTCTGTCACTCCGGCAACCCCTACAATTAGTAGCCAAATACACAATGCATTCCCCTAGGCCCATATAGGTGAAGTGTCATGTAGTCGACGTTCACATGACACCACTAGAAGAAGTACACCACAACTTAAATAACAATCTATTGAATCTTTCTCAACACAACTCCACTACTAACAACAAGACTTCTCCCATGTCCTCAAGAACAAAACGAACTACTCACAAGACATCATATGGATCATGATCAGAGATGGAATAATGATGTATAACAATCTGAACATAAACAATAATTCAATGGTTCACTCAATAGCATCAACTACAAAGAGTAATCAACACCGGGAAAGTTTCCCCTATGAACTATGCAAGATTCAACGCAATTGTTACAGTAATATGGAGATGGTGATGAGGGTGCTGATGGTGATGATGGTGGTGATGATGATGATGATCCCGATGAAGTCCAGCTTGATGGTGGTGTTGATGGCGACGATCTCCCCTCTCCGGGAAGGAATTCCCTCGGCAGAAATCTGTCTGCCGGAGAGATCTTTCTCTCTTGGTGTTTTCCGCCCGGTAGAGGCGGCGGAATCTTTCTGTGGTCGCTCCCCGAGTCTTAGGGTTTCGGGAGGATGATATACGCCAAAGGAGAGAGGCTGGAGTGGGCCAGGGTGGCCACACCACCTCCTGGCGTGGCCTAGGGCTGCCCGCGCCATGGGGTGGTGTGGGCCCCCTTTGGCCCATCTCCACTCCGTCTTCTGGCTTCCTTAGTCTTCTGGAAAAATAGGATTTTCCGTATATTTTCCCGGATTTTCTGATCTTCGCGAATTTTGCCTCCAAACAACATCTTTTCCATCAGAATCCTGACTGCAGCAGTCCATGCTCCAAAAGTCATCAACCATGCAAAAACAGATGAAATAACATAAGTATCACCTCTCAATACGAAATATATCAATGAATAATAGTGAATTAAGACATAGAATAGTGATGCAAAATGGACGTATCACAGCGCATGTTCGTCTGTCGAATCCGGTCGATGACAGAAAGCTCCTCCAGGACCTGGCGACGGAGTCGCGACATTGTCTTCAACCTCCAGCGGAGGCCCCCTTCTGCAGCGTTGTTCCTTTCTTCCTCAGCTCCATGTGGCCTTGATGGTGGTAGCGGCGGAGCTCGCAGCTTGAGGCCAGAGTTCACCGGCGGTGTTGGTGGACCCGATTGCTTTACCTGCAAAATAATCAGGGTCTATTTTGCAAGTTGTAAGGGCTCGATTTATATATTTTTTCTTTGGGGGTCCTTTATGTAATTTGTACCGCACCGCGTTATCATTAATGCAGTATCCAGGCCCTTCTTGACCTCTCCCTTGTTCAAAAAAATCAACTAGTTTGAGAGTCATAAAATTGTAAAGTATTAGAAAGTGCAATTGTCAAGGAAGTATTAGAAAGTGCAATTGTCAAAGAAAGATTATGTTAGTGCGCGTAAAACGTGTGTACCTCAACGACAATTTCCTTCAGTTATATAGAGTAAAACGAAGACTACAGTTTTCACTATGCTTCTTAATTAATAGTACACATACCAACGGAAAAGAAGTCACGTTCGACTTTTAAAAAGGGTAATAACCGCTTTTTTAGGTAAGATGGGTCAACAACATAACTCCCACTGATTACCCAAAAGTGGTTCCTACTATAAAAAATTGGGTGATCACCCATTTTTTAGCCCCTTCTATCCATTTTTGGGTAAGACTAGCTAGATTTTGGGTAATGCTCCACGTTAGCAAACATGGACGCGGGAGGACCAACTGCCATCGTGCAGAAGCTTCCTCGTGTCGGCCGTCGCCGTCTACCACGTCTCCGGCCACCAACGACCCACTGACGCGCCTCCCCAAGCACGCCGTGCACCACCGTGACCCCCGCCTCACTCCTCCAGGCCCGTACACCTCTCCGCTCGACCGAAATCGCGCTGCCATCGCCGCCCCATCGCAGCCCCCGCATAAATCCTCCACCGCTAGGGTCCAGTGCGTCGAGTCCCCTCCTCATCTACGACAACCGCCACCCACTGCATGAACTGGCAGGCTGTATTCGGCCATGGAAGGGGCTGCGAGGGGACGGGTTTGGTCGGTCCTAGGGTTGAGCGGAGCTTGGCGGGGTAGGGGCTAGGCGGGATCGCCGGTGCTTGGATGGGAGGGGGTCGGCCAGGGCTAGCCGTGGTGGTTGGAGTGGAGGCCGGGATGGAGGCAAGGGTTGGGATGGTGGCGGGGATGAAGGCGGGGCCTGGACATGTTGAGGAAGAAGGGAGAGAGTGGGAAAAAGAAGGGAGAGAAAAAAAAAGGTAGCAACTCGATGACATGTGGGTCCTATCTCGATATTCTGCTTTGGACAAATTTTGGGTAAGCTAGAAAAACTAAACATGTTCTGCTTATCTATACCTTTTCTCTCCTCTTATCCAAATAACTTTTGTTTACCTAGTTATAGGTAAGCTGTTGGAGTTGCTCTTAGTCCCCCGCTTTGACCCATCCAAACCGCGCCCCTATTAACGCCTCCACCTGCCATAATACTGTCGTTAGCTGTGACTTTGTGAGCTATCTATGTCTTTTGAACAACTTGTAGCCAATGCACGTGGTTTTTGTCACCGAAACTGAATTGTGGTAATATTTTGTTACATGAGCCTAATTACGGTGCTGTTTTGTAATTTCCTCTGCGTCGGTGCCCAGTCGGCAGGCGCTGAGTGCAAATTTTGTTTGAACTAGTACACATTTTTTGTAATTATTATGCATCACTTGGAGACTTTGACGGTCGTCGTCCCATGCATGTTGCGCATGGTCGCTTTCCCTTTCGGAAGGCCGACACGGCCCGCTTCCAACAAAATACAAAAGCTGCATGCCATTCGTCGTCGTACGTGGAAGGCCGCCAAGGCTAGCTGCCGCAGCATATACCAGGACGGCTGGCCGGGTCGATTGTCTCAGAGACCTCGAGTACATAACATGGGAACACGCGTTAAACAATGCGCGAGATCTGCCTGGACACTGTGCTTTCTTCTTCTTCCTAGATTGATCCATCACACTGTCTTCCATCGAGGTCGAGTAAATTGAATTTTGCTACCATAATTGGAGCAACGACTTCAGAAAAACTACCACAATTCAGAGAATTTGCAAAAAACTACTACTTTTCCGCCTAATTGTCATAAAAAACTACCACTTTTGTGTAACCCTTGTCTTAGCCCCGGTTGATCGTGTTTCTGACAGGTCGGGTCCACCTGGGTACTAAAAAAATACCACTTTTGAGTGGTCAATTTTGCAAAAAACTACCACTTCTCCATGCCAAGCCAATACCCAGGTGGGCTCATCCCTGTCAGAAACGGTGTCAAACGACTCTAACTCGGCCATTACACATAAGTGCTAGTTTTTTGCGATAATTGGGCGGAAAAGTGCTAGTTTTTTGTAAATTTCCTGAATTGTGGTAGTTTTTTCAAATCGTTGTCCCGATTGTGATAGCAAAATGCAATTTTCTCATCGAGGTGTGAGGCATGTGCATGAACGTGCAGCGAGCTATATCTCCTTCTTCCCTTTCTTCTTCCCTGGATGGATCACATGGCTGCCTGTGCGCGTGCATGTGAGCTGGCGAATGATTAGACTGGTGTGCATATATACGGCATACTCCTAGTTAGCTAGCTACAGGTAGCTGGGCACGTCTGGTGCTTGCAGAGTTGCTAGTAATAGGCTCTGTCTTACGTACAGTACTGCTACAGATCAGAGCTCCCTTTGATCATAGGCTGGGCAACGCAATGGTACAGCTATGGCAAGCACGGCCTAGGCAGCTAGGATCCTTAGATATAGTACTCCTATGTCACTTTGATGTGGCCATGCACTGCACGCGAGCTTCATCTCATCATCATGAGCGAGCGATGGCCTTTCGATCGTACCCCGTGCGTGCGTGCTTGCACCTACAGGTGGCTGGCCGGAGAGAGACCGCATGGAATGAACAGACAGATTCCTGACCATTATTATGTCGGATCAGAGCTGAGAGCCGGGGGGGCCCACCTTCCGATGTCTTCCGCTAGGTTCGTTAGCTGCTCATCTCGTCGGCCCTCGCTGCGGCCGCCGGCCAGTGTCTTCTCAATCTAAGGACAAAATGACGCAAAACCTAACATGTGAGTCGCACCCCAGTCCTCGCCTACTCATCATCATCGTGGTAGTGGCGTTGGCACATAGGCTCGTCGAATACTTTGATGACGAGCACGCCGTTTCCATTGAGAACGGACGCGAACTTCTTGGGGAGCCATAGTTTGACCTGGTCATGCCCAACTAGATGCTGACGCCGAACTCGAACCCAGAGTGGTCGATGGCGATGGACTCAGGCGATGATGGTGGCGATAGGGACGCGGTAGCGACAGAGACGGTGGTAGCGAAAGGTTTTGGCCTCGCCCACCCCTTCCTCGCCGGCCTCGGCTTCCCGGGCCAGGAGGCCATCCCGGACACCCCTATCTCGATCCTATGCCGCTGACCATGGCTGTAGTGGTGGGAATGGCTGTGGTGGTTGAACGTGCGAGTGTGGGGAATGGCTGCAGGTGGCCTATTTAAGAAGGCCAAGGACAAGACACTGTATGTCCGCATTGATGAAGTGCAGCGCAGGCGTTGGGCGACACACATGCATGCATGGGCGGGGCTAGCTTTTGGGCCAGTGAGGAAAGAAATAGGTCAGCGCAGGCGGTTTTGCATTATTGATATTCCAAGTGCAGAGTGTTGTAGGAAGCTTCTTTTCCCCACAAGAATGACTCAAGGGTTTATATCGAACACTCGAGGAATTGGTTATGGAAGGATGTTTGTCTTCTCCTCTTGAAGCAACCGGTAAAGTAAAATAATTTGTGTTATGTCCCCAACTCTACCAAGTGGTTGTTAAGGACAAGGTTTCGTAATAGTAAAATAAAATAAAACAAAATATAAACTGAAATAAAAGCAGTAAATAAAGTAAAGTAATGCAAACTAGATGATATGGAAGATAGTAGAGTTGTTTTTGGCTTTTTATAAGTGATTGCAAGTAGAGAAAGTATTTTTGTATTTTCTAAATAATAAATTGCAGAAATTGTAAAGGATAGTAGATGCAATGGAAAGGTGTTTCTTATGATTAAAAACAAATTAGGGTTCCTGAGTTCACTTCTATAAGTGCTTGATAAAAGGAATAAATATGGGCATCACATTCTAATATTGAGATGTAATACATCCCTCTCTTATACTCCTCAAGAAAGGAAAATCTCCATGCAATCTTGATTTAAGAACGAATCAGAGTATAGCTTCAATCAATATTATATGATATTTGAAATATCAATATGCTACCTTGATATAACAAGGTCATCATACTGTCATGTGATAACTATAGCACATGATTTCACTTTACCCCTAGCGAGGCGGCAAAAGAAAGGTAAAAACCAAAGTAGATCTTGAATATTATGTGTCACAATTCAATCTCCAACCCCATGCTACTCCATCTAACACACACTTCTCCCCATACAATTTCTTTCATACAAGTTGGATCAAAACAAGCAATGAAGAACGGGGCACATGATATGCATCTATTAAATATATCTTACACAAAATAGATTCCAATCTCAAATATCAAATCATAGAACAAAGATCCACCAAATAGGAAATACAAATATGACCATAATCATGTTGGGCAGCTCATATGGTACTAGATCTATTAAGAACAAGAGAGAAATAGATCAAGATACTGCCACAAACTCATAGCCCGGAGGTGGACTACTTCCTCTTCATCATGGTGATGAAGCTGGAGATGTTGCAAAGAGTGGAGATCTCCCCGGAGGTGGCTCCAACAGAGTTTCCCCCTCCAATCTTTGCTAGATCTGGTGGTGTTTTTGTCTCTGGTGGCTCTTGTTCCCATCGCTTTTGTTTTGAGGACGCCCCAGGGGGTCCTTAAATAGGAATTTTTAGGTCAAAAGAACTCTGTGGGCGAAAGAATCAAGGCGATCAGACGGTCGAGGAGGGAAAGAGCATGGGTGGCACGCCCACTAGGCCTAGGTGCGCCTCCTGGGATCTTTTGGCCCTGCCGGCCCTCCTGGTGAGATTACAGTGCTCCAGATGCTTCTCGTGGATAAATATTGGCATTCCCAAAAGTGCAGATCCATTTGACTTCGTATAGGTCCCGAAACATCAAAAACATTGAAAACGGGGTTTTTCTGCCCTGTAGGGTTATAATCAAAATAAAAGGGATCATTGGTAAATCCCCAAAAATCAATATAAAATGGGGATATAACATTATATATGATGCAAATATTTGGAAACAAACTACAAAGCTCATGTATGCATTTTAAATGCATCAATACCCAAGCTTAACCTATGCTCGTCCTCGAGTATGAAGGTGATAAAACTAAACATGGTCTTTAGAGTTTGTTACCTTTGCTTGCTTCATTATCATGTAGAGTTCATAGGATCAATTTATTTCAATGAAACATAATATGCAATTGTACTATTAAGTTGTATCTTTTACACATTCATAAATATGCTAAACAATAAATGATGGTGTGATAAAACAAATGATGAACAAAATAAACCTTCAAGCACACTTTGATGAACCTATAGAATAAGAGACTCTTTCCATGATTGGTATTGGTGTTCATGCCTTTATTTTTGGGCTACTTCTTAGTTTCATGCCCTTGACTAGAAGACTCACTTCTTAGTTTTATGTCTTCCCTTAACTGGAAGACTCACTTCTATGTCTTCCCTTGAGATGTTTTGCATCCTGTACCGAAAGTAAGCATTGAGTACATATGTTAATCCTCCATAAAGAATAAAAAATAGAATTTTGAGCTATGTAATTCATGTCAACAATACTAATAAGGAGGGGGTTCCGAGTAGCTTTTTATTTTCACTTTGTTTTAAAGCATCATACGGTTTATGTGCTATACATCTTACAAGTTGATTGTTTCATGCACCTAGTTTATGACCTTGCACTCCTCGTGCTACTCAACTTAGGCCTGTCATTGTATACTCATATTGGTCTTGAAACCGCATCACTGAATTACTTCTTGCCCCTGTATGGCTATATGCCCCCCTTTTGGCATTTACTTATTTTATTATTTCAGCATAAAAGATAATATAATTTCTTGATTGTATTCAAGGTGGGAGGGGGCAGTATCTCTACTCAGAAGACAAGAAAAATAGACATATGAATCATATCAACAAGGATCATCATGTTGTAAGTTCCCACCATGTCATGCATGGCTTTGGCTAGTGGTTTAGTAGCGTTTCATTTCACATCGTTGCAATCCATAGGTAGAACTTAAACATGATTGCTATTCAACATTTAACATTGAATTCTTTGTGGCATGTCAGTCATGGTTTAGCTAACAACTACTAATAAGATGCAAAGCACAAAAATTTCCATAGTGGTATCACCCCAAACCTTACTTTCTTAGGATCTTTAAAATACATGAAAAAAGGGTGTTTTTAAGAGTGTTTGGAGGATTAACATAGATACTATACTTGAAAGTAGCTTTTTCTACAAGTAGGTTGGTATGCCTAGTCTAGTTTTAAGGGGCTTGGAACAAGTCTTAGCTTGTGCAAAAAAAGACTTAGCAAAAAGAGATCTAAGGAGTGTTCCATCTAGTTCATAATGTCAACATTTATTTTCTCACCTTGCTTCTTAATGTTGAACATAAATATTCACAAGCAAAGATACAATTTAATAAGCATAAAACATATCATGCTTCATATAAAACACTTGAGCTTAAGAACTAGACACAACACGAATTTCAGCTTTTGTTTTTATCTCTCCTTTTCTTTTCTTGCATGGCATTCTTTTTCAGTTTTAATCTCATCAAGTTAAAGTTTATTTTCAGTACATAATCATAAGTATTTATAATAATGGTGGTGGTGGTATTTCTAATGCAAAACAAAAAGTATAATGACAAAACAGACGCTCCAAATTTATACAATAGTTCTATATTGCTCAAAAAACAAAGTTTAAAGGTTTGCAAACCGAGAGTTGAGTTAGTCCAGTGGGGTACCTTGGGCATCCCCAAGCTTATGATTTGCACCATCCTTGGTTCTCTTACGGTGGTGTTCCTCTATTCCCTGTCAAAAAACTTCAACACAAAACTTTTTCTCCCATCTCTTTTCTAAGAGGTAACATTAGTGGCACAAGAATATAATAGTTGATGCCTATATATTAAAGACAAAATTCTTTCTAAATGTTCCAGCAAGAACATAATAGTCCTACATATCCCAATCATATAATATTACTCATACAAATCATTGTAAGACACTTGTGAATGATTAAAGCAAAACATGGCAGAATTTGTCCAGATTTTCAGCAACAGCAAAACGATTTTTTTGTCCACTTATACATGTCCAAAATTTTAGCCACTTTTTTTGCATGCAGAGGATGAAAAGTTGTAAACGCTGTATGAATCTGAGCACAATCGGAGTTATAGAAAAATCATAAAATTCACGGACTAAAAACTGTTCTGCAGAAATTTGCTATTCCATGTGTTTAGCAACTTTTAAAACATCCAAAATGGCTTCCATTTGGTACTTTATTAAAAAGTTCAGAAAAAACCAAAACAAAACTCTCTTGCTACATCAAGGGTTCAAAACAAAAATCTAAAAGAAAAATAACCGGGTTGCCTCCCGCAAAGCGCTTTCTTTATAGCCATAAAGCTAGGCTTTACTTATTTGGTTAGGTGATGTGGAACTCATGGGATAGCTTGTTCTTCTTAGTTACCTCCTTCTTCCTTGGAAAGTGTTCCATATACTTTACCAGGGTCCCATGGTGTGCTCATGCTAATCAAATAAATAATAATAGGAACATGGTACAAAGCAACACAAAGCATAAAAGTGATAATAATGAAGTCTAACTTTCTTCCTATGCATAGGGCTTTTATATTTGAAAAAGGTACAGCAAAAAAGAGCATATATATGCATATTATCAGTAGGTGAATGAGGTTTTATAATTATCAACATAAGGAGGGAATTGGCAACCTCCTCTTTCATAATAGTTCCAGGTACTAGAAGTAAATTTAGCAATATGACCATTCAAAGCATGCAAGTTTGTAAAGTTTGTTATATGATGAGCATCATAATACTTACCATGGTATTCATTAGCATGCTATCCTCTTTCAAAATAGTTGCTAGTAATATTCTTATTATTAAGAATATGGTTGCAATGATGAATTTCAACATAAGGTAATTGCAAACTATATATATATAGTTTCTAGCAAGTGCAAATTTCTCTTCTATGGTTAACATAGGAGAGTTCAAAAATGATATAGGACTCTTAGTGATAAGGGTATCATCATAGGCAACAAGTCCATCATTTATATCTTCATTTGTTATACATGGATGGTAATAAATAAGCATAGGACCATCATCTAAAGCATTTTCATATACCATATCCAAACAAAATTCCTCACTATCATCAATAATTTTAGTAGTACCATTATTAGAAGACAAAAGTGCATAATTAATTCCATCATAATAGTAAGGGTTCTCATAAATAACGACTTGAGTTTCAATTCCCTCACAAGAAGTGTATGGATTTTTAGTTGGACAATTATCATAGCATGGGTTATCATAGATGACAAGTGAGTTTTGAGTTTGAGTGTTACTATCATTTGTTGATAGTGAAGGTGGAAGATCCCATTCTTCCCCAAGCTTAGGTTGGATTATCTCTACTTTATTTTCTTCTTCACACACTTGTTCTCCCAAGCTTATGTTTTCATCATATTTTCCTTACAATATATTAGTACTTTTCATGGTAGCAAGAGTTCTTTCTTTATATTTAATAACATAAGCATTATCACTAAATTCTTCGTTGCAAATTTGAAGGATAATATCTATGTGTCATTTCATTATACGAGCATCATGACTAGTTTAAAATTTTTGATTTATAAGAGAGTCTAGCTCATGGGCTCCCACATAGGCAATATATTTCTCAACTTGTTCTATATCATAACATAAAAATTTACACTCTTGGTAAGAAGCAACAATAGGATCACTATTATGCTTACATTGATAGTGAGTGTTTATAGTTTTTTTAGTGCAACAAGTTATGTCATGTGATTTTCACAAAAGTCAATAACAAATTGATTGAGATCTGTAAGCAATTCATCAATTCTATTTCCTTCTTCGGTTGATCTATATTCATAGTAGGCTTTCAACATTTTGACATGACCTATATGTATGTGGATTCCAAGTTTCTACATATTTTAGCATGCATATTTAGAGGTTATACTAATTTTTATGTATTTTTGTGTTTTAAGAAAAATTTAGAAAAACTAATAACAAGACAAAATAAAATACTTTAAAATTTTAAAAAGAGAAGAAAAGACTCATAGTGGTGCAAGCTCCTTAAGCTTGGGTTGTTGCACAAGTTGATAAAGATTACGGCGCCAGAAAATAAGCGGTTGTTGTTGGAACCGAGGCATTAGTCCCGGGACTAATGCCCTCGAACCAAAGACCAATTTTCTACCAGCGGTCCTAGTTGTTCAGTAGGTGAGTTATAATGTAATCCCAACAGTTCTAGGGAATTTGATTGATCAATCTGTTGATGATGCATACATGTCACCACTATTTTTCTTTGCACGCACTTACTGCGTTTAATCATAAACCATAGTCTCGACCGAGTACTTCGATTAACAAGTTGTGAAGACGAGTCTGCTTGTTTCATGCCCTCTATGTGATTAATTCATCTGCATGAGCGGCCCTAGGAGTTTAGGCAAAATGATTAGTTGCGATTAAGTGGATGCATGAAGCGTTCGGTAATTAGAAGATATGTGTGGAGCGCACGCATGATGAACAAATGTGGAGTGCCCTGGCCGACTCTTTTGGGCATGCAAATGATGAATGTAGGGATGGTGCAGACAATGACGTCATGCATCATGGAGCCACATGTGCACTGATGAATGTTCCCCTCCGACCTGATCATGCAAGTCGTGTGAAAGGATGTCTTCTTGGTGCGGCTAGAGCACAATTGACTTGTTTTGCCGAAGCCAAAATATCAACATAGCGCCACGCTTTCGTCAGGTTGTACGAGTTCACCATCAGGGAGTCGGACCATAGATCTAATTATAGACTTGTTTAATTTGTGAATTGCGAAGGTCGTTCTTTTTTTCTTTTCAACTTGTTAATGCTGTAGTTTCAACGTGAGAACCACTGCAGCCGAATGAATAATAACCGTTCGATTCTTTACTCCGCTTTCTAAAGTGAATCTTCTCCTCTTTAGACTATATCACTTTCATGATAGAGTCGTGTGCATACAGGTTTCCAGAGGAGAATGTTACAAGACAGACAGACACTGGCGTTCGAGAGCCTTGGGCAAAAAAATGTGATTGGGCGATTGAAGAATGGCTGAATCTACTCCATGTTGTAGAGTATAGAATCCGACCAAGAAAGGGCGAACGTAAGTTGTTTTTGAAAAACCAATTTAAATTTTGAGATGTGAGTAACTAAATTCTTTGTATGTAGAGGGAGAAGTTCGCTCAAGACATGGAGAGAAAATATTTTGGCTCTTGTAAAATGTATAGGTTGTATGTCTTTCAACATGGTTTTTTTTACACGCCGTCTCAACCGTATTTACAATTCAAATGCTGATCCCTCTCCAGTGTGGCAGAACGGTGGGGCTGGAGGATAGCCAGGTCTCCGATTTACTGATTCAGGATGGATTGGATGATCTTTCCGCTTGTGGAGTCCTTCTTGAATCAACCCATCTCGGAGCTGGTTGGTGCTGCAAACGCTCGGCGGACTAGACACTAGCCGGGAAGGGCAATCCTCCAAGTGGAGATGATCAAGTGAATGTTGAAGGGCTCCCTCTAAACGTTCGACAATGCGTTACGGACCCTCGCACCAAGTGGAGATGATCAGATGAATGCTGAAGGGCTCCCTCTAAAAGTTGGATTGCCGACCCTCTTAGCTATGTCGCTGATGTACGGGTTCCTGCATATGATTGAGGTACTGCAGGATGATCTGCACATGAGAGAAGGGATCCTTTCCTTGCATTTTTTTTCTTTCTTTTGCTCAATTCGTTGATGCCTTGGGAGGTGCATGCTAATCTGCTCCAGATGGCCATGTGTGAATTAAATGCTATTCCTGTCATTTTCTCTGCGTCAAACTTCAGCGACTGCCTCCAAGACAAAGAGATATCCATGAGTATTGAGTTCTGTGCAATTCGGATACCCTGGTGGTGCACACACCAATTAAGTATCGGCGGCAGCATCTTTCAATCAATTGAGCATAATCTCAATACATTGAACCATTTCAATATGTGTATGCGTCTAATATTGCACATTATAATTATTGTATAGCATTGGGCACACGGTGAGATGATTTTGCAACCATGCTTTTCCATGACAAACAAAACCATCTAAGGGGTTGTGAATTTCCTTTCATGTATTAGGAGGCCTTTATGCATATGCACAACACATGTATACTTTCCACAATGCAGGCTCCTCCACTTATTTACCTTTTCAAGTTTCGCTATATTCAGATTGACACCATGCCATATGTTGTTCTCTAGATGGGAAATCACGTTTAATGCCTTTTTGGTGGTCTTTTCATTATATGTACACACTTCTTTGCCCAACAAATATATTATATTTCTAGATTCATATAAGCTCATGAACAATTCAATCATGTCTTCCAATGAGCGCCACATTAGCAGCAGCCGAGAACCAAGGTTATTTTTCTTCGCTAGCACGTTTTCATATAATCTACAAGGTCGACAAGGTGCTCTTTCGCAGCAACGCGCGCGCATTGTGCTAGTGTGCACTGATGAATGTTCCCCTCCGACCTGATCATGCAAGTCATGTGAAAGGATGTCTTCTTGGTGCGGCTAGAGCACAATTGACTTGTTTTGCTGAAGCCTAAATATCAACATAGCGCGATATTTCTGTAAAATATTATAAAAAATTGGAAAAAAATCAACCTAGACCAAGGCTTCGCATATAGAACTAAGTTATTTCTCAATTGCTATTTCTCGGTCGACTGAGTACTAAGTTAGAGCTAGGTCAACTCTCAAACTGTAGGATTTGTATCATTATCATAACAATTGCAAATGTTTCACAAAGTATAAAACATGATGTTTCTTATTCAGTGCGTCTTTGTCCAGCAGCTTTGGTCTGATGTTGTGGTTGTTCCTGCGATGGTGGTGGTCTCGATGAACCTCCTTGGCTTCTCTAGTGGCTTCTCCCTTGGCAGTCTAGCTCTCTTTGTTCCACCGTGTTCTAGGGGGAACTCTTTTGCCTCCTGACGGTACGTTGCCCTTCGCTCCAGGGCGATGGACAAGGGGTCCCTTTCTGGAGGCCAAGACGGCGGAGCTTGGGTCTAGTTTTGTCCAATTGGAGCAGACGACAAAACATTCCGATGGCCTCCCAAAGTTCTTGCCGCCTCCCTCGTGTTGTTCCTGGCGTGGAGCTGTGGTTTAGGTGTATCAAGTTGTGCTCTTTGCTGTATCCTTAGTTTGCTTATGTTGTGTGTAAGCTGTTTGTAAGCACGATGTATGGACTGTTTTAGGTGTTATTAATTTAACGCAGGGCTGAGGCGTTAAGTTTTAAAAAGTTGACACGAAGTTACCGCTCTTATATAATGACATGTCCAACATTTCGACACGTAAGCATGCATTGTGCAAACATTGCGTGCACTATGCCGGGAAACTAGCAGGCCCCCCAAAAAAGGTGTGTGTCGGTCGGTCGATCGATTGTCCGGTGTCCTGTACTATAGTCGTAGTGGACACTCCATAGTTCTGTACTTGCTGTACGGCACATTGCAGACGTACGGTAGAGGAGGCAAGGACGAGCTGTCATGGAGACAAACCCTGCATGAAATGAATCGGGAGATGAAGGGCATGCTTGCACTGGCTGCGTACACTGCAATGGCACGCACACATACAGCGGCCGACCAGATCAGCTCGAAAGCATTCATGCAATGCAAGCAGAGATAGACATGACCTAGACGTGTTAAGCATGCAATGCAAGGAGATAGAGAGAAAAAACTAAGGACTTGAATCTGTGGTAGTAAATGCTTAGATAATAAGAAAAATCCTGAAATTAATGTCCTTACTTCGGTAGTTCTGTGGAGCATTTAGAATAAGAGAATTAGTTTAGTTTTTAATAATTCATCTTGGTTGTCCATTAAGCAGGTCTAGCATCTAGTGCTGCTTTATCTGAGGAACTGGAAGGTTCCTTTCAAGGAGCAGAACTGGACTCTGATCAATCAGTTCGAGGACAGGATACTACACAAACTCAAGACCCCACTGCGATCACGGCAAGCTGAGATGCGAAGGGTTTGAGTGGATCTCGACCTGGAAATCTTCAACTTCGCTGAACCACAGCGGCCGAACCTCCCAGGACTATCTGAAGGAACACCCGGAGGAAGAGGGTGCAATTCATGTGGTGATCTGATCTGGTATGGTCTTGAGTCTGTTTATGTCCTTGATGTCCTCTCCTATGTTGAATAACTAATATCTAGCTCAGTCTGTCTAGGTTTATTTTGCTGTAGCTTTTGCTTTCTCGGACATGAGTGTGTGGTGTTTCGAACCCAGGTGGTTTCATTTTGATTAATGGAATCAGGGAGAAAATCTCTTTTGATCTAAAAAACTAAGGACTTGTCTGGTACCCACAAAGTTGTTCCTCGCGTGAAGAATTTGGTGTTTTAGCCATTTGTTTGCCCAAACAAAAATAAAGAAATAGTATATTTATTAGACGGGTCTTAAAGCACCCCAGTCCAACTCTGGAGAAACACCTGAATCAGACTTTTCAAGCGAGCCAACTTTTTCTCGCACTTGCTCGGGAAAGGAAAACACAGGACCATGCGAGAGAGAGAGAGAGAGAGAGAGAGAGAGAGAGAGAGAGAGAGAGAGAGAGAGAAGAGAGAGAGAGAGAGAGACTCGCCGATTCGCACTACCTATTTACACCGCTCTGCCTCACAGCTGAATCCCGTCCACCATTTTTCCCCTTTCGAGATCTCCTTCCAAATAAGCTTCTTCACCACCCAGCAAGTAAGTAGGGTAATCTACTCCGATTGGTGGAGCTTTGCCACGTCAAATCTTCTTCCACCACTTCTCCGAGATGTCGTCAAGCTCGTCCGATGTTGAGATCTTGTAAGTAACATCTAACCCTAGATGCGTTAGTTTAAATCTATTACCATATGGTCGCTCATAGTAGAACTAAAGGTCATATGGTAGACTTTGCAACACTTTCTTCAAGATGTAGTGTGTGGAAGAGCTAGATGGTAGTGTTGGTTGCCCTTAGACATGATTGCACGCAAGGAAGAGCAGGTAGAGTGACACTATCACATTGTTTTCTTTAGAGTGCTTGTTAGAATGTGAGATGTGGTGGATTTTTTTCAGTTTTTTGTATGTTAATGTGAAGTGTTGAACTGTTGCTTACTATGGTTCTTCGATTTGTGCCATAGGAGAATGTTATGTCGCCTAATCTGGCGGCAACCTCGGTGTTGCCACAACGATATGTGTCGATGCATGATAAGTACTTCCCAATTAGGAATAAGAACGTCATGGCATGGAAGATTCTTTCTCTAGCTTCATCCTCAACTAGCTAGGCATGTCAGATCATCAAGAATTGGCACTCGATGGATCGGGTCTTGAAGTCCAGGACATGGAAGCTATTGAGAGGATGTCTTCAAATTCTGCGGCCATAAAGTTTGGGCATCTTAGATCTACAACCGTTTGAGGCATTGGAAAGCAAGGTGTCTTCAGGTGCTCAATATCAAAAGGCTAGATGAGGTGCGCTTGGAGGAGGAGACCTTGACTTTGATGATGGATGATGACCACTACTATGAGCACATCTAGGTTGGATAAACTTGGCCTTGTTTTACTACAATAACTTATTTGTAAGGTGATTGGTGCATGTAAAATGCACATATGAACTTTGTAGTTTATTGTCATATATTCCATCATTTTCCATGATATGATGAGTTATTACCTTGATTTATAACGATTTCGGGACTTTCCAAAAGATCCCCTTTATTTTGGTTTTAACTCTATCTAGCAGGAAAAACCTTCGGTTAGTGTTTTTACTTTCAGGGAGCTAAGGACCTCAAAAAATGGCTATGTCAATGGGAGATTTTATATAATTTCGATGCAAATACAACAAGCTCAAGTAGGAACTAAGGAGCCCAATGAGCTGGAAATGGCAGGCCAAACAAGTCATGCCACGCCACCCATATGATCTAGAGCCTCATGACTTCCATGTCCTCAATCCCACCACCATTCTCTTCATTTTGACCTGAAACCACCTACATATATGCCCGGGCATCCTTTCTCGAGACGCATAGAGGAGGAGATCGAAAACCACGAAATAGAGAGCCTGCAGTCTGCCGCTGGAGGAAGATTGGAGGGGGAATCTCTATCGAATTTCCTCTGTTAGCATCTCCTCGTTCACCAATGCCTCCACACTGTTCTTCATCGTGAGGGGGGGGGGGAGTATTCCACCCTTGAACTATGGGTTTTTGGTGGTAACTTGATCCAATCTCTCTTTGTATGATCATTGTTGAATCCCATATATGATGTGCCTTGCTTGATTATGGATCTATATATGTTATTCCTATGGTGGATATTGTGGTTGAGATGATGCTTGTTATGCATTTACCGTTGTGTTGAGACTCTATGATTTGTCATACTTTGTAAATACATCTATGATACGTGTAATGGTTTGATCTATGCATAGCCTTGTTTACCCATGTCATGAGGTGTTTGATGGCGCCAAGTGTAGGTAGATGGGAGAGATGCGAAAGCACAACTTACAAATCATTGCACTACTATTTAGATTTTTTGCATAAAGAAGTATGATGAATGTGGATGAGGGGTGGCCGAGTGACAGATGGCATATGCATCAAATGATAGCAACAATGCAACCAAAAATCTTTTACGTGGAGGTAAAAAGGGATAAGTATAACGTGGTCGGGTGACAATAACCACACGCTGACCTTACGAGGGTGGCACAACAACACATATGGGTACTTCTTTTAACTTTATATTTTAGAACACTTGGCTACCATAAGTTATCATTAAAGCATGAAAATTATGTGTTCTTTTGTCATCTATAACATGATCATCACTATAGATGGAGAGAGAGAGATGATTGAGTGAACCCATGAACCTAGGTCCATTATTTTTATAAGAGAAAACATTTGTCTTGTCCTCTTGCATTGAAGAGGACTGGTATGCTTTTACATTAGTGTTTTGTTGCCCTTTAGTTTCTTGTATTAAATCAACCTTTATTGTTTCTTTTTAAAAAATTAGTGCATAAATAACTAGAACCGTGACACTGCAGTTGGAGAGAGTAATAGATTTTTATTCTTGCTCTTGTGGATCCATACTCTATTTCCACGTTGAGAGGTGCTACGTTAATCCCCTACTCTTGTGGGTAATCGGTGACATATATGGAAAAATGGAAAGTAACTGTTTTATCACGTAGGTTCACCTGAATAACACCAAGTTGATCCATAAACCCATTTAGAACTATGCTCAGATTAAGTTTGTCTACGCTGGTCGTATAACAACAATGCTCATCTCTCCAACTGCGAGACACCATCCTCTTAGCCACCTCATGGAGAACAAGGCACATGCTACGAGGTATCTTGCTATGACCCCTGATCATATGATGGGTTGGTTTATAGCGTTCCTTAACAAGCTCTACCTAGGAGGACCCGGCTCATAGGAGGTGTTGGTGGTGGTGTTGGTAGTCGAAACAAAATGTGGAAAACCAAACTAGTTGCACAATAGGATTTACGGGTTGTATTTGCGCTCAACACCTTCGCTAGAGCCATTCCCAAATGTCAAAAAGGGTGTGAGCAACCAAACACGTACCTAGCGATGACTGTGTATGTGGTATGGCAATTGTGATCATACGACATATCTATTGGTAATCCATCTTCGTAGTTGGCACGCTTGCTGATTGAAGAGTTGCTAGTAATAGGTATATCACGCGCCTTAAAATCGCATATACAAGGCACTGAAAAATGCGTTTACGGTCACACCAAACAATCACTCGCTTTTGTTGTTTCCATTTGCAGGATCAATTCGGCACGCAACCCAACAAATCTCCTGATTTCAGCTATTTCAACAACTTTGACAATAGATAGCCAAATAGATGCAATACGCAATAATTGTATACCCAATTGTTCCGATCAATGAGACAAACACATGGACATAGTTTAACGCATCGAGTGAAACAAAAAGTTAGACCGTCACCGCAACAAACTGAACTTTACCGAAGAAGATCAAGAAAAATCATGGCCATTGCAGGTACCTGCATCACCACAACCACTCATCGGAGACTCACCAAGACCACTATCCAATCCACCACCACTTGCATGAGCACTGCCACCTAGAAGCGCTTGTTTTATTCTTTCCAAGATCTCCATTCTTGCTAGTCTCCACCACTCCAATTGGTGTGAATCTATTTTTCTGGATCCATCATCATGGTCTTTTTCTCCTCTACTAGTTGGATCCTCCTCTCCCACAAGTCGGCCTTGCGCTTATCGTCAATTGCAAGTGCTTTCCACCTTTGCTTTATTTTCTTCGAGCTTCTCCTCGGATATGATCATCCTCGCTTGCATGATATCCTAATCAACACCTTCTTTGATTTGACACCTTGGCGGAGCTCGGCTAGGTCCATGGTGGCAGCACTTGGGCGATGCGGCGAGGCCGACGGCGTGAAAGCAAGAAGAGCGGGAGATAAAATGATCCTCTCGACAACTTGTCACGAGTATACGGACCCCCTCGGTTCGCTTGTGAAAACTCGACATATGCCGCTTCTATGGGCCACTAAAAAAGGCTTCGGTGTTTTTGTTGGATCAGGCCGTTCTCACCACCAAAACCTAAAAACACAATAAATTTGTTAAGATGGTGGAGGATCACATGGATCTTTGGCTCAGGACCTACCTGGCCAAGCACTACTATGTGTAGTGCTTGCTCCCTGATCATGGAGATGGTGGCGGTGGTGCATGCATGATGAAGAAGAAGTTGTTGGTTGTATATTTTAAAATAGCTAGGGACTTGATGAAAACTTATTTCAAGGCATATTTATTGTGAGGTGGTATATACTAACCCCTCACAATATGGAAAACTTGCGGTGGTAGGATTGCACCCCTTTTGATGTGGTGGTATAGGATGACACCATAAAATTTGGTGGCGGTTAGTAGGATCACACTAGCTTGTAGATGAACTGCTTATGCTTTTACCCATATGATCATGCATGTTGATTAACTTGTGTTTGTGAACTTGATTTGCCTGTTTTAGTTGTGATCCTTATGTTGCATATGTATCATGTCTCATAGAAATACAACTGGTGCATGGTGTACTACGACAAGAAGCCGAGAATCTGCAAGACATGGGAGGAGTGTAGCCAACAAGTGACGGGTTACCAACACAACCTCCATAAGGGGTTTAAGACTCTAGAGCAGGCACAAATAGCCTACTCTAAGTTCTTAGCAGACCGTCCACAAAAGGTACAGTCGTCACAAGATATGAACATCAATTTCACTCCACCGCCTACAACTCATCAAGTTCATCCACATGAACAGTTTTCACCTATACAGGGTGAAAGTATGATCAAAGACATCATCATCGTCGGCCTCATCATGTGGATTGTGTACTACCGGTTGTTCCGATTCATGTGATCGATCATGTAAGATCTTAAACCCTGATGACTAGTTGGTAAGCTCACCATTTTCTATGTGAGGTAACCACATTGGGCCGGACGCGGGTTCCCAAACGTGCACCTTTACACCACTTGAGGCTATTCTCGAAAATCCAAACAAAGTGGCCGTATGGGCTCTCCTAGTGGGGAAACGAAAATATGCGCAACCAAATAAACCGTTCATCCAGATCCGAGGCCAATCTCCCCGCATGCAACATCCGCTAGGCCAAATAGCAAAAATGTGAAAATCCGACCCGAGCAACCAAACACGCCCCTAAGGCTTGGATTCTCCTATGATGCATAGAACAAAATCTGGAAAACTAAATTAGTCGCACAATAGGATTTATGGGTTGTATTTGCGTGTATCGGCTTTGCTAGAGCCATTTCCACATGTCAAAAAGGATGTGAGCAACCGAACACGTACCTGGACCGTGCATGTGGTCTGGCAATTATGATCGTACGACATATCTATTGGCAATCCATTTCCGTGGTTAGGAACGCTTGCTGCTCGAAGAGTTGCTAGTAATAGGTTTTTTCTTAGAGGAACTTTAACAGATCATATATATCACGCCCCTTAAAATTGCATCTCCAAGGCACTAAAAAACACGTTGACGGCGCCGCGCAGGCTCACGCTGAACAATGGCTCGCTTTTGCGGTTTCCATTTGCAGGATCCATTCCGCGCGGAACACAACAAGTCAGCTTTTTCAACAACTTTGACAATGTATAGACAAATAAATGCAATAGTCAATAGTTAATATATCCAATTATTCCAATCAACGAGACACAAACACATGGACATAGTTTAACGCATCGAGTGAAAAAAAAAGTTACACCGTCACCGCAACAAACCAAACTTTACCGAAGAAGATAAAGAAAAATAATGGTCATTGAAGGCACCTCCATTACCAACACCACTGATCGGAGACTCAACAAGATCACTATCCGATCCACCACCACTTGCAAGAGCACCGCCAACTAGAAGTGCTTGTTTTCTTCTTTCCAAGATCTTCATTGTTGCTAGTCTCCACTGCTCGAATTGATGCGAATCTATTTTTTTTTTGGGATCCATCATCATGGTATTTTTCACCTCTAGTTGGATCCTCCCCACCTCAAGTCGGCCTTGCACTTATCGGCAATTGCAAGTGCTTGCCACCTTGCTTTCCTTTTCTTTAAGTTTCTTCTTGGATATGATCATCTTCGCTTGCATGGTATCCTAATCAACACCTTCTTTGATTTGACACCTTGGCGGGGCGGTGCGGCGAGCCAGCTTCTTGGTGCACATCGTCTTGGGATGTGACCCCTACGAGGGCAAGGCAGCGGCAACGGAGGCATGGCGGCAGCGGGTCCGCCTCCTAGGACGCGACGGAGTAGCGCATAGTTGGGAAGCGGAGGCTGATTTCGCCGGTGCCTTCTGTGGGGTTGCAGGACCGACATGGTGAGTTGATTGGCCCCCGTCGACTGGCATAACAACGAGCGGGAGCTCGGCTAGGTCCATGGTGGCACTTGGGCGACGCGGCGAGACCGGCGGCGTGAAAGCAAGAAGAGCGGGAGATAAAATGTCCCTCTCGCCAACTTGTCACGAGTATACGGGCCATCTCGGTTCGCTCGTGAAAACTGGACATATACCGCTTCTGTGGGCCACTAAAAAAGGGTTTCGGTGTTTTTTCCGGACCAGGCCGTTCTCACCGCCAAAACCTAAAAACACAGTTACTCGATCGGATCTAAGCCTCTCCCTTGGTCTACCTAAGGCCTAAGCTAGTCTCTAGATAGGCTGGCTGGCTGGGCCACGCATTAATGCTAATGCAATGGCATGCACGGGCTAAGCTAACCAGCTAGGATCCATATTAATGTAGGAGTATAGCCATGCACTGCATGCGCGCGGCGAGCTCGTTCTCGACATGATGAGCATTGAGCGAGTGTGCGTGCAGCTATGTCGTCCGTGTGGCTGTGATCGCGACGGGTGGCTGGCCGGAGAGAGACCGCCCGGGCCATGCCACTCAACACACAGATTCCTGACGATTATTATGTCGCGGAGAGAGCTGCGGCCTGTTGGTGGTGGCCCACCTTCCATTGTCGGATCCGAGCTACGGCCTGTTGGTGGTGGCTGGGTGCCCACCCTTCCATTGTCCTCCGCTAGGCGCTGCGGCCGCACACCGGCCAGTGTCATCTCAGGCTCAGACGGTCAGACCATCGATCTGCTCCTAGCTATAGCTAGCTGCTCTCTACGACGCGCGCGGCCCCGGACTGACGGATCCAGCGTTGCCTGCGCGCCCGCGTCACGCGTCCTGCCGCTCTGTCTCTCCGACCCTTTATTTTTTATGGATTTTTTTTATGATCCTTAGTTCGCATAGAAACGGGGACTGTGAAAATACAACCCGGCGAATTAGAAAAATACAACTACTATCGCTGAGTAAGACAAAAAAAAAAGTTATGTCTATGAGCCTTATAGTACGGTAAACAATTTGATATCGTGAAGCTCCTTCCCATTTTCTTTTGTTTCAACCCGTTTACAACCTTATTACACCTTTAAGAGCACGTACAATGGTCTTATCTTAGCAATGCCACATAAGATGATTGCTGAGTTGGAGAAGAGAGAAACGAGAAAAAGACATCTGCCTTATCTTGGCTAAGAGATCATCTCTTAGCAACAATATGTCTCACCACATATTTAAGAACATCCAGTGCTAGAGATAAGACTAAAAAAATAACCATTGTATGTCATATTTTGTTGCCATATCAAATGATGTGGCATGTATAAGATAAGACTGTCTTATCAACCGTTGTACATGCCCTAACCTAGCAATTAGTTTTAGATTAACCCACTAACATCTAATTAAGACGTTAACTATTATAATTAAGGCATTGTTTTTTCCAGAAAAAACGGCCATTTTCTAAGAATCAAAGGAAGCATCACATGGAGGTGTAGTAAAGATGAACCAACAAGAAGTTTCTAGTCTAGCCTCTGGGACTAGATCATGTCGTTGACCGATGATCAAGTTTCCTGGTCATAGGTAAAGAGTATACCCTCAACTATAAGAGTAGATTGTCTAGATTGACAAGGATATGTAACAGATCCACATGATGATTTACTACGATATAGAATCATGTTGTTAATAATAATATCATCAGACCAGTATCTTATGCATGAATCCTCAAGACCACGAGAATATCAAGCGCCCTTATACCATAAGGTTTGACTTTGGTCTTGTCCCAATGTCATACTACAAAGATGGTCATAGCAGCTTTTCTAAGGCAAGCACGGAAGTATGTCTAGGGATTTGGATAGTTCAATAACTAAGATGGCGCTCCTGCTGGCGATGGAGAGATATTCACTGGGCCCACTTAGTATTACGATATCACCCAATCGTCTGCGTAGACACCAACAAGATAAGATCATCACGGACACCGGAATACAAGTACGAGTTTAAGAAAGTGAAATCATAACAACGATAACCGGTATAGTGATCAAGAGTTGACTCATGAGGATACAAATATCTCGCCTCGGATTGTAACATGAATATCGTGAAGCGGAACGATTAACATATGTATAATGACCGGGTTCACTACTCGATGTGACCTTCACGTAGTGAAGTGACAACCATCGTGGTTATTCAGGCTCTGATGTGGGTTATTGATCTGATAAGCTTTTACCGAACCCAATCAGATCACACGCTTAAGGTGAAACGATCAACTTGTGCTTGTTACCTACATGGTCGGTTGCAGAGAGAGATGCCCGGAATAGTTTCAGGATTCGTTGAGACACCTCGGAGAGGTATCATAACTACTCTGGTGACATGAACTAATTCAGGAAGATTGCTCCGAAGTCATCGGTGATGATTTCGAGGTTACTCGTAATCATCCCGACATGTTGGTTATGTATGAGAGATTTCAAAAACGTTCTAGAATATATATAGGATCGAGGTACCGGGAGCATCGGAGAGAAATCAGAATCGAGACGGAGTGCCGAAAGGGGTTCAAGTGGTCGGATTGGATAAGAGGTGGCAGACCCACCCAGGGGTTGGTGCCTCGGCAACCAAGGCCCACCCATCTCCGGCTCCCATCCATCCTAGGGTTGTCTCCTAGTCCTAGTGGGTGCCATCTCGACTTTCCTAATATGTGCATTGCATAAAAGAGGAAGATATCCAATTAGATCTCTATTTACGGATGGTTTTTATTGTATCTTGTAAATAAGGAATTCGTTGATATGAGTCATTATTTCCAATATTCCAATCATCTAAAAGAGGAAGGATATGAACTCCTAATTAATTGGAGGAGATCAGGGCACCTGTCAAAAGAGGGGGATCCTTCCCTCCTTGGCCGCCGCCTCCACCTAGCCGCTGGCCCTACGAGAGAGAATCACAGGTCGAGCGCCCTTCCCCTTCTCCTATATAATGGCCCCCAGGACCCTATCCAAAGACACACCACAACTCTTACAGAGTTCTCTCTTTGGTGCTACACCATAGTAGTATTCTCCGGAAGGCCGCGGGACAAGCACTGTTAGCGTCGAGCTATGCACGGTGGAATGCTGACGGGTCGGAGGACTATACACTTGCAATCCATGGAGGGATCGTCCGTTCGATCATAGCATCGAGTGGACATCCTATTCGTGGCTGGGAGGGATACACCTGGCTGCGGTGATCGATTCTATCGTCATCAACATCTACATCGACCGATGTCCTCTTCCGCATCAACGTCGGTATGAGATCTAGATGTGTTCTTACTAATGTCTTTATGGTTATTAGATATTAGTTTGTTCGTGCAGGATGAATATTTTTGTTTTGCATGCGCGAACTCCAATAAGGAGAGACATGGGCAGTGGGTCAGGGTCACGGGGAGAGGAAGGACGTTGGCGGTGTGCCAGGGACATGGATAGATCGTCTGTCATGGTAGATGCTCAGCTCGTTTAATCCTTACCTTTAAGTGCACTAATGATGCTAGCGTGTCACCACTAATTTTTCTTTTACGTGCCGTGAAAGATTAATCATCAACCGGCTAGCATGGTATCAAAAACAAAACCTAGCTACTTGCTCCGTTCCATAATCCTTGGCGTGAATTTAGTTACTCTCACCGGTACGTATAGATGCATTCGTATTTAGACAAAGTTGAGGTCATTAATATGAACCAGAGGGAGTAACTAACAAGAATTATCAAACAGAGAGAATAGCTTGCAACTTGTGAAGTGAAGTCCACGTCTTATTACATGTATGCACTGCGTGTGACTAATGTGGGCCGATCCACGAACTAATTAAGCATGCATGCATGGCATGATGACACTAGCATTTTAGGCATAATGATTAGTACTAGTTGGGATCGATAGTTGACGCGTGAAGCGCTCCGAACTTAAGACATCTACTAGAGCGCACGCACGCACGCCCGATGAATGAATGTGGAGTGCCCGACCGGCTCTTTCGTGCATGCAAATGATGGGTGTAGGGATGATATGTAGAGTGCCGTCATGCATCGCAAGACCCACATGCTTACTGATGAATGTTCCCGGCCGGCCTGATCATCCAAGTCGTGTAAAGGGATTCTTTCTTGGGTCCGGCTATGGTACAGTTGAGTGGTTTTTCTAAGGGCGTGTCCAAGTATGTCATGCAATTTTATTTGGCAAGTTCACTTGCAACTAGAAATATCATACTTCTTCTCTCCAGAAATAAGTGAATTAAGTTTATCTACACAAATTTCAAAGTCACTTATTTAGGCTGGAGGGAGTAGTTGTAACTTCACTTATAACTGAAAATTGTCACTTGTCACCCACTTGATCGCACTTGCAACGGGACTGGCAACTCACATGACACACGTATCACGATGCAACTCAGCGGACTACCTGACTTAGCTCTAACTGAGAATTAGCGAAACCTTTTTCCACGTAAATATCAACAAATGAAGAAATTCGTCAAGAATGTTACGAAGAATGAAAGTAGTTCCAATTATATTCACTTAGCCGTGGTTCAACATTGTTCTTGTCTACTCTATTTTAATCTTGGTTACCATTTTCGGTTATGGTTGCTTATGAAGCCTACTGCGCAATAAACCAACCCTAGACGGCTTCTTTTATTTTAGAGAACATTCAAAAGCTATGATTCAACATGTTCTTCTAATCTAGTGGTTGGGTCGCAGTTGGCACATCCCAGCGACCGGAGTTCGATCCCTGTCAGGGACGAATTTTCGAATTCTCATGCTGACCCGCTTCTACTGTATCATAAAAGTGCCTAGTTCCTCCTAGCACTGTTTCAGCTAACCTTAGGTAGGGAAGTGAGCCTAGATGGTGAGGTAGTACATCTATAAACTCAACACATGGGTTCAAATCCTCACGGATGCGAATTTAGGTTACTATTTATATTTAAAGACCAAGCTAGCATGTTACTTATGCAATTTATCTCGAGGATCAGGCTTGGTGCTTAACCAAGTTTAAAAAATAGATGAAATAATCCTAGGAGGAACTAGACACTTTTTTGATATAGTAGAAGCGGGTCGGCGCGAGAATTCCGAAAATTCATCTCTGACAGGGATCGAACTCCGGTCGCTGTGATGCGCCAACTGGCGACCCAACCACTAAGGCATAGCCCAGGGGTTGGGGTGGGCTGATGCACCCCCACCTGCCCAGGTTCAAGTCTCCGCACTTGCATCTGGGGTCGTACGCATATTTCTACTATATCACAAAGCGCTTTGGATTTCTCCCCTTAAAGCCATTCATCTTAACCAAGTTTAAAAACATGGTACTCCTGATTAATGGCTGTGTGCATCCCTAGTTGGTGAAGAGGGAGGGGAACTGAAATTCTCCCCCATTTTATATATTTGCATCTCATTTTCATCTTCACTTCTTCAAGATAGAGAAAAAACACCCCAAGCTCCTTACCATGTGCAGCTATCACCGGCCGCACTAGGCGCCCCTCCAGCCGCCAACCTCCTTCTCCCCTCACGCCCTCCTCCTTCCATCACCGCCGCCATCATCGTTGGGCAAAGTCCCTGCGGTGCGGCGGCGGCAGCCCTCAGTCCTCGCGTGACCCTCTGATCCCAGATGGCGGCAGTGAGTGTGCTGGATTTGGCGCCATGTCCTGGTATAGGCGGCATTCGTCCAATCCTACTGCCATTCTCGTCGTCGGTCGGTGACATCGCGTGGAGACCCTCTGGTCTTGCTCCACATCATGAGGATGCCTACAGGGGAGGCCCTAGGATTGGCAGTGGTGGTCATCTTTTCCGTTGGAGGTGGTTGGCCTCAGGCTAGTTTGGCGGATCTCGTGATCGGTCATCTAGTCCCCGCTGTGAGTTAGGAGATACCTAGTTGCCGATGCAAACCAAGCCGACTGGCGGGTGATGACGGTGTTCTATGTCGGTACCTTGATGAAGGCATCGTTGTGGAACTAGTGTCAACCTCACTCATGCTTCTTCGAGGAAAACTGTAGGATCTAGCTTCCGGATCAGGCGATGGCGGTGCTATGCTGCCGCATTCTTTCTTTGGAGCATCGTTTATGGAGTAGCACTGGATGGCAGAGGTAGGATGTGGAGAATCTCTATGAGATGTCAAGTCATGCCTAACCAGTAGATTCTATGTTGAGTCATGCCTAGTCGGCAGGTGCTACGCACGACTGATCCTCAAGAAATGTCAAGCTATGTTGGCTGGTGGTACTTGGCGGCATGGTGATGTGTTGTACTGGTGGCGACTGTGAGGTGCTATAGAGATATCGTGTAGGGAGGTGGTGGTGCTTGGCACCGCCATGGTGTTGGTGGCTAGTGTGGCGAGAGTCTGCAGACCAATCTACACACATTTGGGTGTTTTGCAGATCTCTTCATGAAGAGCTAGTGATGGATTTCTATTGTCATGATCGGCTGTGTTGTTTTGGCGGTTTTGGTTCGTTCGAACTTTGTACTGGATTTTTCCACACATTTGTTGGTGATGGGTGGATTTATGAATGTACCTCACATGGGCCTGAAATATAGCCATCTACGTCCATATTTAAATTGGATATTATTCATATTTTTTATGAAATATCTCTCTAAACCCTGCCACTAATGCCTAATAATCAAAGGGGTATGCAATCCTTTATTGTTATTTTTCCCTATGTAGATAATGATGTTTGATGATGGGAATCACTACATTAAAGTCAAAGATACGAGATGTCCAACAACCCGAAGAAACCAGGAGCCGTGAAGTGGAAGCAGCTGCTTTAACGACCAACTATACGACGGGAATAAAATTCCGGCCGTATAGTTGCGGTCGTATAGTTGCTGCCGCCATCGCTAGGTCATACAGAATAACTTTCATGAAGGGACCCCTATATAAAGAGGCATCCGGCGACGAGAAACAGAGCTCGATCACACCCCCTCGCCACCAGAACCCTGCATCCACAACATCGAAGAGCCACCGGAGGAATAGACTTAGATCTAATCTCCAAACCATTCTCCACCACCATAGCCATATTCTACCACTTGTAATAGTAGATCGCATCTTCGATTGGCAACATTGTAAGACTATTTTCTATGATCTCATGATTTCCATTGCAATGTTTATGATCTTTGATCTCATCTCTATGTGTGAGTAATTCTCCTTGGGCTAAGGGCTTCGGCCTAGCCATGTAGCTTTTGTGCATGTTATTTATCATAGATGGGATCATGTATTAGTTTGTATGACATGATGATTATTGTATCCTCTCTTGCCTCAATCCAAGGACTTGTCAGGTACCCAAGACCCCGAGGATTGAGCCAGGTATATGGAGTATGAGTAATGACTAATCTGCAGGTTGGGAATCCCAGTGACAGAAGGGATAGTACGGCTGTATGTGAGGGATTTACTTGGGATTAATGGTGACATCACTATGCATATCATTAGTTCTCTTTCTTCTATGGATGAGACTAGTAGGTTATTGCTATAAGCGGTTGTGGAGGCAATAGGAATTATGGATGCACTTCCCACATATAATTTATCTTGCTCTAATAATTACATGCATACTTTATTATTTTCTTTTATTCCCATCAGATGTTTTGCATAGCTATAGGTAAAACCAAAATCCCTAGGCCCTCTCTCCATCATCGACAACAACAAAAGACAGCAAACTCTTGGTCCAGTAAAAACACAAAAGGAATTCTAAAACTCCCGAAGGTCCGGTAAAGTAACTTCACTATGCTTTCTGCTTCCCGAGGATTCGATAAACCAAGGTCTACAAGGGAAAAAGAGCTATACTACATCCGTAATCTGGATCGAGGTATTGATATGTTGCAAACGTATCTATAATTTTTGATGATCCATGCTTGTTTTATGTTGCAATCATCCAAGATTGTGATGGTGCATGTCACCTCAAAATTTATTCTTTTTATCACTTACCTACTCGAGGACGAGCAGGAGTGAAGCTTGGGGATGTTGATACATTGCAAACGTATCTATAATTTTTGATGTTCCATGCTTGTTTTATATCTACTTTCTTATGTTTTGTCCACACTTTGGAGTACTTTTACACATTTTCTGGAACTAACCTATTAATAAGATGCCACGGTGCCAGTTGCCTGTTTTCTTCTGTTTTTGGTTCCAGAAAGCCAGAAAATAAATATTCTCGGAATTGGACTGGACAAAAGCCAAAGTCGATATTTTACCGAAAGACTCACGGAGTGAGAAGACGAGACGGAGAGGGGCCAGGGGCTAGCCACACCATGTGGTGGCACGGGTCCCCCTGGCCGTGCCACCAGGTGGTATGGGCCCCTGGTCCACCCTCTGACATCGCCCCTTCGCCTATAAGAAGCCTCCCGATGAGAAAACCCTAAATAATCCAGCCTCCATCCAAGAAACGTTCTGCAGCGCCACCGCCAATGAAGGGGAGATTCGGGGGACAGAAAGTCTCTATTCTGGCACCCTGCCGGGACGGGGAAGTGCCCCCGGAGCCATCTCCATCGATCTCCACCACCATCTCCATCGCCGTTGCTGATTCCCATGATGATGAGGGAGTAGTTCTTCCTGCTGGTTCTACCGGTAGCTATGTGTTCATCTCTCTCTATGCATGATCATATTGTGATCATGATCTTTGTAATCAAGTAGATCTACCTTGCTACTCAAGTGCTTTAATAGATCTCTGGCTCTCCCCACGTGTGTGAAAGTGATAGCGTGCACACCATGGTGGCACTTAGGCTAGAGATTACAAATACTTGTTATGAGTTATATTTGGAGTTGGATGTCTCTATAAAATTTTGGTGTTTGTTGGAACCATCTAGAGCTCAAGGTGACAGTGTGGGGTTATATAGATGGGGAAAGCTAACTTTGAGGTGTGCTGTATAGCCCTCCCATGGATTAGAGTGTCCAACCGGAGAGTAGTTCAGAGTAGTATCATAAAGAGATGATATTTATATGAGAGTGTTCACTAGTGAAAGTATGATCCCTAGGCCTTGTTTCTAAGCATTGAAAAACCGTTTGCAACTAGACCCATTACATGTTTGATTGCTTCCATCTTTTTGCCTTTAGTCTTTTCCACGCGCCATCAAAGCTATTTTCTAGCACCGTTACCACTTATAATTATCCATACCACTTGTATTTCACTATCTCTTCACCGAACTAGTGCACCTATACACATGACAAGTGTATTGGGTGTGTTGGGGACACAAGAGACTTCTTGTATCTTGATTGCAGGGTTGCTTGAGAGGGATACCTTTGACCACTTCCTCCATGAATTCAATAAACCTTGGGTAATCCACTTACGGGAAACTTGTTGCTGTTCTACAAACCTCTGCACTTGGAGGCCCAACAACTGTCTACAAGAATAGAAGTGCGTGGACATCAAGCTATTTTCTGGCGCCATTGCCAGGGAGGTAAGGTAAAAGGTACTCACATACTCTGGTGTGAGTGCTCGAAGTTATTTCCTTTAGATTCTGCAATTTTGTCTTTTTGTTTCTTCTTTTTACTAGTTAGGCTTAATGGAAAACAACAACAAAATTAGAGAGCTTGATAGTATTTATCTTGAGTTAGGACATGAAGTGTTTAAAGAGAAAATTAAATAACCTATGGAACTTTATTTGCATGCTAATAGCAATGTTGTTAGTATGAATTATTTGGACACCATTATTGCTGATGCTATGGAAAAGTCTAAGCTTGGGGAAGCTAGTTTTTATGAAAATGATCTTTTTAGTTCCCCAGCTTTGGAAGATAGCTATTATATTGCTTATGATGATACCAAACCTCCAATATATGATGATTACAATGATGAATATGATATTTTCAGTCCACCTACTATTGAGGAGAAAATTAATTATTACAATATTCCTCCTATATTTGATGATTATGGTGATGAGAATAATAATGATAGCTATTTTATTGAATTTGCTCCCACTACAATTAATAAGAATGACTATGTTTATGTGGAGAGTATTAATTCTTTTATGCATGTGGCTCATGATAAGAATGTTTTAGGTGATAGTTATATTGTTAATTTTATTCATGATGCTACTGGAACTTATTATGAGAGAGGGAAACATGGTTTTATGCATCTCAATAATATTAAGTTTCCCCTCTTTATGTTGAAAGTCTTGAAGTTGCATTGTTTTTCTTTCCTATGCTTGTTGCTTTGTGCTTTCATGACTTGTTTCTTTACAAGATTCCTATGAATAGGAAGTGGGTTACACTTAAATGTGTTTTGAATTTGCTTCTTGATGCTCTCTTTTACTTCAATTTATATTTCTTATGTGAGCATCTTCTCAAACTATCAAGCCTAACTTAAAGGTGTTAAAGAAAAGTACTTATTGGGAGATAGCCCAAAAGTTTTAGTTGAGTCTTGGAAGTTATTACCTCTGTAATAACCGCTCCTTATCTTTTTTTTGCTTTTTGTGCCAAGAGTAACCTCTAATGAGAGAGAAGTAATGATTGGGAAAGTTGTTGTCCCGAAACAGATTTTTGTGCTTCGCTGTAAAAATTCGTGTAAAATCTCTGTACGTCGGTTTGAGCTATGATTGTTTGTGCTTCTGCCCCAGTATTGTTTTCTGTAGCATGACTTGTTATAAAAAATTGAGGTTGCTTAATGTGCCTTGGATGAATCATGTGTTGTTTTAGCATATTAAAGCATAGTATAGTGGTATTCTCCTTTGATACTTTATTTGGGTTGACTTGGCGCATGCTCACACCATGTTATGACTATCTCAAGTACCATAATTTTTGGAAGCTCTTTATGAGACTTGAATCCCTACTTCCTTCTATGAAGGCCTTTCTTCCACCATTATATTGAGTCTCCACCTTCTATCTTTATGCACTTACTTTGAGAGCATAGTGGCCATTCTTAGTTCTATGTGCATTGTCCCAAGACTAGTTAATTGATGCATACCTTGATATTGCTTGTTTTAAACTATTTGTATCTAGTCACTCTTATGAACTTTGAAGGTGTCCTATGCATTTATATTTGCTACTCTATGAGGGACAAGATGAATGCTATTATGCTATGTTTTCTTTATGTGAAACAAACAAACGTCTTGCAAAGCATTGTTATTCATGAATATTTTGTTTGTGCCTTTTCATGTTGCAACATAGTTCCTTTGTCTTATTGCTAGAATTTTGTCTTTCATGTTATGATTGAAGTACTATGATCCCAGCTTTGAATGTTTTACAAATACTTTGATCAAGTTTATGATGGTGCATGTCACCTCACAAATTATTCTTTCTTTTTATCACTTACCTACTCGAGGACGAGCAGGAGTTAAGCTTGGGGATGTTGATACATTGCAAATGTATCTATAATTTTTGGTGCTACATGCTTGGTTTTATCCACTTTCTTGTGTTTTGTCCACACTTTGGAGTACTTTTCATATGATTTCTTGGACTAACCTATAAACAAGAGTCACAGTGCCAGCTGCCTGTTTTCTGCTGTTTTTGGTTCCAGGAAAGTCAGAAAATGAATATTCTCGGAATTGGACGAGACAAAAGCCAAAGTCACTATTTTACCAGGAGACATCTGGAGCCAGAATACGAGACGGAGAGGAGCCATGGGACACCACGCCACATGGCCGCGCGGGCTAGGCCTGGCCACGCCAGTGGGTGGTGTGGCTAGCCCAGGCACCCCTTCGGCCTCTCCTTTCGCATATATATTGCCTCTGATACGGAAACCCTAAGTGCCCGATCAAAATTCCACGAAAGAGTCTGTAGCCGATGTCATCTCCATCCCTAGATCAGGAGGGATCTGAAGCTCTTCCCGGCACCCTGCCGGAGAGGGGAATTCACCCTGGAGGCCTTCTTCATCATCATGCAAGCCTTCGGTGTGATGCGTGAGTAGTTCATCTCTGGACTACGGGTCCATGTAGTAGCTAGATGGCTGGTTCTCCTCCTTTGTGCTATCATGTCTAGATCTTGTGAGCTCTGTTCATGATCAAGATCATCTATTTGTAATTCTGCTTGTTGTGTTTGCGGGAATCCGATGGATATTGATATGCTATTTCAGATTGATTATTGATTCTATCATGTCTTTGTTATTTGTGATCTTGCATGCTTTCTGTTGTTAGTAGCTATCTTGGCCAAGTAGGTGCTAGCAACTCCAAGAGTTAGTATTTATGCTCGATAGTGGGTTCATGCCTCTGGTAATCTGGGGAAGTGACAGAAATCTCTAAGGTAATAGATGTGCTATTGCTACTGGGGAGAAAACAACAATCCTTTGTTCATAGAACAATCGTATTGTTTACTTTACACGCAGTTCGTAAAGCAATAATCTGTTGCTTGCAACTTAATACTGGAGGGGGTTCGGATGATAACCTGAAGGTGGATTATTAGTCATAGATGCAGTTGGATGACGATCTATGTATAATGTTGTAATGCCCAATCGAATCTCAAAGGAGTCAAGATGATTAGTATATGCTTGTATGCTTTCTTGATGTTTGTCAATTGCCCCGCTATAATTTGTTCACCCAGCATGTTATGTATCTTAAGGAGAGCCACCTCTAGTGAACTATGGACCCTGGTCCTTTCTTCTACATTCAATATACAATCAACTATTTACTGCTTTGTGTTTACTTTCTGCAAACTATTACTTCCTTCCATTCGATACGTTTAACCCTTTGTTTTTAGCAAAACCGGTGAGATTGACAACCTCATCGCAAGTTGGGTTGTGCAGGTCTCCACGTTGCTACTAGCACCGGTAGTGCGCCCTGCCAAGGCTCAGCTAGCAACACCGTTGGGGTGTTTCCTTGCTCCTACTGGTTTGATTAAACCTTGGTTTCGTACTGAGGAAAAACTTGCTGCTGTGCTCATCATACTTTCCTCTTGGGGTTCTCCAACGAGCTCGATATATTTTGGGCCAACAGGCTGGCCTAGAGGTAGTTCCGACACAAGGTCCGGAGCTAGTTTCGCTCACGTTCAGTGACTCTCTGTTGACTGTACCATATTTGACGGAATTAGCATGGAATCTGGTCCGGTAGTACCGGTCGGAATTTTTTGTTATCCCGGGCTGGAACTTCTGGCCAGCACTACCAGGCCTCATTCCTTGAGAGATAGTACCGCTAGGCCCCGGTAGTTCCGGTCAGGAACCTCGTGACCCAGTACTTCCGACGCTAGTTCCGATCCAAATTCTAGCGATACTCGAAATCGATTCAGTACACTTCTATGTCAAAGTGTCATATTTGTCGGAATTTGGGCTGGAAGTTCTGCAGGTAGTACCGGTCAGGTAGTTCCTCTGGACCTAGCCGGAACTTCTGACCGGATCGGGAGCTGCTCCTTCTACTTTTGAGCCTCTGGAGCATGCCCACCAGAAGTACCGACCGCCCGCCGGTAGTACCGGTGGCGTCGCAGGGACAGGTAACGGTTCAGTTTGAAGGGGGCCTATTTTAGGCACCCTTCTTCAACCTCCCATTTCAATTCTTCATTTTCACTCTCCTCCATTAGTTCTTGAGATTCAACTACCTAGATCTCTCTCCCTAGCCACTCAAACCTCCTGATCTTTTGAGGAGTGGGAGCGGTGACCTAGCTCTACACTTCGACAAAAGGAATCGTGATTTCTCCCACCCATCCTGAGTGGATCTTTTTACACTTGGGTTCTTGGAACCCTAGACGGTGTAGGGCATCCTCGGAGCTGGGGCAATTATTGTGAAGCTTCGTGGTGTCGTATCCATCATCTGTCCTGATCCTGGTGTCATTGATGAGTGAATATTTGCATCATGTTTTATATTATTGTTTTGCATTATAGTGGTAGGATCTTGGTACTTTATGGTGTTTGTGCGCATGTTTTATGTCTATTTTCACCAGGATTAGGACAGATGATGGATACAATGGACACAATTCTTGGAGCAGTTGTATTGGGGAGAAAAGGAGTCAAGAACAACATAAATCGCGTATTTGGGAAATATCAATAACACTAGAAGAAAACCCGAAATGATCGAGGCATAAAGACGGTTCTACGACCAACTATACGACGGGAATAAATTTTCCGGGCGTATAGTTCCGGTCGTATAGTTGGCGCCGCCACCACCTCCTCAAATTGTTTCACCCCGTGCAACTGGATCGGGGAGATGACATACAAAACACCCAAAAATCACCGAATCCTCACCTCCGGAAGGCATCTGGAGGGGAAACTTGTCCAAGGGATCCATCTTCGCCCTACGCAGATCTAGGAGGCCAAGGCATCGATCTTGATCTTCATCAATCGTTGCACTACCATCATCTCCATCCATCCCATTGATACATTGCAAATCTATCTATAATTTTTGATGTTCCATGCTTGGTTTTATCCACTTTCTTGTGTTTTGTTCCAACTTTGGAGTACTTTTCATATGATTTCTTGGACTAACCTATTAACAAGAGCCACAGTGCCAGCTGCCTGTTTTCTGCTGTTTTTGGTTCCAGGAAAATCAGAAAATGAATATTCTCGGAAGGACGGGACAAAAGCCAAAGTGCCTATTTTTCTGGATGTCATCAAGTGCCAGAATACGAGACGGAAAAGGGCCAGAGCGCGGCCACACCACCTGGCCGCGCGGCCAGGCCTGGCCCACGCCAGGGGGTGGTGTGGCCAGCCCTGGCACCCCCTCGGCCTCTCCTTCCGCCTATATATTGCCCTCGCGACGAAAACCCTAAGTACCCGATCAAAAATCCACGAAAGAGTCTGTAGCCGCCGTCATCTCCATCCCTAGATCAGGAGGGATCTGATGCTCTTCCCGGCACCCTCTCGGAGAGGGGAATTCACCCTGGAGGCCTTCTTCATCACCATGCAAGCCTCCCGTGTGATGCGTGAGTAGTTCATCCTTGGACTACGGATCCATGTAGTAGCTAGATGGCTGGTTCTCCTCCTTTGTGCTTTCATGCTTAGATCTTGTGAGCTCCGTTCATGATCAACATCATCTAGTTGTAATTCTGCATGTTGTGTTTGCGGGGATCCGATGGATATTGAGATGCTATTTCAGATTGATTATTGATTCTATCATGTCTTTGTTATTTGTGATCTTGCATGCTTTCCGTTGTTAGTAGCTATCTTGGCCAAGTAGATGCTAGCAACTCCAAGAGTTAGTCTTTATGCTCGATAGTGGGTTCATGCCTCTGGTAATCTGGGGAAGTGACAGAAATCTCTAAGGTACTAGATGTGTTGTTGCTACTAGGGAGAAAACAACAATCCTTTGTTCATAGAACAATCGTATTCTTTACTTTACACGCAGTTCGTAAAACAATAATCTGTTGCTTGTAACTTAATACTGGAGGGGGTTCGGATGATAACCTGAAGGTGGATTATTAGTCATAGATGCAGTTGGATGGCGGTCTATGTATTATGTTGTAATGCCCAATCAAGTCTCAAAGGAGTCAAGATGATTAGTATATGCATGTATTGCTTTCTCGGTGTTTGTCAATTGCCCCGTTGTAATTTGTTCACCCAGCATGTTATCTATTTCCTTGTCTTTTACATACAATCTCCAATCTTTTACTGCTTTGTGTTTACTTTCTGCAAAATTTTACTTCTTTCCATTCGATACGTTTAATCCTTTGTTTTCCGCAAAACACTGTGAGATTTACAACCTCATCGCAAGTTGGGGACAAAGTTCTATGGTTTTTTTGTGCATGTCTCCACGTTGCTACTAGCACCGGTAGTGCGCCCTGCCAAAGCTCAGGTAGTAACACCTTTGGGGTGTTTCCTTGCTCCTACTGGTTCGATTAAACCTTGGTTTCATAACTGAGGGAAAACTTGCTGATGTGCTCATCGTACCTTCCTCTTGGGGTTCCCAATGTGCTCTACGTCGAACAACGAGCACATCACCCATCTTCACCCCCATCTAGATCTTGTTGTAATTTCCATACTCGTTGTGGATTTATACAAGAACTATTCATTTACAATTACTTCCATCACCATTTCTATGATGTTGATTGCCTCCATGTCTAAGTAGATCTTTAGTTCTTGGGCAGATGGAGAAACCCTAGCATATAACTGAGATAAGATAGAGATTATTATGTTATACACATTATGTGTATGTGTTAATTGTCTTAATCTTGATGTTGGAGTTGTGCACCTCCTTAATATTTGCCTCTTATGGGGACATGATGAAGGGGATTGCTTGTTGGTAGACGGAGGGATGACATCACTTACTGTGACTATAAAGCTGTTGTCATTCTTTACATACTAACTTGGGAAAACAAGGAGAACTCGTAAATCCATGTCCATGCCACGGGAGAAATCCCTTAATAGCGGGATAATACGATTGATGTCGTTTATCTGTCAGCTGTGGTTCTGAAGGATGATGTGTGTAGTGGTTGCTGCCTATTTGTCCATATATGGAGCTCCTCCCACGTACATACATATCATGAGAATATTTGTTATAATAATCTTGATTGCTTAGTCTAAATTGCTAGCGGTGTATCCACCACTCCCTGAGAACGCATTTTCCCTATTGTAGTTCCAAGCTCTTTTACACACGCGATTCTTATTTTCTACATTAAGTTACTTTACTTTAATTGCTTCATTCAATCAAAAACCCAAAAACAATTCTAATTTTTCTTGCATCTTAAAGTTATTCCTTATGTACTTCGTTTAGTTTTAATTATAAGAATTTTAGTCTTTCGCCTACTGCTCCATGTGGGATCGATATCTTTATTTCGGAACTAGCTACAAACGATCTGTGCACTTTCAGTCATCAAGCTATTTTCTGGCGCCGTTGCCATGGAGCTTAGCGCTATAAGTCACTTTACTTTTAGTTATTTACTTTCGTTGTACTAATTTTTAATTTAAGTTGCAGGACCGCAACAATGGACAACACTCAGCATTTAATCCATCTTGAGGCAGTAAGGAAAATGGGTTCGCCCATGGACGCTTTTATAACTATCAATAAAAGCATAAACCCGGATGGAAGTGAGATCCACCCTTTATTAGTTGAACTACTACACTCTAAAAAATTTGCAGGAACCAATGAAAAGAGTCCATATGGACACTTACAATTTTTTGAAGATGTTCTTAGCTCCTTTATATTCGACGATAGTAATCTTGATATGGTTAAAACCCAGTTGTTTAGACAAACTCTCTCTAATAATGTTTGCGACTGGTATAGATCTTTTTGTGCAGAAGCACCAAGGTCTTGGATGGAATTGACAACCGAATTCCTATCAAAATATTACTCACAAAGCAAAGCTCACAGGATGAGAGGTATTATTATCAGTTCCAAGAATAGTCCTGATGAGAATTTGTATGAAGGGTATCTAAGGTACAAAAGCTATCTAGATAATTGCCCCCATCATCATCATTTGCCTGATTGGTTAATCACTCACAATTTTTATGGAGGGCTTAATAATAAAAATGGAGCGAACCTAGACACCGCTTCTAATGGTAGTTTTCTATCTTATACCTATAATGAAGCCTAGAAATTAATAATGAAAATGAGGGAGACAACAGAAAATTTTAATGTGGAGAACATTACAAATAGTTCTTCTGAATATGCTTATGTTAACAATTTCCTTGTAGATGAAAGAACTTGTGCAATGATTAAAACCTTTGGTATTGATTCTTACTCAGTGAAGAAAATTATTGAGAATTATGCAGGGTATTTACAGGTACCTACAAAATGGGAACCCCATAAAGAAAAGATGCATGCAAGAGAAAGTGTGCTAATGGAAGAGTTCTCCTTTGCACTGATTCAAGAGAATAGCAAGAAAAAGAAAAAAGAGGAAGAACAAATAATGAAGAGATTAAAGAAACCAGAAAAGAACCCTGAAGCTACCAATATAAACAATGTTATATTGAAGGATCTTATGGAAGCACGAATAGTGGATAATGAAGTGGTTATGCTAGACTCTGAAACCTCAGAATTCATCGAAGGTAAGGTACGAGGTAATGAAACTTCTAAACCTATGACTCCTATATATTGTGGAGAAACTTTCTTATACGGAATTTGTGAGCTGATTTCCACTATAAACATTATGCCTTCATCACTTTATGAGGAACTTTGCTACAATTTGAATAATCCAGATGTGGAACCGGTAGACACTACTATCAAATTGTCTAATAGAACTAATATTAAACCGGAAGGTGTTATCAGAAATATCTATGTCTTTATTGGATCACTCATGTACCCCCTTGATTTTCATATTTTTGATATGCCTCGAGATTCTTTTTGTCCTATTCTTTTAGGTAGGCCTTTTGTTTCCATAACCAAAGCTCGAATTGATAATAAGAAGGAGACTATTTCATTGATGTTTGGAGAAGAGGAAATGACATTCCACTTAGCCAAACTAAAGAAGAGGCCATATGAAATGGAAGATATCAAGGAAGAGAAAACCATTGTTGAGCTGGCAGCAATTCATTTCAGTACTCCACAAGATGAATTAGAGAGGAGCCTAATTAATTGGGAGGAAGCACAAGATGATGAGGAGAGAGAAGACATGGATGATTACTTTCATCAGTTCCGGAAGCACAAAATCCACATGACTGTGAAGGACTTGTAAGAAAAGGAGATGGAGAACCCCGCCAATTGAATTGAAACAACTTCCAGATGATATGAGGTATGAGATTTTAGATAATGATAATAAATTTCCTATTATTAGTAGTAAAAATTTATTAGAAAATGAAACAAATAAACTCATTTCGGTCTTGATTAAGCATCGTGAAGCCTTTGGATATACTCTAAGTGATATTAAAGGAATAGATCCATCTATTGCAACACATAAGATTACCATGCTTGATGATGATGAACCAGTAGTTGACACGCAAAGAAGGCTTAATCCGAAAATGAAAGAAGTAGTAAGAAAAGAGGTTATATGCTTATTAGATGCATGCATAATATATCCTATTTCTGACAGTAAGTGGGTTCGCCCAGCTCATTGCATACCAAGACAAGGTGGTCTTGATGCCGCTATGAATGAGTATGGTGAGCTAGTTCCTGTAAAACCTATTGTTGGATATCGCATGTGCATTGATTTTAGGAAATTAAACCGTGATACATTGAAAAATCATAAACTTATAGCATTTATGGATAAAATTCTAGAAAAAATTAGTAACAATTCTTATTTATGTTTTCTTGATGGTTATTCTAGATATTCTCAAATTGATATACAACCGGAAGATCAAGATAAAACAACTTTCACTTGCCCTTATGGCACATATGCCTATAGATTAATTCCGTTTGGTTTATGTAACGCAGCTACGACTTTTCAAGAATGTGTTTTGAAAATCTTTGATGATCTTGTAGAGAAAACCATGGAACTTATAACAAATGATTTCGTTGTTTGTGGAACAACTTTTGATAATTGCCTCTACAATTTAACCAAAGTTTTGCAGAGATGCAGGCAATCAAATTTGGTTTTGAATTGGGAACCATGCCGTTTTATGGAAAGAGAAGGTAAAGTTTTTGGGCATAAGGTTACGGAGAAGGGGATAGAAATAGATAAAACTAATATAGATGCTATAGAAAATCTTTCAATACCTCAGGACATAAAAAACTAAAAGATGTTTCTGGGGCATGCAGGTTTTTATTAGCGTTTTATAAAAGATTTTGCTAAAATAGCTATGCCTCTCACCAACCTTCTTGAGAAAGAAACTCCATTCTACTTAGATCATGACTACATCACAGCTTTTGAGAACCTTAAAAAAATTAGTTTCAGCTCCCATCATGCAATCTCCAAAATGGTATGAACCTTTCGAAATCATGCGTGATGCTAGTGACTATGCTTTAGGAGTTGTGTTAGATCGGCGAGACGGAAAGAATTTAAATGTTATCTATTACGCTAGTAGGACCCTTAATAAGATTCAAAAAAATTATGCTACTACAGAAAAAGAGTTCCTAGCTATCAGTTTTGCTTGTGACAAATTCAGATCATACATCATTAATTCTAAGGTAATAGTTCATACGGATCACCAAGCTTTGCGTCACCTCCTTGTGAAAAAGGATGCAAAGTCCAGGTTGATTAGGTGGGTCTTATTACTACAGGAATATGATTTGCAAATAGTAGATAGGAGGGGTAAGGATAATTCGGTAGCAGATCATCTCTCTAGGATGGAGGGAATAATTACTAACCCCGTACCTATAAATGAGTCATTTCCGGAAGAATATTTAGCAAACATTGAAATCGCTGATCCTTGGTTTACGGATTGTGCTAACTATCTCGTAGTAAAATTTATACCTCCTAGTATGACAAGAAATCAAAGCATGAAATTCTTTAATGATCTTAAATTTTACTTTTGGGATGATCTGTATATATATCGTCATGGACCTGACGCAATGATTCGGAAGTGTGTTCGTAACCATGAAATGAATGCAATTTTGCAAGCTTGTCATGACAGCCCGTATGGAGGACATCATGTAGGCAAGCGAACTGCAGCAAAGGTACTTCAACCCGGATTCTATTGGCCCACCTTGCTCAAGGACGCACACAGGTATGTAGAACACTCTGATGCTTGCCAAAGAAGAGGTAATATAGGTAGGAGACAAGAGATGGCAATGAATTATAGCTTTATAATCGAACCCTTTGATGTATGGGGAATGGATTACATGGGACCTTTTATAGAATCAAATGGTTACACTCATATTCTTGTTGCTGTCGATTATGTTAATAAATGGGTTGAAGATATTCCAACAAGCCATGCAAATGCAGCTGCCTTAGTGAAGATGATCAAGGATATTATATTCCCCACGTTTGGAGTCCTAGATTTTTAATCACTGACGATGGTTCTCATTTTGTGAAAGGAACTTTCAGGAAAATCCTCAGCAAATATGGAGTAACTCACCGCGTTGCTTCACCATATCATCCTCAAACGAATGGTCAAGTGGAACTCTCCAATAGAGAATTAAAGACCATACTCGAGAAGACGGTGGAAAAATCAAGAAAAGATTAGTCATACAAGTTAAATGACACTCTATGGGCCTACCATACTACCTTTAAAAATCCAATGGGTATGACACCGTACAAGATGGTATACATAAGGCATGCCATTTACCTTTAGAATTAGAACACAGAGATTTTTAGGCAATCAAGAACCTAAACTATGATCTTAAAGCAGCGGGATAAAACGTTTTTTGGATATCCATGCTTTAGATGAGTTTAGAAGTGAGGCTTATGAGAATGCTAGATTGTTTAAAGAAAAAGTGAAAAGATGGCATGATAGAAGAATAGAGAATAAGGTCTTTAAAACTAGAGACAAGGTGTTGCTCTATAATTCTCGTCTTAAGTTGTTTTCAGGGAAGCTCAGATCAAAGTGGGAAGGCCCCTATATAGTCGAAGAAGTTTATTCATCAGGAGCAGTGAAGCTCCAGGGAAAAGCATCCTCTCTTTCATGGGTGGTAAATGGACTACGCTTGAAGCATTATTGGGCAAAAGGAGATATAAGTGCAGTCACCATACAAATGATCACCCCAGAAGAGGTGATTAAGCAAATATATACAAGGAATGGCAACTACAAGAATGATAGAATCGAGACGAAATGATCAACACTATGGTCAAGCTATTAACCATAAAAGAGCGCTTCATGGGAGGCAACCCATGTGAAATAAAGGCTTGAGTAAGTTTTTAAATTTTCAATTAAGTTTTAGTTGAGCTTGTGTTGAATAAGGAACATTTAAAGCTTTAGCAAAGAAAAAGAAGATTGATAATGCAAGTATTGGTCAAAAATTAAACTGTCAATTTTCTGTCAAAACTTGATATTTCATTAAGTTTCAGATTAATAAAGATCTCTGGGAGAATCAGGTAATTTTTGGCAGATCCAGAAGGTTTAATGACCAACTATACGGCATGAATAAAAATGCCGGCCATATAGATACTTCGACACCACCCCTTCCGTTTACAAAAGGTACAGAAGGTTTAACGACCAACTATACAGCGGGAATAAATATTTCGGTCGTATAGTTATCGTCGTATAGATATCGATGCCTTCGTCAAAATTCTTTTCGTTGGTGTTGATAGTTTAATGACCAACTATACGGCGGGAATAAAAATTCTGGCCTTATACTTGTCATCGTATAGATATCGACCCATCTCCCAAAATTCTATTCGGAGTACTGAAGGTTTAACGACCAACTATATGGCAGGAATAAAAATTCCCGCCCGTATAGTTCCGGCCGTCTAGTTAGTTCCACTATAGATGGAAATCTATAGTCGGTTCATAACTATACGGCGGGACCTATACGGGCAGCATCTTTATAGTTGCTCGTTACGAACGGCAGCTAGGGTTTTCGACCTTCCTTTTTAAAGCTGGTCGCATCTAACCTTTCTCATTAAGTTTTCGCAGAGCTACAGCCTCCAGCCTCGAAAAAAATCCTCGCCATCCCTATACAAGCCCCTTCTAACAACATCCGTGCAGCGAAGCCATGCAGCCCTTCCATGTCAACAAGATCTGGAGGAAGAAAGAAGAGAAGCCCGTGAAGAGGATATAAGAAGTAGAACCTAAAGGATCATCATCATCCAGCCCAGAGATCAAGCCTCTCCCAAATTGGGAGGACATGTTCCTGCAAAGGATGGAGATGATGAGGCAAGCAGAGCGGGGAAAGAGCAAGGATGAGTATCTCCCTAGTCCCTATCATCGCCTCTTAAGCCTAAGAAGGTGCGGCCAGATGAGATTCATGATAAGATCTATGAGTTGGAAAAAGCTTCGAAAGCATGTGTTAAAACAATTGGAGAAGGGATTTACTCCTACTGGATGATGAACAAAGACCTTTACCAAAATGTCAATGACATCGATGGTAGAGTTGGTTTCTTAATTAAAACTATTTTTGAGTTGATAGATGAGAAGAAATTCCTCTAGAAGAAAATTTTGAAGCTTCAATATGACATGGCTGAGCTCAGCATTCGCCTCGCAAGCATGGCTAAAGTTTGCGACACAGAGGAAGAAAGCAATACTCTTCCTACCCAGGAGGAGGAATAGGTACCAACAAGGAGTTATTTGATTCCGCCAGTCTTGATTTCAAGCTTGGGGAGATCTTTAAGACCTTGTAAATTATCTTATAAGTTTTATATTACTATTTTAGTTTTGCATTAGTTCGAGCTTAGAAATAAAGTTTGCATCAATGGAATTCCCTTAAGGAATAGTCAATCCCATTTGTGAAATTCCGAGTTTATTATCATATATGGAGCATTACGATTGTGTGCTTGTCTTATTGGATACATGAATGGCTTGAGTATAATTTTACTTGCACTTGACGATAGCAATAGGAGTCTTCCACACCATTGGTATTAATGGAACATATAAAGATAATTTAAATCGATATGTTGTAAGTTCAGGGTTTGATTTACAAAAGTAAAAATAATCTGATTGGTCAAGTTGAGAAAGAAACCTTGAACAAAGGAAAATTAAAATTGCTATCAAAATAGAGTGAGAACAAGTCGAGGTAGAATCTTCAAGTCATAAAGATGCTTCATATACAATTGGAATTTGGTAATTGAGAATCGTTAAACTTTGAATTCCTACATTAAGTGGATTGTATGGCTAGCTCCTTTGCACAACACTTAAACAAAAGTGTGAGCATATAAATAAATAAACGGGGAGAAGAAAAAGAGTGAATGTGCAAAGAGAAAATAGGCATATACCACCATATTGTAGTAAGACAAAGAGACGTTTTGAGATTTTGAATCCCAAGTGAATATGTTCCCAAAACACTTGGGACTACCTCACAAACTCATTCGGTCAAACCGGATACTTTTACATCATGTTGAGATTCATCTTTTGTGAACTGTTGATCACTAAGGTGTGGAAGTCTGCTAATACTATTCGGATGGTTTGAGTAAGGTACTATTCATTAACTCATTCTTATGTATCATATAGGATAAACACATGTTGAAGTTGCCTCATTTATTTTATTGACTCAGCTTCATGAATATGAGGATGACATTCACTAAGCCAGCCTTGCTCGGGACGAGCAAGAGTCTAAGCTTGGGGAAGTTGATGAGTGCATATTTGCATCATGTTTTATATTATTGTTTTGCATTCTTGTGGTAGGATCTTGGTATTTTACGGTGTTCGCGTGCATGTTTTATGTCTATTTTCACCAGGATCAGGACAGATGATGGATACAATGGACACAATTCTTGGAGCAGTTGTATTGGGGATAAAGAGGAGTCAAAAACAACGTAAATTGCGTATTTGGGAAATATCAATAACACGAGAAGAAAATCCAAAACGATTGAGGCATACAGACAGTTCAACGACCAACTATATGGCGGGAATAAATTTTCTGGTCGTATAGTTGGCGCCGCCACCACCTCCTCAAATAGTTTCACCCCGTACAACTGGATCGGGGAGACGACATACAGAACACCCAGAAATTGCCGAAAACTCACCTCCAGAAGGCATCCGGAGGGGGAACTTGTCTAAGGGATCCATCTTCGCCCTACGCAGATCTGGGAGGCCAAGGCATCGATCATCATCTTCATCAATCGCTGCACCACCATCATCTCCATCCATCCCATCTTCACCCTATCTAGATCTTGTTTTAATTTCCATACTCGTTGTGGATTTATACAAGAACTATTCATTTACAATTACTTCCATCACCATTGCTATGATGTTGATTGCCTCCATGTCTAAGTAGGTCTTTAGTTCTTGGGGAGATGGAGAAACCCTAGCATATGATTGAGATAAGATAGATATTATTATGTTATAAATCATTATGTGTATGTGTTAATTGTTTTCATCTTGATGTTGGGAGTTGTGCACCTCCTTAATATTTGCCTCTTATGGGGACATGATGAAGGGGATTACTTGTTGGTAGACGGAGGAATGATAGCACTTACTGTGACTATAAAGCTGTTGTCATTCTTTACGTACTAACTTGGGGAAAGAAGGAGAACTCATAAAGCCATGTCCATGCCACGGGAGAAATCCCTTAATAGTGGGATAATATGATTGATGTCGTTTATCTGTCAGTTGTGGTTATGAAGGATGATGTGAGCAGTGGTTGCTGCCTATTTGTCCATATATGGAGCTCCTCCCATATACATACATATCATGAGAATATTTGTTATAATAATCTTGATTGCTTAGTCTAAATTGCTAGCGATGTATCCACCATTCTCTAAGAACGCCGTTTTCCCTATTGTAGTTCCAAGCTCTTTTACACACGTGATTCTTATTTTCTGCATTCAGTTTTACTTTACTTTAATTGCTTCATTCAATCAAAAACCCAAAAACAATTCTACTTTTTCTTGAATCTTAAAGTTATTTCTTAAGTACTTCGTTTTGTTTTAATTAAAAGCATTTTAGTCTTTCGCCTACTACTCCCTATGGGATCGATATCTTTATTTCAAAACTAGCTACAAACGATCTGTACACTTGCTGTCATCACCGGTTCACTCATTCCTCTCATCTGCTACTTGAAATTACCGTCTTGTTTACTTGTTGTATCGTTTGGCATATAGGTTGTTCATCTAGTTGCATCTCTAGAGAACTTGATTTTTGTGCAAAGCCAAAATTTGTAAGAAATGATAAAAAAATTGGTAGTCTCCTATTCACCCCCTCTAATCGACCAAAGTTGGAACTTTCATCGGGGATGTAGGATACACCACTAGCATATAAAAATTACTTATGATTAGTATAACCTATATATTTCGTCATGACATGTGTGGAGAGAGCTCCATAATAAGGTGTTCACTACAAGCCTCATGAGAAGCCGCTTCTGTGAGTCAAGTATTGAGGTCTTCTCTAAATAACCACTGCGATGCTTGCAAGCAAATCACTTCCACAAACCACCACAATTAAGGGTTTCCCCATGGATATCGTAATGAGCTTAGTGGATCTCTTTTTATCCCCTTTTGACCGTGTAGGTTATAAGCCAAATCTTACTATCACAAAATAGCACTAGACATCCTCCCATACACGTCCCAAGGGTTGCTCCCTCTCTTTAGTCCCGAAGGCAAATGCTATGTGGTCGATTTCACATATCATCTAAAGAAAGAGATCTAACACAATATCATAAATCAATAGATCAAGGACCAAAGTTATAGATCATCTTTATTTCATTTCATAATAAAACTACGGTTTTTCCATCTTCCCAAGAACAAAAGGAATTACTCACACATGAAAGCAATCAATAACATCATCATATTCATATTGATGGATTGAAATTGCTAAGATAAAATCAAGTGCAAACCCACAATTGTATTTGGGAATTACAACAAGATCTAAATGGATGAGAGAGAGTATAATGGTGATGATGGAGATGCAGCGGTTGATGATGAGGGGATGATGCGTTGTCTTCCGATGATCCGCAGAGCAGCAAGTATTTTCCCTTCTCTAATTTCCTCCTCCAAATCCTTTCCTGGCGTGGTGTTCATGGATGAAGGTGTCTGTGAACGTCGGATCTCAGATCCATGTTTGCCCGGTGAGAGTATTTTATATGGCGGACGCCCTGTCAGGCTGTACGGGAGGACAGTATGTGCATACTCTGCCTGTACCGCGGGTCGTTAAGCTTGCAAAAGTTCTCCTCGCATCCTCTCTTCTCCCGGGTGCGTGGAAATCATTTAAATAAAAATTATCACTTAGAAATAGTTTATTATTATATAACATGACAGTCCTAATTGATATATTCACAAAAGATTTAACAATCCGCGATCCTATTGAAACAAGGGAAAAAGGTACGTACGAGCACCGTAAAATACCAAAATCCTAACTCTACTTATGCAAAAACATATGGTAAATATGATTAAAAATGGAATCATCAACTTTTCCAACCTAGACTCTTGCTCGTCCCTGAGCAAAAGGTAGTGACTTCTGGACAAGGTCAGCATGTTCATGAGGCATGAGTCATTACAATAATCAGGCAACTGAAGCATAATTATAATATCAGATATATAGAACTGCATTGTAGGTCGTATCACACTCTCACACAACTCGTGAATTAGAGGCTTTCACACATTTTGTATGAATAACTTATGTGAAGTTTAGAGATTTTAGCAGATTATAAATCATCAATTTTATCTAGATGAGCGCTCGATTGAGCAGGGAAAAGTTTATGATCATTGTTTGAGCACTTTCTGCTAACTTGTACTTTCTTTTGATTCTTTGATGGCATAATTTTTCTTTTGTTTCATAAAAATTGTATCATGTTAATATCCCTTTATGGCTCTTATCGATTTTAAACCAATTACTATAACATGCTATCAAAGTTTCTTCTCATAAATTATCAATATTGTATTGGCGTGGAAGTCCCTAAAATCATAACAGTGATACAAGTATCAGTATCACAAAGCTCAACCTAATTCATACATCTAGTACAATAATTATAAACCAAAATCACTTCGAATATCATAAAGTCTCGAACTCAATGGATATAACTCTTCCCTTTGTCTACGGAAGTTGATCATGCAACTAATGCAAACTGTGAAATTAAAAACCTAACATGCGTGCAAGAAGGTAAACATGCTAAAAACTGAAAGGTAGACTACATTGCTCTTTGGCTGTAGTCAGGGCGTATTTCCACGGTATTTGGGTATTCCAGATCACTATCGGAGGCTTACAAATGCTGAACGAAAGATCGTTGAGGAAAGATTGCAGTTAAGATTTGAGTAGTTTGAAAAGTAAATTGATCTCCCTGGGGAAGATTGGTGCTCATTAATTTGGTACTAAGTAATATGGTACTGTATATGATATCATTTTTCCAACTTCCAAAAGGAGTCTTACAAAGGTTGGATTATTTCCGATCATGATTCTTTTGGCAGTGAGATAGTGATAAAAAGAAATATCGGCTGGCTAAATGGAGTGTGCTTTGTCGACCCAAAGAACAGGGTGGGTTGGGTATTCATGATCTTGAGATCAAGAATAAGCTATAGTCGGTAAATAGCTCTTCAAGTTGGTAAATAGCTCTTCAAGTTATTAACTGAAGATGGGGTCTCGGAAACTCTTCTCAAAATAAAATACATCGGTTCAAAAGCATTGTCCTAGGTGGTTTGGAAACCTGGTGACTCTCACTTTTGGGCTGGTCTGATGGCAACGAAGAAATATTTCTTCCGCTTCGAAACATTTCTATTAAGGATGGATCTCAGATATGATTTTGGGAGGATAAGTGGTTGGGCCCTGGTACACTCCGCGAACAATATCCCGCATTGTATTCCAATGTCCGTTATAAGGCCGAAACGATTGCCACTGTGTTGGAATCGTTCCTTCCAAACATGACTTTCAGGAGAGATTTGTTTGGAACCAGACTTGACTCTTGGATCGCACCGCTGCATCGTTTAGCACATGTCCAACTATCATATGGGACTGATGAATTTTGAGGGAACTTAATCGATTCTCCATTAGTCCCTTATACAATGCGCTAGTCCAACCAGCAGTTTACGATAATAGGATGATCTAGAAGATGAGGATACCTCTAAAAACAACAAATTCGCTTGTTATCTTCGTGGAGGGGTTATCATTACTAAAGATAATTTTATTAGGCGGAATTGGCATGGGAACACTACATGTGTGTTCTGTCATCATAATGAGACAATCAAACACTTGTTTGTCCAATGCAATTTCGCTAGACCTATATGGTCGGTTACCCAAGCAGCTTCAGGCTTGTATCCACCACGATATATTGCCAACATATTTGGGAATTGATTACATGGTATTGATCAAAAGTATAAGTTATTAGGTTGGAGCGATTGTAGTTATATGATCGCTATGGCTATGGATATTAATTGTTCTCTTCTGCACGCTATTTACCAGTGTACAATACCATACGCTCTTGTTTTGGATCTGTGCAATTTTTTTATTGAAATTTCTTTGGCTTGGGGGTTACTTTTATGGTTTTTGACCATTTTTTGGAACTAGCGGGTGAAACCAAGCCGAGAAAGTAGGTGCCGGTCGGTCTGTCTGTCCGCGGGTGTCCAGTACTGTACACGCACATACAGTCCAGTAGTATGCACATAGCAGCATCCTAGTAGTATAGCTACAGAGGAGAGGGTACGGACGGATCTAGTGGAGACAAAAAAAAACCAGGAAACGAATCGGGAGACAAAGGGCCTGCGCGCCTTGTACATAGACTCACTGCAACGAACGGCATAAGCACAAATAAACACGTACTACTACATACGCATCGGCCGGGCCGACCAGCCAGCAGAGCACCAAGCAAAGCAAAGCGCAGAGCGCAAGATAAAAGCAACTACGTACTAGCTAGCCAGCAGAGACCCAGAGATTATTACATGTGCAGTCTCGCTCTTTGTATGTAAACCTCGATCGTGATCTCTCTGCACGCGCGATCGATCCATCGATCGATGCAGGTAGCTAGGCGAAGCACGCGGATCGATTTAGGATGAGAAAAGAGAGCGATGATTAGTAAGGCTGCCTGCGTCGACGGGCCGATCTGGCACCCGTCGCAGAAAACACTAAAGAAAAGTACAGCGGTAGCAGAAGATATGCAACAGCTATTCGATCCTTTGGCTAGCTCTCCTTTTCTTACCGCGAGGTAACAGTCGTCACCACCACGCCACCGCTACTAAAGCTGTAGAGTGGCCATCGAGCTGAGCTAGCTTAAGCCATCTCTACTAGGTGATTTGAAATTGTCCGTTTCTGTTCGTTTGAGTTCGGTCGATGTCGTGGTCCGGTTTGTCCGGCCAACCGCGTCCAGCGGTGTGATCCATCTGTCCGTGCCTGGCCAATAGGGCCATGCCGTTTTTTTTTTTAAATTCAAACCGAGACGATTCACGCGTAAACTGGCAAAGTTCGTATTTCGTACGTAATTTACAAAATATTACATTCAAAATATGAAAAAAGAAAAAGAAACTAGCCCTAGCCATAACTACTCATCTTCCCGCCACCGGCGCCGGCCCGTCCATCTATGGATCGAGATCGATGTACTCCGGTGGCGTCTAGAGGTGCGCTGACGGAAGGCCTGGAGCTAGCACCGCTGCGGGTGCGGGAGGCGTGGGCTGGTCGATCACCTGGCCAGGCCAGGCTGGCCATGCATCCGTCACCGCTGGCGCGGGCGGAACATTCCACCTCGGCGCTGGTGGAGCATACCACCCCGCGCGACCCTAAGGAAGATCGGCATGACGCTCCTCTGACGCCGCCGGCCGCTCGAGCCGGATCCGCCAGCCTCGTGATCGTTCTTTCCCTTATTGAACCACTCCGGCTTCTTCATTACTATCGGTGGAGGTGATTGTGGCTGTGGTGGTGAGGTGCTGGGAGCTCTAGCATTGGCGATGGCGAGAGGAGGGAAGTGCGGCACGGACGGTCGCAAGGGCTTGCTTAAGTAGCACCTGCCGGTGGGAGCGCACGGGTTCTCGCGTCTTCGTAACTCAGGCGCGTCCCGTCCCGTCGGCATTAATGGTGAAGGCTACAGCAGTTGCGTCTGACTCGGTGTCGTTAGTCAGGCTACCGTCCGCGCCTCTGAATCGGTGCTGCGGTTGCTCTGAATCACTATGCACGCGCGGGAAGGACACGCCCTTAACCCGCCTGTGTCCGAGCCAACGCATCGGTCACGCAAATTTGGTGCGCCGATGGGTCGAGATGAACGAGTCGATCCGGTGCCACTGGGATACGGCGCACGTCCTGGCAGAAACGCGTGCGGATACGGCCGGTGGAGATGCCCTTAGCCTGTGCATTAGGTCGGGCTCAGCCCACCCAAAGCAGAGCAGAGCACGCACGCCACGAGACAGCCATCCTACTAGTAGTAAAGTGCAGCACAGTAGCACTGGTCTCACCGGCCGCGTCCTCGCACAGACAGACTCTCCGCCCCTCGTCTATATATATATAGCACGATCGATCGAGACTGCATTTCGTTGTTTTCCTCGTCCCTCTTCTCTACACAAGAGCAAGCTGAGGAGGCGAGAGTGCAGGCGGAGATCAGAGAGGGGGAGGGGAAGATGCTGGCCTGCATCGCGTGCGTGAACAAGGACGAAGGTGGAGGCGGCGGCGGCGACACCCCGACGACGTGCAGAGACCCCGTCAAGTCGCTCACCTCCCAGGTACCTATATGTTCTCTTCCTAGCTAGCCACTCTTGTTCATTCACGCTCTCTTCGTACCTAGCCACGGTCGGGCATTCAACTCTCACAAAGGCGGCCGGCCGGGTGAGCGCGTCGTCGATCCATCTAGTAGTATCATGCATGTCATGTTTTCTTCACGAGGCGACCGTGGATCGAACACCGGATTCATTCAAGCGCTGTGTACACTCCACTTGCTATTTGTTTTTCTTTTCTGCGCGGTTAGCTGTCAAAAAAAATCGACAAGAAATGAGCGAGTAAAGCTATCCGTGGTGATGATGATGATGGTCGTGCAGAGTGTGAACAAGGGTTTAAGCTTAGTAGTAGTAATCGCAAGTGGGTGGGTCTTGCCGGCTGCGGCGGGCACTAGTGATAATTAGGACAGCAAGCAGCGACACATGTCGTCGTCGTCCCTCCTGTTTGCTTTCCGACCGTCTTGTCGCCGGCGCGACCCCCGAGACGGCCGGCCGGGGAGCAAGCTATAGCATGGGGGACCCCGGCACCGGCAGCCAAATCTTGGCGCGCAACAAGGGCGTGCCTCATCATCTGCACCAGTAGACTGTGCGTGCAGGCCGCAATAATCCCCAAATCCCCGATCATATGGCCGTACGTGTCATGTCCATCGCCGGCCGTGGGCTCTGTGCTCGACAATAGCTGTTGCCTGGCTCTAGTGTTCTGCTGCTGTTCCCACACCCTACAACAGTCACGATGCTTCACTACTACAGTACCTTGCTGGCTGGCTCTAGTCTTCTTTTCATTCTATTCCTTCTTCTCCTTCGGCTCGTCTTTCACTTTCTCTCCGCTTTGATCAAACTAAACTTTAATCGGATCACCTAGTAACAGCTACATACCTGTGCTCTGTCTATGTGTGTGAGGCTGTCAAACCTCTGCATGCCAAAAAGAAAAAGGGCACAAGAATAAAGCAATCGCATCATCTATCTCAGCCAGGAGTGTGGCTAGCTCTTTTCCTTTCGGCTTGCAAAGCCACCGCATTGCATGCATGGATGCATGCCAAAGTGCAGGCTCGTCTGCTCCACCTGGCTTTATCCCCATTCTCTTTTTGTTAATATATGATGACCACTAGGATACTACACACATGTAGAGGAAGAGAATATATACTACATACTACCCTGATCGTCCATTATCTCGGCCTTCAAACTCAAGAGTTAAATTCCAAGTACTCTCTGCATCCCGAGTTACTTGTCGTAGATCTCGATAGATGCCTTCAAGAGTGGAGCAGAGTGTTTAAGCTTGCTACCTCAACATGAGTGGAGGGTTCAGACTGAACTTGAAAGCCACCTTTCACTTTGCGTCATCTCCTTGCAGATAAAGATGGTCAAGATAAGGGGGCAGATAGTGTTACCTGCTGCATACAAATATACTACGGTACCAGCCACCTTTCACTTTGCGTCATCTCCTTGCAGAGTGATTCCTGGAACAAAGCACACAGGGCAAAAGCGCGCAAAAATGACGGAACATTCATTCATCTCTAGACCATACGTGTTCAGATGACTCTTTCAAAAAAAAGGCGTATTCTTCAAATTAATGCTTCTTTCCCAAAGAAAGAAAAAAAAGTGTGCCACGGACTATTCACACCCCTGCTCTTTTGTGACAAAGAAGCCCTGATCCCATTCAGACTCGCTCCCTCCTATTGCTAGCAGATTAATGATGCTTCTTCCCAGGAAAAAAACAAAAGGTATTCAGATGCTTCTTTTCCAAAATAAAAATGTCTCCAGATGTTTCTTTCCACGGAAAAAGGATGTGTTGGGATACACAAAAGAGGGGCCATGGACTATTCCCGTCTTCTTTGATGATCACCTTCAAACTCCCTTCTATTTCTTTCTCTTTTCTTTTTGGAAAGAAAAGCACTAGTATGTTGATGTCCCATCCCCATGTTAGATGTTACTACTATAGATTGATGTACAAGGATGGGTGGGTTCATGCTTTCTTTCTTTCTCGAAAGAAGAGAAGCCAGGGATCGATGCACTGCGAAAGAGATCCTCTGGATGGATGGACAGACTCAGACAGGGATGTGGCATATTTGCTGCTGCATGCCTGCATGCCTCCAGCAGCAAGGCAAGAATCCAATTCCTCGTCTGGGGATCTCCAACCTTTGTTTCCTTTGCCTGATAAGCTAAAGAGAGAGGCATCAAAAGATGTGTGTGGGAGGCCAATCCGACTGTGGATGAAACATACAGGAGAGTGAAAAACAAAAGCAAAATGGGTTCAGAGGATCCATCCAGATTTGTCTCAACTGGCCCTAGCAGAGAAAGACAAACCAACCAAACAGCATGGTGTAGTACTGTGGTGGGTAGCTTAGCTCCAAATGAACTAACCGATCATGTTATTGTTGTGGATTACTAGTTAGTTACCTCATGGTAGAATTGGTATTTACCACTTACTGCTACGAATTAATTAGTAACAAAAGTAATTAAGTGTGTCCTGCAAACAGCCACCACTTGCTAATTTCTTGACCACTACTACTAGCCTGTAGGAGCATTTCTGTGTGAGTGAGGCAAGATATACAGTCTGAACTTAATTCTTTTCGAAATGGAGTCTGAACTGAATAAAGCAGGATTACTTAGGGTGGACTGGTTGGACATGAGGCCAGTCAGGGGATTCCATAGAGTGTTAAGATAGTCTTTGGACATGTCATTCTCTGACCCCCCTAAAGGGGCAGCCTCAGCAGACAGCATCATCATCTCGCATTCACATTTTGACCGGAGCCTGCACTATAAAATACCATGTTGACCTGAGTTGCTGATGCATTAAGCTTGCACATACTGCTAGCTTAGCTCTCCTGTTCAAAAGAAAAAAAAGTACTAGATCAAGTTCCCAGAAATTTACAGGCTGTTGCTTCTGGACTGTTCAATCCACTTGTTCTGGTTGCCTGATTGGTTTAGTTATTCCATTGGAAGAGATGCAATCCTGCAAGTGCTACAATCTAGGAGGAGTAAGTATATGTATCTTTGTGTTCCAGTCTGAATTTTTATCTGAAACTGTAGACTCTATAGCATTTTGATGCAGGGGTATGAATTTCCAATCTTGAAATCTCTTGCGCTAATTCACTGAAACTTGAGTTTTTGTTGTTGATCTGCATTCACTAATGTTTCGTTATGATTGTTGGATGGTGCAGCTCAAGGACATGGTGCTGAAGCTGTCGGGGTCGACGCCGCGGCAGGGCGGCGGCCCGAAGCGCGGGGGCTCGCCGCCGCCGAGGGGCCGGGCGACGACGTCCCTCTACCGCAGCGGCTACTACCGCCCCGGCGTGGTGCAGGATGACATGGCTGTGCCGCCGGCCACGTACCTGGGCCACGGCGCCGGCGCCATGTCCAGCGCGGCCTCCACGCCGGCGTGGGAGAACCGCCAGCCCAGCGGCAATGCGGGCAACGAGGGCGCGGTGCGGGAGTGGGTGGCGCAGGTGGAGCCGGGCGTGCAGATCACGTTCGTGTCCCTGGCCGGCGGCGCCGGGAACGACCTGAAGCGCATCCGGTTCAGCCGCGAGATGTACGACAAGTGGCAGGCGCAGCGGTGGTGGGCCGAGAACAGCGAGCGGGTCATGGAGCTCTACAACGTCCGGCGCTTCAGCCGCCAGGGCCTCCCCGCCACCCCTTCCCACGACGGCGGCGGCGGCGGCGAGAGGGAGTCGTTCTACTCGCAGTCGCAGGCCGACTCCACGGCGGCCAGCAGCCCCGCTGCCACGCCGGCGCCGGCCTGGGCCCGCGCGCCGCCGCCCGTGGTCGGCGGCGGTGGTGCCGGCAATGGCAATGGCAATGGCGGCGCGGGGAGGCAGCACAGCTTCCGCGGCCCTCTGTCCCCGCCGCCGCCGTCGTCGTCCAACCCGTCGGAGCGCGCCTGGCACCAGCTGCGGCAGACCGGCGGCGTGGAGGCGGAGGCGGTGGAGCCGGCGCGGACGACCACCGGCTCGGATTCCTGCCGGGACGACGTGTCCGTCAGCAACGCGAGCGAGCTGGAGGTGACCGAGTGGGTCATCCAGGACGAGCCCGGCGTGTACATCACCGTCCGGGAGCTCCCCGACGGCGCCCGCGAGCTCCGCCGTGTCCGCTTCAGGTCCTCCCATCTTCACATCCATTTTACACAATTCCCTTCTTTGAAACTAGTCACAATATTCAGAGATTTCTCATGTTCTTTCATGTTCTTAATTCTTGAACGTTGCAGTTACTGATATAGTATAATTTTTCCTTGTTCTTGAATCTAAATTTGAATTTGCATTTGACTTGTTGTAGCCGTGAGAAGTTTGCGGAGCTGAACGCGAAGCTGTGGTGGGAGGAGAACAAGGAGAGGATACACGCGCAGTACCTCTAATCTGAATTCTGCAATGGTAAACCTGCACTGAGATTTCACTTCAAAAAAAGCTTCGAGCTTCGTGCAGTGGAGGGGGGAAAGATAAATATCTGATACTAGTGCTTAATTACAAGTATATATAGAGGACTTAAATTTGTGTTTGGGGTTTGGAGCTGGGGAAAGAGATACTGGGGAGGGGGGATGAAGGGAAAGAAGTGTTTATTAGGGTTAATTTATCTAGGGCAGTGTCATGCCCAAGTGGTGACTTGTAGACTGTCACTGCATGCAGGTGTGTATCATGTTCATGTTGAGAGAAGAACTTGTCACATCCTTGACTGAGCCTGTTTAACTACTCATTTTCTATGCATGCAAGAACATCTTATTTCAGAGGTTGAGAGTGAACTGTACTGATTTATTTACTTATCGATTTATTCATGCAGTTGTAATAATAATCATATGCTAAACACAGCAAACACTGCAATGTGCCTCAACCATTACCAATGTACACAGATCAATACTACTAATAACAAGGCTGCTTGCTGCTGCAGTTCTGTGCATCAAATGAATGTGCTAGATACAGGCATACAGTATGATGATCCATGAATCAATCATAATCACAAGAACACATCACATGTACAACAAGTACCCAGATGAACTACAGAATAAGGGTCATACACAGAGCACCACGGGCAGGCCGATCAAACCTCTATTTGCAAGCTCGGAGCACCCTCAGTCTCATGGAGTTCTTCACAGCAATCTTGGTAAATGTGAAGAGAAGTGATCTAGAACATGGGCGAGTTCTGCGTCAAAACTTGATTTTTGTAGAGGATATCCATCTGAGATATTGGCACGCCTTAGATCACTCCTCTTCATATTTGCTAGAGCTTGCCAGAACACCAACTAAGAATAAGGAGCCTGGTAACCTCACATCCTGAACTCAGCACGCGGTAATTTACCTGATGACGGTGTACCGATGTGACACACACACACTGATGAGGATGTCAGAATCACTGCATACCAGAACAATCATCGAACGGCAGACGCGTAGGGAGATAGGATGTACTCTCTGATCCGGGACGCCCCGTCCCTTGCCAGCATGCCCTCGAGGTCTCCCAAGATTCTTGCCAGCCAAATCTCCAGGCTCCGCTGGATCTCCTTGAAATTGTTCCTGACTGAACTCATTGCTCTTCTCGTGCTCATTTTTGCTTCTGCTGTCAGCTCATCACTGAAGCTGCTCTTTGCGGTCTCTGCTTGCAACACGCCGAGTTTTTGCCTTGTTTCGGCTGCTCGGTGCTGAAGGTGGAATGCTTCCAGCAGGTACTCTGTTTGCCGTTGCGTTCTGAACTCTGAGTTGAGTGTGGAATCACAGGGGTCACTCGCTTGCTGCCCAAATGCATGTAGGTTAGTCTCTTTCTTGCTGCAGTGGGTTAAGGCTATGCGCACTAACTATAATGGCAATCCTAAGCAGAAACAGCGACAGACTTAAGAGTCAGAAAACAGAGCCAGTGAAGCATGATTTTGGTGACTCAAGGTATCTAAATGCTCCTACTAATATGCACAAAAAACGAACTAGTGTAACCCCTGGATAACTTCAAGTATGCCTTTTATCAATGCAGCACTAGTTGGGTGAAATGAATGTTAATGACGTCATATTTCCGACTAGATGCGCAACGCTAAAGTTATAAGAAGATGCCATCGATGAAAATGCCTACCATTCGTTTGCAAAGATCATCAATCTTCCCAGCAAGAGTTTGGTATCTTTTTACTTGCTTTCGCATCACCAGTGGGATCTTGGATAGATCTCCATTTCCAACCTTCTCCAGATTAATTAACTCCTGCTCAAGCAGCCGAAGCTTTCCAGGAACTCCTGAGGATTCTACATCCACCTTCCAAGGTGACTCTCTCCTGTTTTGGAAAACATGATTTAGAGAAGGTAAATTACAAGCAGCATTTTCTTCAAATGCTACTTCACAAAACCATGTGCTTCAGTTAGACAGTTACCGTGGTACAGCATGCTTTGTGTTGTACATTGACTCAACCGATTCGTACTTCATGTCCTACAAGATGCTAGTTAAAATAAGTGATATGATACAAATGGGCAAAAAATCACAAACTCGCAATCTAACACATCTGTCTAACCGAGGCATAAGTTTCTAGAAACATTGAAATTTTCTACTATTTTTGCAACAGTATTTCAAGGTATCATCAATCGCATGAGCATAACTATATGGACATTAAAAAAATGTGTCTTCTGATTTATAATGTATAACTGTGTACAAAGAGATGATTTTATTCAATCTGAACAAGATGAAGACTGCACACTAGCAGCGGCATTAGCTTATGCAAATATATAAAAGCACGTTTTGATAGGAGCATGTTCGCAGGTTGCAATACAGATTAAAAAAGATTAGATCACATGGTTCCATGCTAGAGCTTGGAAGCTCCTTTCTCCCTAAAAACATGCAAGCAAGGAACGTTCTATATAAATAGCTGATGAGACGATAAATTTCACAGATGAGGTTGCTATTTGTCTATGTTAGCTGAGTTTATAGAAATGGGTGGCCAGCCAGAAGACCACAACCTGTCATATCTAGAAGCAAAAATAATATTTCAGATGACTAAATAGCCAGCTAAACTGAAAAAACATTAGCTGGTAACTCATCATCACATTCAAATGTTTTGCTAAATTCATTTCAATCTTTTTTTTTGGCACCGGATAAAGAACTGATGTAAATGTTGAATGGTGAATAGTGATATTCACTTCTAATGTTGTTTCAGGACAAGTAAAACAAAGAAGGGGAGAGGGAGTTTACAGTTTTATGCAGCATCAATAGCAATACATGGAGAAACATGGCAAAAAGGCAGAATAAGACAACAAAGAAAAAACACTATAGGAGCTGAGGGGCAAGTCTAAGTTGCAACATTGATCTAGATAATACAATATTAATTTAGCGATTTGTGTTACTTGGATGTCCCAAAATAGTTATAGGGTAAATATAAAGCATATATATCTTCATGGACAGGAAACATGGCTTTCAAATATACAATTGTTCAAATGAACCTGGGGATAGAATGGCAAAATTGTCCTCCTTTGCGAAGAAATGAATTGTTACCATTATTCTCTCATTGCAAACATACGCAATGTTTTGACATACAGGAGAGTGAATGACCAGTATGCAACTGTGTGTAGGTACGTCATATTATATGATATAGGAAAATGAGGAATTTACAGTTTACGCACAACCAACAACAGCTTTGTGATCTCTCCTTCACCACCCCCGACCTCATTTATCACAAGAGCAACTAGTATGGCTTGACAAAAACAGATTGTAATGCTTTGGTCCAAAATCTTGTCTGTTCAATTTGAAAACTAATTTATATCATTTCTTGCTCTTTTTAATGCAAATAAAGCATAAATGTCAACGCTTAGCTATCATCTATGAGCATCATGTAAAGCAACATTTTAGAAAATACAAATTGCAGGAAAGAGAGAAGAAGACAATTCGAATTCGAATGTATCCAATGAATGATCAAAAACAAAATATTCAGATTGAAAAATTATTCGTAAAGGGAAAATCAGTTACAGCTATTTTTTTCTATTGAGAAAAAAGACATGGATTTATTTGACCCTCCCATTTACGCTAATTAGTACCTTAGGATGTTATATGCATATGCAATCATAAAGGGCAATGCTAACCGTGCACTGAACCTTTAGCATACAGATAAAACATATGGCTGAAAAGAACACAAGATATGATATTATTACAAGAACAGCTAAACAATCCTATGCGCCTTCTTCATATACTGTAACTCAGTGGCCAAGGAGTGAAGAAAAGTTTCAAGGAGTAGTAAGAAGAGTTAGTGGTCTGTTTCCTATAGTTGTAATGCATAATGGTGATGCGCTTCACTAGTTGTAGCAGAGGCAAAGAACTGGGTATGTTTGAAAAAGGTTGGAGATGTGTGGTGGAGGTTTTAAATTTATTGAACCTGAAAAACTGTGTTATTTGGTTTCATGATTGAATGAAATCCGGGGATTTGCTCCTTAATTCGAAAAAAAAGGCCAGCAGCCAATGATGATTTCAGTCCATAACTCATGCCCCAGGGCACTGTTACCATGACTTAATGAGAAATAACAGGACGCCTGTGATCATAGGTCTAGACTATAAATGGGCCAGATAAGATTCTTTCAGGTAATTTTGTTGCATATGATGCAAGGGTGTCCAACAACAAACTGTGCCACGATCCTAGAGACTATCAAAGTGGTCATTTGTCTGTTCTACTCTGAATACAACACCTGAAAAAATGTGTACGCGGAGCTGCCACTAGATAGTGCATTGAGCTAGAATCAAGTAAACAAAACTAAAGGAGTATTGATAAATGCAGACAGCATGAAGCACGGGAAGGTATGCAACAAATTGGGCTGTTTTTTTCGAAATTCTTCCAGGACCCAGCACCTGAATTCAGTAAGATGGTAGGACTTGTTTTTTTTTTCTGGCAACAACTTGGTTTGTGCCCCAAATATTTATCCATTGGTAGACCCTGAACAATCAATCAATCCACTAACAAAATTATGTTTTTTTACATTTTATGTTAAGCAAAGGTAGCAATCTAACGGAAAGCTTAATTTAAACAATGGCATCAACAGTCAGCAGAACAGATTAGAGGTCAATGGGGGTAAAGGGGGAAACTTTTTGTCCCCTTGTTACCTGCCACCCTTTCGCTCGCGAGTCCATCCAAGCCGGCATTCCCGACGCCGCTGCTGCGGACGACGCGTAGAAGTCGTCGCCGCCGAAGCCCTCCTGCTGCTGCCGCTGCTGGGCGTAGAGCGCCGCCGCCGCAGCCAGAGCCTCCGCATCGGTGTCTCCGTGGTAACCCTCGGACGGATCGAACGAATGCCGCTGCTGCTGTTCCGCATCCCGCGCGTGTGCATCTTCTTCCTCCTCCTCACCGCCGCGGAAGTGGGAGTGGACATCGCCGCCGGCGCGGGTGGCGGCGAGGAGCGCGGAGAGGAGCCCGTCCCGCTCTTGGGCCTCGCGCTCGAGCCGGTCGGCGCGAGCCCGCTGCGCCGCGGCCTGCTGCTCGGCGTCGGCGAGGCGCGCGCGGAGGGATGCGGCCTCGGCGGACCAGGAGGCGCGGTGCGCCGCGGAGATCTCGGCGGCGCGGGCATTGGCGCGGGCGTCCTCGCGCCTGCGCGCGCGCAGCTGACGCAGCTGGTCCTCGGCGGCCAGGAGGCGGGCCGCCAGCACGCGGCCCCGCGACTGCAGCGACGCCACGTGGCGCGCGCCGCCGGCGGAGGGGAGCGAGGCGAGGAAGAGCGCAAAGGCCAGGCCCAGGTAGGCGGCCATGGCAGCGTCCGCGGACTCCTGCCCCGGTGGGGAGGGCTTGGGTGGAGGCGGCGCGTCGGCCTCGTCGGCCGCCATTCAGCTACGGGAGTGCAGAGAGCTCGAGACAGAGTCGCTCGGAGAACAGGAGAAGGTTGTGCGATAGGACTGATGTCAGTGACGAAAATGCCCTTGCGTGTGGTGGGCCCGCACGTGGTAGATCGGAAAGTGGTGATGATGATTGATGAGTAGAGATACCCCTGGTTCGTTTTCTCCCTGTCGGGACGGTTGGCCGGAGAAAAACAACACACATACACGCCGATGCTCCCCTAGGGCATCTCCACCAGGGAGGACCTAACAGCATCTCGCGCTCGTTGTAGTCCCAGCCGAAATCCGGAGCTAAATAGCGCCAGACGTAGCGAGGTGAATGGCCTATTTTTTACCTGCGTTCCCAAAAGAGTTCCCGAGTTTAGGGAAATTTAAGCAAACTCGGCAGAATTTGGCGAAATATAGGCGATTTTCATTAATAACGGCAGATTCGTACTATTACATCATTTAGACGTAAAGAAAACTAAAAAACTTGGAAAAGGCCGATGTCGATGTCATTCGCCGATGTCGTCGGAAGCCGCCTCACATACCGAAGTTACGGTAGAAGTTGGTGTAGTCCGGATCCGCCGTGCCATCGTCGTCGTCGCTCGGCGTCTACAGTTGGCGCGACCTGCCCTGGCCAGCGTCGCCATCATGTAGAGACCCGTCATTGAATTCAGTGAGACATATTCTTCTGTAATGAGTGGTATCACCGTAGGATGTCTAATATCATTGGTAGTGCAAAATCATCAATCTATGCACTTGATGTCTGTAGTGACCACATATCTTCATGGATCACTAGATTTGCACATATACATGAAGGTTCCTGATGGAGTCTTTGTCCTGTATGCAAGCGCAAAACGCAACATGTACCATGTAAACCTGGACAAGTCTTTGTACGGCTTGAAACAATGAGCCGGATGTGGTTCAATGGACTTAGCAAGTTCCTTCTTCGGAAGGGTTACTCCTATAGTGATGATTTCCCATGTGTCTTACCAATAAGTCCTCTTCAGGATTTTGCATCATTTCAGTGTATGTCGATGATCTCAACATCATTGGTAACACAAAAGATATTGATGAAGCACACAATCATTTAAAGATGGAATTTGAGATGAAGGATTTAGGTCAAACCAAATTTTGCTTGTGTCTCCAACTCAAGCACATTCCCTCGGGAATAATGGTATATCAAGCTATATATACCTGGAAAATATTGGAGAAATTCAATATGGACAAATCATATCCATCTAAAAATCCCATTGCGGTTTGTTCTCTAAACATGGAGAAAGTTTCGTTCAGGCCAAGGGATGACGGAGAAGAGATGTTGGAACACGAGGTTCCATATCTCAGTGACATTGGCGTGCTAATGTATCTTGCAAATTGCACTAGACCTGATCTCGCATTTGCAGTGAATCTACTTGCTAGGAACAACGCAGCTCCCACCAAATGTCATTGGTCGGGGGTTAAGAATGGTTTTTGATATCTCCAAGGCACAAAGGATCTAGGTCTATACTTTCAGTTTCAGATAAATATGGACTCTGGTATGATTGTATACATTGATGCTAACTACTTATATGATCCCCATAATGCCAGATCGCAGACCGACTTTGTGTTCCTACATGGCGGAACTGCTATATCATGAAAGTATTCGAAACATACTCTTTTGCAACATCAGCCAATCATTCTAAAATAATTGCATTATATGAGTCATTGTGAAAATGTGTGTGGCTAATGGTCCAAAATATATCGAGCTCGTTGGGGAACCCCAAGAGGAAGGTATGATGAGCACAACAGCAAGTTTTCCCCCAGTTATGAAACCAAGGTTATTGAACCAGTAGGAGCAAGGAAACACCTCCAAGGTGTTGTTTCCAACTTAGAATCCTGCACAACACAACCACGGAACTTTGTCCCCAACTTACAGTGAGGTTGTCAATCTCACCGGTTTTGCTGAAAACAAAGGATTAAACGTATTGTGTGAAAGAAAGTAAAAGCTTGCAGAAAGTAAACAGAAAGCAGTAAACAGTTGTAGATTGATGGTAAAAGAAAGGACTGGGGTCCATAGTTCACTACTGGTAGTGGTTCTCCTTAAGATAGATGACATGTTGGATGAACAAATTACAGCGGGGCAATTGACAAACATCGAGAAAGCAAACATGCATATACTAATCATCTTGACTCCTATGAGATTTGATTGGGCATTACAATATTATACATAGACCATAATCCAACTGCATCTATGATTAATAATCCACCTTCAGGTTATCATCCGAACCCCCTCCAGTATTAAGTTGCAACCAACAAATAATTGCGTTAAGCATTGTGTGTAAAGTAAACAATACGATTGTTCTATGAACAAAGGATTGTTGTTTTCTCCCTAGTAGCAACATCACATCTAGTACCTTAGAGATTTCTGTCACTTCCCTAGATTCCTAGAGGTATGAACCCACTATCGAGCATAAATACTCTCTCTTGGAGTTGCTAGCATCTACTCGGCCAAGATATCTACTAACAACGGAGAGCATGCAAGATCACAAATAACAAATACATGATAGAATCAATAATCAATCCGAAATAGCATCTCAATATCCATCGGATTTCCGCAAACACAACATGTATGATTACAAATAGATGATCTTGATCATGAACGGAGATCACAAGATCTAGACATGGTAGCACAAAGGAGAAGAACCAATCATCTAGCTACTACATGGACCTGTTGTCCAAGGATGAACTACTCATGCATCACACCGGAGGCTTGCATGGTGATGAAGAAGGCCTCCAGGGTGAATTCTCCCCTCCGGCAGGGTGCCGGGAAGAGCTTCAGATCCCTCCCGATCTAGGGATGGAGATGACAGTGGCTACAGACTCTTTCGTGGATTTTTTAATCGGGTCCTTAAGGTTTCTGTATCGGAGGCAATATATAGGCGAAAGGGGAGGCCGAGGGGGTGCCCTAGGCGGCCGCACCACTCCCTGGCGCGGGCCAGGCCTGGCCATCCTGTGGCCCCTCTCCGTCTCGTCTTTTGGCTCCGTGAGTCTTCCGGTAAAATATCAACTTTGGCTTTTGTTCGGTCCAATTCCGAGAATATTCATTTTCTGACTTTCCTGGAACCAAAAACAGCAGAAAACAGGCAGCTGGCACTATGGCATCTTATTAATAGGTTAGTCCCAGAAAGTGTATAAAAATACTCCAAAGTATGGACAAAACATAAGAAAGTAGATATATAACAGGCATGGAACATAAAAAATTATAGATACGTTAGCAATGTATCAACATCCCCAAGCTTAACTCTTGCTCGTCCTCGAGTAGGTAGGTGATAAAAAGAAAGAATAATTTTTGAGGTGACATGCACCATCATAAACTTGATCAAATTATTTGTAAAACATAGATAGCTGGGATCATAGTACTTCAATCATAACATGAAAGATAAAGTTTTAGCAATAAGAAAAACAAATATGTTGCAACATGAAAAGGCACAAACAAAAGATCCATGAATAACAATGCTTTGCAAGATGTTTGTTTGTTTCACATAAAGAAAACATAGCATAGTGGCATTCAACTTGTCCCTCATAGAGTAGCAAACATAAATGCATAGGACACCTTCAAAGTTCATAAGAGTGACTAGATACAAATAGTTTAAAACAAGCAATATCAAAGCTATGTATCAATCAACTAGTCTTGGGACAATGCACATAAATCTAAGAATGGCCACTATGGTCTCAAAGTAGGTGCATAAAGGTAGAAGGTGGAGACTCAATATAATGGTGAAAGAAAGGCCTTCATAGAAGGAAGCAGAGATTCCCGCAAACACAACATGTATGATTACAAATAGATGATCTTGATCATGAACAAAGCTCACAAGATCTAGACATGGTAGCACAAAGGAGAAGAACCAATCATCTAGCTACTACATGGACCCGTAGTCCAAGGATGAACTACTCACGCATCACACCGGAGGCTTGCATGGTGATGAAGAAGGCCTCCAGGGTGAATTCTCCCCTCTGGCAGGGTGCCGGGAAGAGCTTCAGATCCCTCCCGATCTAGGGATGGAGATGACAGTGGCTACAGACTCTTTCGTGGATTTTTTGATCAGGTCCTTAGGGTTTCTGTATCGGAGGCAATATATAGGCGAAAGGGAAGGTCGAAGGGGTGCCCTAGGCGGCCGCACCACCCCCTGGCGCGGGCCAGGCCTGGCCGCCGTGTGGCCCCTCTCCGTCTCGTCTTTTGGCTCCTTGAGTCTTCCGGTAAAATATCAACTTTGGCTTTTGTCCGGTCCAATTCTGAGAATATTCATTTTCTGACTTTCCTGAAACCAAAAATAGCAGAAAACAGGCAGCTGGCACTATGGCATCTTATTAATAGGTTAGTCCCAGAAAGTGTATAAAAATACTCCAAAGTATGGACAAAACATAAGAAAGTAGATATATAACAAGCATGGAACATCAAAAATTATAGATACGTTAGCAACGTATCAACATCCCCAAGCTTAACTCCTGCTCATCCTCAAGTAGGTAAGTGATAAAAAGAAAGAATAATTTTTGAGGTGACATGCACCATCATAAACTTGATCAAAGTATTTGTAAAACATAGATAGCTGGGATCATAGTACTTCAATCATAACATGAAAGATAAAGTTTTAGCAATAAGAAAAAGAAATATGTTGCAACATGAAAAGGTACAAACAAAAGATTCATGAATAACAATGCTTTGCAAGATGTTTGTTTGTTTCACATAAAGAAAACATAGCATAGTGGCATTCAGCTTGTCCCTCATAGAGTAGCAAACATAAATGCATAGGACACCTTCAGAGTTCATAAGAGTGACTATATACAAATAGTTTAAAACAAGCAATATCAAAGCTATGTATCAATCAACTAGTCTTGGGACAATGCACATAAATCTAAGAATGGCCACTATGCTCTCAAAGTAGGTGCATAAAGGTAGAAGGTGGAGACTCAATGTAATGGTGGAAGAAAGGCCTTCATAGAAGGAAGCGGAGATTCCCGCAAACACAACATGTATGATTACAAATAGATGATCTTGATCATGAACGGAGGTCACAAGATCTAGCCATGGTAGCACAAAGGAGAAGAACCAATCATCTAGCTACTACATGGACCCGTAGTCCAAGGATGAACTACTCACGCATCACACCGGAGGCTTGCATGGTGATGAAGAAGGCCTCCAGGGTGAATTCTCCCCTCTGGCAGGGTGCCGGGAAGAGCTTCAGATCCCTCCCGATCTAGGGATGGAGATGACAGTGGCTACAGACTCTTTCGTGGATTTTTTGATCGGGTCCTTAGGGTTTCTGTATCGGAGGCAATATATAGGCGAAAGGGGAGGCCGAGGGGGTGCCCTAGGCGGCCGCACCACCCCCTGGCGCGGGCCAGGCCTGGCCGCCCTGTGGCCCCTCTCCGTCTCTTCTTTTGGCTCCGTGAGTCTTCCGGTAAAATATCAACTTTGGCTTTTGTCCGGTCCAATTCCGAGAATATTCATTTTCTGACTTTCCTAGAACCAAAAACAGCAGAAAATAGGCAGCTGGCACTGTGGCATCTTATTAATAGGTAGTCCCAGAAAGTGTATAAAAATACTCCAAAGTATGGACAAAACATAAGAAAGTAGATATATAACAAGCATGGAACATCAAAAATTATAGACGTTAGCAACATATCAACATACCCAAACTTAACTCCTGCTCGTCCTCAAGTAGATAAGTGATAAAAAGAAAGAATAATTTTTGAGGTGACATGCACCATCATAAACTTGATCAAAGTATTTGTAAAACATGGATAGCTGGGATCATAGTACTTCAATCATAACATGAAAGATAAAGATTTAGCAATAAGAAAAAGAACTATGTTGCAACATGAAAAGGCACAAACAAAAGATTCATGAATAACAATGCTTTGCAGGACGTTTGTTTGTTTCACATAAAGAAAACATAGCATAGTGGCATTCAACTTATCCCTCATAGAGTAGCAAACATAAATGCATAGGACACCTTCAAAGTTTATAAGAGTGACTATATACAAATAGTTTAAAACAAGCAATATCAAAGCTATGTATCAATCAACTAGTCTTGGGACAATGCACATAAATCTAAGAATGGCCACTATGCTCTCAAAGTAGGTGCATAAAGGTAGAAGGTGGAGACTCAATATAATGGTGGAAGAAAGGCCTTCATAGAAGGAAGCAGAGATTCAAGTGTCATAAAGAGCTTCCAAAAATTATGGTACTTATAGCTTTCAGCTCTCATTGCCCCTATCATAAGCATCTTGAAGTGATTATGGTTAAAGTGAACAAACTATGAAGTATATTCTTGACAAAGTATAAGTTGAAAATCTCATGTCCCTTGAATACTTGTATGCTCCTCATGCTACTCAAGTTTAGTCACCGGTAAGTCCTTGTCATCGTAAGTACATGTGTATCATAGAGAACTGCCAACGGGGTACCCCTTGCCCGATGATACGGAAGAATCCCCATATCAAAATGACAAGGCAAGCAGACACGAGCATCTCAACAATCTTCTTATTTACCATGGGAATATGGTGCTTTTTTCTATCTTTCCTCTTTTCATATATTTTTTTTTCTCTTTTTCTCAATATCTGACACTTTTTTATAAGAAGAATGCTTCATAGACAGCTCATTATGGTTACGCTGCAGGTTTCCACCATGACAGCATGGATTAGACCGGCGGCTCAGGCGTTTCTCTAACACATATACATAACTCCATGGACTTACAAGCTCCCCTGTCATTTCACACCGACGACATCCATAGACAAAAGAGCATGATATCAACTAGGTACAAAGTACAAGTGCAATGTTGAAAGCGTTCCCCATGACAACATGGTTCTGCTAATCCCCAACATATAAGTGCAAGCATATACAACATAGACAACACAAATGGTTCAAGTTTATTAAGGGCAAGAAAATTAAAGTGTGCCATCAAGTTCCTGAGAGCTTTAATCACTAGTTTTCTCATAACAAGTTTAATTCGGAAGGTAGATAAAACATGAATATATTTGGAATAGCATATGCTAATAGGTTGGTATGTTGGACTCTTTGGAATATCTTGGTTTTAGGAGTTGGATGCATCAGTGAAACTCATACTTGATTACGGAGGCTAGCAAAAGACTAGGAGCGACCAACTAAGTGAGCAATAATGGCAATAATCATGCAAAGCGACAAAACATCATTGATTAAAGCATAAAGTGATATTACAAGTCGAAAACTAAAGGATCATCAAGGCTATGGTGACTTTGGATAGTCATAACATGGTATGAGCATGCGCCAAGCCAACCCAAATAAAACATCAAAGAAGAATACCACAATACTATGCTTTAATATGCTAAAACAACGCATGATTCTTCCAAGGCACATTAGGTAATCTCAATTGTTTATAACAATTAATGCTACATCAAAGATCACTAAGCATAAAGCCAAAACAATATCAAGCATGACATGACAAAGCATAGGCCATAGTAAAAAACAAGCTCTTTTTACCACTTAAGCATGAACTTTCCTACTCTTTTCCAATCCAAGCCAAACTATTTTAAAACCAATGCATGAAAGAGGGGGTCCAACCAATTTATTCAGCAAACTAATAAAAACAAGCAAATGAAAACCAAAAACAAAAAACGAAGATGCTCCAAGAACAACACAACTGTGCATGAAACAATAAAAATGAAGTGTTTGGAAGAACCTGAGATTTTTATTGATGAAGAAGGGGATGCCTTGGGCATCCCCAAGCTTTGACGCTTGTACTTCTTGTATATTTCTTGGGGTGACACGTGTGGCATCCCCAAGCTTGAGCTTTAGTCCATTCTTCATCTCATTACATCATTCCTTCCATACACCTAAATTTTTTCCTTCATACAAAACTTCACATAATCTTCATTAGCAACATTAGTGCACTCAAGATAATATGTCTTTGGGTTCAGTTTCAACACAAATAAAACTTCCATTAAAACACAAGCTACTGTAGCACTTACCTCAAAAAGCTCAATTCAAAAGAACTCAAAAAGGAACCAACAAGAAGCAAATGCAAATAATGGCAGAAATCTGTCAAAACAGACCAGCAGGTAAAAACAATTTTTTTCGAAGACCTTCTATTGCTCAAATCGAAAAGTGTTGAACTAAAGAAAGTTTGATAACAACCTGGGGCAGAAGTAAAAAACTTCACGCCTCAAAAGGACGTACAGATATTTTACATGATTTTTTACGGTGAAGCATAGAAATCTGTTTCGGGACAGCAACTTTCCCAATCATTACTTCTCTCTCATTAGAGGTCACTCTTGGCACAAAAAAAAGCAAATAAAAAGGATAAGGAGCGGTTTTTACTAACTTCTAAGACTCATCTAAAACGTTTGGTTTATCTCCCAATAAGTACTTTTCTTTAACGCCTTTAAGTTAGACATGATAGTTTGAGAAGATGCTCACATAAGAAATATGAATTGAAGTAAAAGAGAGCATCAAGAATCAAATTCAAAACACATTTAAGTCTAACCCACTTCCTATGCATAGGAATCTTGGAAAGAAACAAGTCATGAAAGCACAAAGCAACAAACATAGTAAAGCAAAACAAGTGCAACTTCAAGACTTTCAACATAAAGAGGGGAAACTTAATATTGTTGTGATGCATAAAACCATGTTTCACTCTCTCATAATAACTTTCAGTATCATCATGAATAAAATTAACAATATAACTATCACATAAAACATTCTTATCATGAGCCACATGCATAAAGAATTAATACTCTCCACATAAAAATAGTCATTCTTATTAATTGTAGTGGGAGAAAAATCAACAAAATAGCTATCATTATTATTCTCATCACCATAATCATCAAATATAGGAGGCATATTGTAGTCATAATTAATTTCCTCGTCAATAGTAGGTGGACTGAGAATATCATATTCATCATTGTAATCATCATATATTGGAGGTGTGGTATCATCATAAGCAATAGAATATCTTGAAGGGAATATGCCCGAGAGGCAATAATAAAGTGGTTATTATCTTATTCCATGTTTATGATAAATGTTTATTTTGCGTGCTATAATTGTATTGATTGGAAACGTCAATACATGTGTGTTTAATAAACAAAAAGGGTTCCTAATTATGTCTCTCTTATAGACTAGCTTGTTGATTAACAAGATGATCAAGGTTTCCTGATCATGGACATTGGATGTTGTTAATAACAAGGTCACAACATTGGTGGAATGATGTGATGAACATTCATCCGAAGTATAGCATTACGATCAAAGTCATTATGTTTATATTTCTATAACATCATACGAAGTAATCTTAGTCCTTAGACCATGAGAACATGTTAATTGCTAACACTAGAAGAGTATCTTGATAACACCAAACGTCACACCGTAACAGGGTGACTATAAAGGTGGGTTCAGTACTACGAAGGTGTTATGTTGAGGCTCATGGATCAAGAGTGGAATTTTTCAATCCCGATGACGGATAGATATACTCTAGGCCCTCTCGATGATATCACATTAAGATAGCTTGCAAGCAAGTGATGTGATCACTAGAATGTTATATCACGGGAACGAGAAAAGAGTGCATGTCGGTAACGAGATCAAACTAGGTATTTGGATACCGATGATCGAATCTCAGACATGTATTATATCAAGAGACAAAGGAATTAAATTACAAGCGTTAAAGGTTCTCGCGATCATAGAAGTCATCGTTGAATATGTAGGAGTCGGTATGGACCTCCAGGTCCCGCTTTTGATTATTGATCTGAGAGGAGTCTCAATCATGTCTGCATTATTCGCGAACCATAGGGTGACACACTTAAGAGTTACCGGACACCATTTTGGAGCACATATGTTCCAGATGAAAGAATTGCAAAGCGCAGGAATTGTTTCGATAGAAACCGGAAATTGTTTCGGGTGAAATTGCAGAAAGTGGTTCTGCATGTGATATTGAAATATTGCAAGGGGTTATATGTGAATGTTTGTTAATTAAAGTAATTAACAAAATTCTGAATAAATTTAATAAAAGAGTTTTATTAAATGAGAGAGCATTAAACTTGGAGAATTTTAATGCATTTAAAGTAGGGACTTTAAAGGGGAATGTGAAGAGGCATTTTAATGTGGAGGGGTTACCACCACATGAATGGAGGAGGTGAAGGGTCACCTCCCCCATGCGCCAGCCATGGGGAGGGGCACCCCCCTCCTCCTATAAAAGGCCCCCCTCTTCCTCCTTCTTCCTCACACCTCCTTGTGAAGGATCTCTCTCCCCTTCTAGAATTATTCCCCCATGGTCTCGGATTAGCGAGATACATGTTCCTGGTGGCATTTCGTCTGGAAGGAGTTGCTGCTTCCACGGGATCACCGGAGCGAGGAGGTAGAGGTTGTCCGGTGGCTTGAACGTGTGTGCGAGTACGGATGCGCCGCTGAGTTGCGGCACTCGGACTTCCACACGATCTTGAGATCGGCAAGTGTACGACTACATCAACCACGAGTTCCTACGCGTTAACAAAACTCGTTGTCTTCGAGGGTAAGTTCTCGATGGATGTATGTCCACCCGTTGCTCTGTACCTAGTAGATAGATCTTGGCGTATAGTTCTCATCGTAGGAAATTTTTTGTTTTCTATGTTGCCGACCCAACAGTGGTATTAGAGCCTGATCTATGCGTAGGTGCTTTGCACGGGTAGTACACATATGTTTATATGTGGGCGATGATGATCATGTTATTGCATATTCTATGTATTTTGGATATTGGTGGCATAGTGGGATGAAGCGGCCTAGACCAACCTTACATGTCATCGTACATGAGACCGGTTCCATGACTGACATGCAACTTGTTTTGCATAAGTGGCTGGCGGGTGTCTGTCTCTCCTACTACAGTCAATATCTGATTTACAACGAGTTTCTAATAACTTGGTTATCCTTGTTGTGGTTCATGTTCGTAGGTAAGAACGGTTCTATCTCTGAAAGCCCTAAGCCACGTAAAAACTTGCAATTGATAAATTATAGGCGTCTAGTTTAGATCATTGCTGGGCTAGTGTCTTGATATGGTATTGTATGATAGATACTCTTACAACACACTCAACGTGTAAGTTCCATAGACCTTGGCCTTACACACAAAGGAATGATAGAGATCATACCACGATGCAAATGATTGAGATCAAATGCATGGACCATATCATCTCACTTTACACATTAGATGTTAGCATCTTATACTGCTAGTTTGGCGCTTTCTGTAGCATTGTAAGATGATTCCTCATTTAGATATCAAGATAAAAATGTGTTCTTCCTTAAGTATGCACCGTTTTGTGGATCGTGTTTCGAGACATCACGTGATGATCGGGTGTACTCGACTCTAGCTTTCATACAAACGGGTGTAAGACAGTTTTACACATGCGTGTACTAAGGTTCTTACTTGGCAAGCCTAGCATGTACAGACATGGCCTCGGAACACGGTGATGATCGTACTTGGTGTAGTGGATTTGGTAGTGCATGAGTCATATAGTTGATATGATACCCATATAGATGCTCGCCTTTGAAGCTACATCAACTCACGTGATGATCGGACTTGGTGTAGTAGATTTGGTTCATGTAATCACCAAAAAGGCACGAGGGATGTCGTTTTTTGAGTGGGAGTTCATTTCTAATTTGGATTAATCGAACTAAATTTGTCATAAACTAAATCGAAGTAAATTTGCATAATTTGTTGTAGTCATTGGCGTCTGTTCACTACCTTATGCTTAGTTTTAATTGAGATAATAGAACTATAGAATTCTGGATATTTACTTTACGAACTGGTATCGTATTGTTTTGAATGTCAATTTAAAGTTTAGAAGTCCTATTGCAAACTTTCAGCAAACTCTATTTACTCCATGAAGTTTAATAAGTAGTATTAAATCAAGAGTAAGAATTCCAATGTTAGTATCTAATGTATCATCTTTGCCTCCATGATTATTGATATTCAAAAGTTTTATTTAATATCAAGATTATATAGGAGCTGAAATTTTTTTCAGAAACCATCATGTGTGAAAGATATTGTGATATCCGAAACAATGTTTTTGGTTGCATTATGATAGAGTATAATTTAGCAAAATACATGTTCTCATATTGTATGAGAATTTGTGAAGGATGGAGATGCTAGGCATCTGAATCTCCCAAAAGGTTTCGGGAACTAACATTATACTCGCGATTCTTCCTTAAAGGCTATAGTAGCTTGATCATGAAAGTTTTCATGATAAGGATGAATAGAAGATGTAAGTAAAATGTTTAATACACTAAAAGATTACTAAAGAATGGATTTTTGAAAGAATGCCAAACATTTGATGGTGGTGATCCACTTCAAAGTGCAAGTCCAAAGGTATTAGTATTTGACTATATACGCTTTGTACTATGTGTCATGTGAATGACACCACTATTGATGTTGATAGATTATTTTAAAAGGAAAAGGAATTGCTGAAAGAGAATCTATAAAATATCTGGCAGAAAATAAAAGGTTGGATATGTCCAACTTAGGTATATAGAAGATATACACGTTATGGCTGTATTCCTTGCTTGTTAAACAATGTGGTTCATAGGTATTGGATATCGGTATTGGATACCGAATTCGTTGGTATGAAGTGTCATACAGCACAACACAATTCATGAACTACAATGGCCTAAGTAGCTAGCAAGAGAATAAGTGATGATGTTCATCGAAAACAAATAAAGTGTTATTGTGTTTTTCGTTGTCGTCAAACCTAGACTTCAAGATTTGTGTTAATAATTGTTATTTTGTTCCGGTATTATGAGAACAATGGTTGTTCAAATAATTACCGTATTCCATAAAGGATGGATGAACTTTTACAAGTCTAGTGGGAGAAATCACATCCATAAACACTATTGCTAAAATGTCACAAGACAAATGATTGAAAGATCACTTATGAAGTGACATCACTGTTTAAATTATATTGGAAAGTAAACATGAAGAAACACCATGTTGATGGATTTTTGAAGTCTTTTGATTTTGATCAATTGACGATGGTGAAACTTTCCTCGAGATAATTGAAACTCCATTCATAGGCCAAAGAGGAACGGATGACTAACTTATTGGATATTATGCATGTTGATGTATATAGTCCATTATGTGTAGCCATATGCGATGGATCTTTTTGCTTCATATGCTTTCTCCAGAAATTTAAGTGAATATATCTGTATATTTACTTAATAAGGAAGAAGTATGAAACATTTGAAAATTGTTCAAAGACTTTCAAGATGAAGTGGAAAATCATTGTAACAAGAAAATAAAAGAGTTTATGATTTGATCATAAATGAAGATATTTGAGTTACAGGTTTAGGAAAACACCTAAGATTTGAGGAATTGTTCCATGATTTGTGTTTTCCCGATAAACCATAGGAGTATGGCATATTAGAGAGATGAAATCAAACCATGTTTGACATGGTAAGATCAAAGTTGTCATTTATAAAACTGCCATTATGTTTTAAGGATTGAAGCTTTAGAGACTACCGCTTTTACACTGAAAAGAGCACCACCGTGATCCGTTGAAATGACATCATATAGGTTATGGTTTGGGATAAAACCCGAATTGTCGGTTCTTAAATTTTGGTATGCTAAGCATAAGTAAAATGTTTACAACCAAAGTCGGATAAGCACGTCTTTGTAGGTTATCCCAAAGAATTTGTTGGGAATTTCTCCATAACACCAAGGAGAAAAGATTTTGTTACTTGGAACGTCAAGTTTCTTGAGAAGGAATTTTTCGCGAAAAGTTAAGTGAGAGGACAATAGAACTTTGATAAGGTTTTTGAACCTTAGCTATATGTGCTAAGTAGCGCAGCGCCGGAAAGTGTTCCGGTGGCGGCCACAATGCTCATGGCTCCCGTGATTACAAAGGGTGTGATCTCGGAGATTAGAGTTCCTATTGAACCGTGTGGGTCGGTAAGAATAAAATAGTGTGATTTGATAAGGAAGTTGTTATTGTTTTGACAATGATGAACCGACTACATGCAAAGAAGCGATGATGGGCCCTGACTCCATAAAATGCGAGAAGTCATAGAATCCGTGATAGTATCCATACACGAGAAATCAAGTTTCTGAACTTGGAAGACCCTCCGGAAAGGCGTGAAGCCTATCGGTCGTGTTTGGATCTATAATCAAATAAGACATGGATGTTTAACATCTATGAAATAGTCGACATGTCGGAAAGAAGTTTACGACAATGTTCAAGGAGTTGACTATGACAAGATTTGATCTTTCATAGCGATATTTAGTCTTGACGGATTAATGTAGCAACCACTACATATAATTTTGTATATGGTAGTTGAGTAAACAAAACAAGGTTCTTCTAATAGAATGGTTACTTAGGACGTGTACAAGACACAGCCCGAAGGGTTTTGTTAATTCAAAGGGTGCTAAAAGGACATGCAAACTTCAATAGTTGAAGTAAGCAGAGCGGAGTTAGAATCTTCACCATGATGAAACTGTTAAAAGAGTTTAAATTCATCGGAGATGGTAAAGATGCTTGCATTTGCGAGAAATTAAGTGGGAGCGTTGAGACATATTTCTAATACATTATGTAGAGGACATATTGTTAATTGGAAATGATGTATCTTGTATTGACACAAGTTAAGAATTTCATTAAAATAGGATTTCAATGAAAGACTTGGGCAAAACCGGAATATTTGGGATCAATGTCTATATGGATAGATTGAGGCGCTAATATGGTTATGCCAGACATAGATATATGAGATATTGGAAGGGTTCAATATGGAAACAACAAGAAAGGTTCTTGCTGCATGGAAAGGATTGTATCAAGATTCAAGTGTTTCAACACTTGGTGAGTAAAATCACATGAAGATTTTGATCGATTATACCATGATATGTATATATCCAGATATGTCCTATGCTCTAAATATGAGCACATACCAGAATGATTCATAAGATGATCATTGGACGATAGTAAAGATATTCTTACGAGCTTTGGAAGAAATAACAATATATCATGTATAAGTGACAAATAGTTAAAGGTAGTTCATTGTAAAGTGTTACATTGATACTATTTTTGTCAGAAGATACAAATTAAATTTATCTCAATTTAGACTATGGGTGGCACAATATAATGGAAAGGATGTTCCATGATGGATTTGGATGAGTTCCAAAGTTGAGACATTGTGACGGATACTACAACAAAAGGCTAAGTATATAACTACTATAGTAGCAGCAAAGGAGGGCATTTGTGTTAAGTAGTTTATTATCAAACTAGGTGTGGTTCAAAGTGGGCTAATACTATGAAGATATATTGTGTGACAATAATGTCAACATATTTTAACCCGAACGAACTAAAGGTCTCACCAAAGGACCAAATTTATACAATGCCATCTCATTTGAGAATGAGTGATGCGTAGAGACGCAAAGACATGCAAATACACACAGACCTGAAACTGTCAGATCTGGAGATTATGTTAACCACTAGCAATCGCGTATATGCAACACCAGAAAGCCATAGGTGTTCAATACGCAAAGTTTTTCAAACTAGATTATTGACTCTAGTGCAAGTGGGATACTGAAGGGAATATGCCCGAGAGGCAATAATAAAGTGGTTATTATCTTATTCCATGTTTATGATAAATGTTTATTTTGCATGCTATAATTATATTGATCGGAAACGTCAATACATGTGTGTTTAATAAACAAAAAGGGTTCCTAGTTATGCCTCTCTTATAGACTAGCTTGTTGATTAACAAGATGATCAAGGTTTCCTGATCATGGACATTGGATGTTGTTAATAACAAGGTCACAACATTGGTGGAATGATGTGATGAACATTCATCCAAAGTATAACATTACGATCAAATTCATTATGTTTATATTGCTATAACATCATACGAAGTAATCTTAGTCCTTAGACCATGAGATCATGTTAATTCCTAACACTAGAAGAGTATCTTGATAACACCAAACGTCACACCGTAACAGGGTGACTATAAAGGTGGGTTCAGTACTACAAAGGTGTTATGTTGAGGCTCATGGATCAAGAGTGGAATTTGTCAATCCCGATGATGGATAGATATACTCTGGGCCCTCTCGGTGAGATCACATTAAGATAGCTTCAAGCAAGTGATGTGATCACTAGAATGTTATATCACGGGAACGAGAAAAGAGTGCATGTCGGTAACGAGATCAAACTAGGTATTTGGATACTGATGATCGAGCCTCGGACATGTATTATATCAAGAGACAAAGGGATTAAATTACAAGCGTTAAAGGTTCTCACGATCACAGAAGTCATCGTTGAATATGCAGGAGTCATTATGGACCTCCAGGTCCCGCTTCTGATTATTGATCTGAGAGGAGTCTCAATCATGTCTGCATTATTCGCGAACCGTAGGGTGACACACTTAAGAGTTACCGGACACCATTTTGGAGCACAATGTTTCAAACGAAAGAATTGAAAAGCGCAGAAATTGTTTTGATAGAAACCAGAAATTGTTTCGGGTGAAATTGCAAAAAGTGGTTCTGCATGTGATATTGAAATATTGCAAGGGGTTACATGTGAATGTTTGTTAATTAAAGTAATTAACAAAATTCTGAATAAATTTAATAAAGAAGTTTTATTAAATGAGAGAGCATTAAACTTGGAGAATTTTAATGCATTTAAAGTAGGGACTTTAAAGGGGAATGTGAAGAGACATTTTAATGTGGAGGGGTTACCACCACATGAATGGAGGAGGTGAAGGGTCACCTCCCCCATGCGCCGGCCATGGGGAGGGGTACCCCCTCCTCCTATAAAAGGCCCCCTCTTCCTCCTTCTTCCTCACACCTCCTTGTGAAGGATCTCTCTCTCCCTCTAGAATTATTCCCCATGGTCTCGGATTAGCGAGATACATGTTCCCGGTGGCATTTCGTCTGGAAGGAGTTGCTGCTTCCGCTAGATCGCTGAAGCGAGGAGGTGGAGGTTGTCCGGTGGCTTGAACGTGTGTGCGAGTACGGATGCGCTGCTGAGTTGTGGCGCTCGGACTTCCACACGATCTTGAGATCGGCAAGTGTATGACTAAATCAACCACAAGTTCCTACTCGTTAACAAAACTCGTTGTCTTCGAGGGTAAGTTCTCGATGGATGTATGTCCACCCCTTGCTCTGTACCTAGTAGATAGATCTTGGCGTATAGTTCTCATCGTAGGAAATTTTTTGTTTTCTATGCTGCGGACCCAACATACCTATCTTCCAAAGCTGGGGAACTAAAAAGACGTTTTCATAAAAACTAGCTTCCCCAAGATTAGACTTTTCCATAGCATTAGCAATAATGTTGTCCAAAGAATTCATACTAACAACAATTATATTAGCATGCAAATAAAAGTCCATAGGTTTTTTATTTTTCTCTTCAAACACTTCATGTCCTAACTTAAGATAAATACTATAAAGCTCTATAATTTTGTTGTTGTTTTCCATTAAGCCTAGTGAAAATAAAAACAAGAAACAAAAAGACAAAATTGCAGAATCTAAAGGAAATAACTTCGAGCACACACACCGTAGGATGTGAGTACCTTTTACGTTACCTCCCCGGCAACGGCGCCAGAAAATAGCTTGATGTCTATGCACTTCTATTCTTGTAGACAGTTGTTGGGCCTCCAAGTGCAGAGGTTTGTAGAACAACAACAAGTTTTCTCTTAAGTGGATCACCCACGGTTTATCGAACTTAGGAAGGAAGTGGTCAAAGGTATCCCCTCTCAAGCAACCCTGCAATCAAGATACAAGAAGTCTCTTGTGTCGCCAACACACCCAATACACTTGGTAGGTGTATAGGTGCACTAGTTCGGTGAAGAGATAGTGAAATACAAGTGGTATGGATAATTATAAGTGGTAACGGTGATAAAAAATATCTTGCTGGCATGTGGTTGACGTGGGAAAAGACTAAAGGCAAACTGAAATAAAGATGGAAGCAAGCAAACATGTAACAGATCTAATTGCAAACGGTGTATCAATGCTTAGAAACAAGGCCTAGGGATCATACTTTCACTAGTGAACACTCTCATATAAATATATTATCTTCATGATACTACGCTGAACTACTCTCCGGTTGGACAATTTAATCCATGGTAGGGCTATAAAAGCACACCTCAAAGTTCATCTTTCCCATCTAGATAACCCCATACTGTCACCTTGAGCTCTAGATGGTTCAACAAACACCACAATTTCATAGAAACATCCAACTCCAAATATAACTCATAACAAGTATTTGTAATCTCTAGGCTAAGTGCCACCATGGTGTGCACGCTGTCACTTTCACACACATGGGGAGAGCCGAGATCTATTAAAGCACTTGAGTAGCAAGGTAGATCTATAGATTACAAGCTCATGATCTCAATAAGATCATGCATAGAGAGAGATGAACACATAGCTACCGGTAGAACCCTTAGCCTCGAGAGAAAACTACTCCCTCCTTATCATGGGAATCAACAACGACGATGGAGATGGTGGTGGAGATCGATGGAGATGGCTCCGGGGGCACTCCCCTGTCCCGGCAGGGTGCCAGAACAGAGACTTTCTGTACCCCAAATCTCCTCTTTGGTGGCGGCAGCGCTGCGGAACTTTTCGTGGCTGGAGGCTTGACGATTTAGGGTTTTTGCATCGGGAGGCATCTTATAGGCGAAGAGGCAAGGTCGGTGGGCGGCCAGGGGGCCCACACCACCTGGTGGTGCGACCGGGTCTAGCCCGCACCACCACATCATGTGGCCGCCCTGTGGCCCCTCTCCATCTCGTCTTTTGGATCCGTGAGTCTTCCGGTAAAATATCTACTTTGGCTTTTGTCCGGTCCAATTCCGAGAATATTCATTTTTTGACTTTCCTAGAACCAAAAACAGCAGAAAATAGGCAACTGGCACTGTGACATCTTGTTAATAGGTTAGTCCCAGAAAGTGTATAGAAATACTCCAAAGTGTGGACAAAACATAAGAAAGTAGATATAAAACAATCATGGAACATCAAAAATTATAGATACGTTAGCAACCTATCACTCGCTGCCGCCAGGAGGGCGCGCTTGTGCCAAGCCGGCCGGCACCGGCGGCGGCAAGGCTCTCTCGTCTTCTCTCTCCGATGGGAGGGACGCTTGCGGGGCTGTCCTTCCGGGGTAGAGCTTGGTGTTGGCATCAGGTTCCATGGCGGCACTGCTTGACCTGCAGCGGCAATGCAACGGGCGGCGAGGTTGCGGCCGTGTCTTGGACTGGCGGTTGCTGTCCTGGGCGGCGAGGGCCGTGGGCGGCACCCTTTCCCGCGTCGGGTGGAGGGGCATCGCGGTGGTTGTGATGCCGGTCGGTGGTGAGGCGTGACGCCTGCATGCTGGACTGGTGGCACTTGAGAAGCAGGGTGGTCGAGGCAGGGAGGCAGTGTGGCGGCTCGGGCGACATGGCCCAGATCTGGGCCCATCCGGGTCTAATCAGGGTCTATAGGGGGATGCTGATGCGGGGGTGTGGCCTCGGCTAGGACACCAGATCCAGGCCCCAGATTCGATGATCGTCGGCGTCCCCCCTACCATGGCTTGATCCATATGCATCTAGATCCTAGGCAGGTCTAGCTCTAGGGCTGGCTTCCTCGGTTGAGCCGTCGGAGCACCGATGTTAACGGCCTTCTAGTTAAAACCATCCGCCAGCAGCCACGTTGGCCTGATAGAGGAGGCCCACATGTCATAATCATGTTTAATACGAGGGTTAAGAGAAAGTGGTGGGTATTTGTCACACTATTACGCATGAGTTGTGGTTTTTTGTCACGAACTTGAAAGGTTGTGTTTTTTTGAAACCCTAACCCCAATTGTGGTGGGTTTTTGTAATTTTCTTCTTCGCCGGCGCATACTGCTCCTATGCCAAGTTTATACAAGGAGCTCCATGTAGCATAATGCAAAGCTCGCAAGGACTATTGCCCAAGCGACAACAAAGAGAGCCATGGGAAAATGCACATACATCTGACTCTATAGATAATAGATGATGTCGATAGAGGTGGAGATCGGCACCGGATGCAATTCGTAGCGATGGATCACAGCTGGATTTGCAGTCGAAGGACACACAACATGTGCAGAATGGTACCAGCGATCTCCGGTCAGGCTGCAAAGAGCAAAGCAATTGGCCCATCAGAATTCAGCAAGACCATAGCAGTGGTCCCCCTCCCCCTCAAAATTAAGTTTATATGGAATAGTTTATTTACCCACCGAAACCCATATCCAGACTATGTATATTTTGTGTACTCGGTTGAGCTGGGTATACTCCACGTTTTCATCGGCTGATCCTACGCCCCATTATCGCGATCTACTTTTTTGCATGCCATGTTTTGAAATTTTATTGTTGCTGCTATATACCTCGTAATTTCCGCGTCCCACAGACACGTGAGTATACATGTACGGTAAGTATACGTCTAAGAGGATCATACGATCTTCGGGTGGGTTCGTACGGTCTTCAAAATGAGTCAGTATCGAGTTTTTGTTGTCAAAGTTTGAAAAAGAGAGGAATACCGAAGTAAAGTGCAAACAAAAAACACTACTAGTATACTCCCTCTGTTTGAAAATATAGGATGTTTTAGCTTTATGAAGTAGATGTATCTAGACATATTTTATTGTACGTGTAGATTTATTTGAATTTACACACTAAAAAATATCTAGATACATTAGCTCACTAACCTAAAACATCTTATATTTTCAAACGGAGATATTAATGTACCGTATATCTATATCTATATCTAATAATAAAGGACGGATTGTTTCTTCCGGTCTAACACTTTTTTAGACCCTTTTACCCTTCCACCAAACATGATATTACCACCAACGCCACCACCGGTAAATCGAGGAAAAACTGATCCGTGTATTCCTGTCGTGGCCGAGCATTGTCCTGCATCGCATCGTATACCTAAAGGAAACTAGGTCGTGGCTAGGTATTCGCAAAGAAAGGTCATGCCTAGGTGACTAGGTCCATCCCGATAAGACAAGAGATCGGTTCCGATGCTAGACACGTAATAAAAGGCCAAACCTCGATCCCTTCTCTCTCGTCGACCGCCGCCCTCCCCCGCCTCCACGACCAGAGAGGGTCGCGCGCCTCCGCCAGCACCCACTCCTCTCCTCACCGGATCCATCCGCCGCATCCGGCGTGATCCCTCGCCTGCAATGACCCCTCTGCCTACGCAATCCGCAAGTAGGCCAAAGCCCTCTTCGTGATGGCCCTCGTATCCCTATGAAGTGCTCCTGACGCAGGGATCCGATGGCCAAAGTCCTCTTCGTGATGGCCCCATCCCCCTCTGAAGTGCTCCTGACCGCTGCCATGGCGACGACGCCGACGGGGGCCAAATCCTGTCTTTCTCGGACGAGATAAGTTGGATCCAGTAGAGTCCGTCGATGCAGCGGCGCCGATCTATTCCGTAACTCCCCGTACATCGGATTAATCAGAGTCCTCATCCTTGTTTTTGTGCCGGTCTGAATATAATTTGATGCGTGGAGTAGGAATTCAGCAGCTATTCTCCTTCCCGATTCATGCGTGTGTGAAGCAGCAAGCAGATCAGGGAAGTAGAGAGCTACAAGGTCGGCACTCTATTCTTAATGTTCTCTGTCTCTATTGATCTCTTCCCAAAACTGTTTGGACTGCATGTATGAGGGTGACCTTTTGTTGTTATTCAGGTGTGCACAAAAACTTGCCCAGTTTTTTGGTGATGATGCTACTATCAGCGCCTGATTCTAATTCTGGACTCATAGTTGAAGGATTGGTGCCTCTGCCTTGATGCTTGGTGAAACACTGAAAGTTCTATAGTGCAGTTACTAGAAAGTCTAATTTTCTTTGTTAGTGTTGTATTTAAACTGCCTAAAATTGCTGCAACATTTGTCCTTCTATAAATTAAGTGACAGAGTAATTTCATCAATTGCCGGTTTATTATTCAACCGCTTTCATGTTTTAGAATGTGCTGTGGAAAATTGGATATTCATCTATTTTCATGTACAGCAACACACGTTCCAGCAATTTCTATATTACTAATTGGCCTATTTCTGCTAGAGCAATTGAGCACATTGTTTACTGTTTAGTGCAGAAGTGATTCATTCTAAGCTCATTTTCTGTTGATTGATACTTTGTTATTGAGAGCACATCTTTGCGGTATTAATGGCAGAAGCTCAATGGTTTTCTATATTCTTCTGTTTATGACTATTGGTACTTCATTACGACAATCTGAACTCATAGTGTGAACCATGTATCGCATATGCGGGTGTATAAGTATGTACCAAATGGTATTCTGCATGATAATCTTTCAGGTTGGAACTTCGTTCTGTACGCAACACATTCAATCTGTTTTTTATATCTGTACTATTGGATTTTAATAGCTGAGCTCAAGCCAATGAAGTCTCCATGCTTTTTTGATTGCTTGCGAATTATTTTTCTTTCCTTTACGTGTACCGAGACCGTATTCATGTACTATAGTTTTGATGTGTTGCCAGTCTTACCAGCTAAAACTAAAGAGGGTCTACATTTTGCCATGAGGTTACAAATTGCACTGGGATCATCACGACTCACGAGACATCCTCTACTTGCACACAGAAGCGGACCCTCTAATATTTCACCTTGAAATCAAGGCTGGCAACATTTTATTGGACTCAAACTTTGTAGCAAAGGTTGCTGATTTTGTTTTCTCATGGCTTGCTCCACTGCCAGAAACAAAGGGGAGAGCTCCTGGTTATGTTTCCACGGACGTAAAGCCCCCGAATTTCTACTGAAAGTACCACATACGGACGTGTATCTTTTTAGATTTTTTCTAAAACTTCTACTGGTACGTGCATCCCTTTGGATTTTTTTTACTTTCACTGGTACACTTGTGCAAATAGTGTATTTCGTCTTCCTCCTACAAACAAAGACATATATAGTATCATGCTTCACAAGTGTATATTTGCAAAATTGGCAGTTCGCTATAAAAAAAATACTAGAAGGTCGTTGCTTCACTCACCAAGCCAACAAGTGCAGGTTTTTTGTTACAACATTTCATTATTGTTTTACGAAATTTGTTTTATATCAAGTGGAATTTTTTTCATTTTTATTTTGAACAAATTAGATGATTGCATGAAAGTTCTTAATATGCAAATATGCAATGGTCTAAAAAGTTAAATTAGAGACAGACCATAGCAACACTCGGGCCAATTAAAGGTGAATCTTGTGAGTGTTAGATATGTCCAGTCATGTTTTAATTTAGCGATGTAAGAAAGACAAGTTGTGACATGTCATTTGCATTCAACAATAAACGGAATCAACATGTTCTGCTTAAAATATGTGTTGAAGAAATTGATCTTGTTCAGTTTTTTATATATGACATTTTGGAGAAGGTTTTCTTATGAAGAGTTAATTGAAGATTGTGTCTCAAGCAAATGCTGCGAGTATGACACACCGCTAAAGTAGTACTCCCTCCAATCCATATTACTTGTCGCTAAGTTGGATGTATCTAACACTAAAACATGTCTAGATACATCTGATTTAGTGACAATTAATATGATCGGAGGGAGTAGTACTTTTGAATAATTGATAATCGCTTTTTTAAGGTGTAATTTCTTCCAAAAATATAATCGCTTTTTTAAGTTGAATATGTATGACTTTTTACATGAAATCGGTACGAGCATTAGGATACAATATTTTGGACAATGTTTATCTAAAATTCTACAAATCATGTTAATATAGTTAGAGAAAATAATTTCTAAGTTGCGGCGTAGCTCCGTAACCGATGTGAATAACTTCTTTGAAGATAAGAAAAACATCCAACTCGACTCTGGTATCATGAGGCAGGATAATAAAACTCCATGTGAATTAGATCGGTCTTCCCGGTGCAACGCACGGACACTTTTGTGCTAGTATTTATATAAAAGCTGGATTATCTGTATAAGACTAGGTATATGTACGTACGAGTTGAGCTTCTTTTGCTGCAATCAATGATCGTTCTAACTAACTTTCTCTTAATAAATATTGGAAATTACGCACCGAACAAGAGTATTTTAACTAGCGACACGGTCGCAATTTTGTTCTGTTAAATCGGACAATCCAAACAAACCATGTGGCGATCCTGCCTGACCCGATCTCATCCCCTTCTCTCCCATCTCCGGCGCCCTGCCGGATGCGGCGCCGGCGGACAGACCGTCGCTCCTGCCGTTCTTTATCCACGTGCGTACGCCTCGGACACCGCTTCGGTGGACGGTGCTTCAAACCAGCGACATCTGTATGTGGTGCTGGACGAGATGAACAAAGGGAAAAGCATGTACAAGCTCAACATCGACGACCTCGACGGCGGTGATGAGGACGCCGTCACCGGCAAGGACCGGGCGCCGGACCTGGCAACGATGTTGATATTAGAAATTTCATTCTGGTGTTGGTAATTGGGTACTTGCACAATGGACTTGTAAATAATTATCTATAAGGTGACACCAAAATCTGAATGAAAAAAATATATCATGACGACAAATTTAAAGATCTGTTAAATCAGGTTAAACTCATAGAAGAAAACAGGAATCACAAACAAAATCATATAACTTCATTTTTAGCATAATATAACCTCCTTCTGGGAGATGCCGCTCTCTCCTCGTTACAAATGGCAAGAAAGAGTAAGATAAGAAAAAATATTATGAATTAAAGAATGTTAAAAAATGTGAGATGGTTATCAAATAGAAGTAAGCGATATGAGAAATTATTTAATCATCATATCTAACTCTAATTCGCCCGTAGCAACGCACGAGCATTATGCCAGTCCTTCACTAGTTCATATTCATGACCACGTGTCATGGTTATATCCTTCACTGGTGTGATTAATGCTACCATGCCATGCTGTTGTGTTTGTTTAGGTTAACCCATAAGATGTTTACTTCTTGGAAATACTGAATATTGCATGAAAAATTCGATTTTATTAGCAGATTTGTTGTTGCAAGGTGCTTTGAGTGTTGGCATGTAGGCTCCAACTCAACATCGTCAAGGTAAAACTAGCTTTGTGCTGCACCATTAGCTTATATAGGCCATGGAGTTCTTTTATTCTGGAATCTTGACCGAGTAAAAAAAATCAGCAGAATGCATTTGTATGCTATATGTGTTTTTGAGCATATGAGTTTTCCCGGAGCCTGGCTAGCCTTTTATCGGAGTGTTGTCCCTGGTTATTGCAAGTGTATTTGTTTGCAGTTTGCTAGATAGCTACACTGAAGTTGTTTTATGTATGGTAACCTTCTTTTTGCCCGACATGCTAGTTATAGTAGGATAATGCAAGTTTTGATATTCTCCTTTGTTTATCTTGACCATGGATACTTTATCCATTCATGATGCTTGTTCCATGCCATGTTAGAAATACCAAGGAGATAGTGTTCATGGTCACATTTGTTGTTATGAGCATCTACACTATTACGAGGTAGGGATTGCAATTTATCTCGCATAGATCCTTTGTCTAGTCACTCTGAACATGGCCAGTTGTCATTAGAAATTGCTTGTTTAGTTAATGAACATATAGAGTTGTGAAAAGCATCAGGCCATTGGATGCTAATTCTCTATACTCAGAAGTATGATTTCCAATAGAGTGGAATGGATTGTTCCACTTACCACATTTGTTACATGGTAGCCGATATAATTATCTCTTGTTATACGCTTGAGATTAAGTTTTGCCACTTATTATAGGACCAGCTGTTGTTGCATGGGTGAAGCCTGGAGATGTTGGTGACCAAGTAATGGAGAAAATGGAGCTTCATGCTTGTCCAACACATCGCCGGTAAGCTGATGCTTCTCCTCCTGTTGCTCCCTCTCTCTATGTCAGTGAGTTTATGGGGTTCAAGGTTTCTTGGTCTGCGGTGGATTCAAGATTTCTTGGTTGTCTGGTTGTGGGCGTCCTACGCCTCTGTGCTGTTGTAGGCTTGATGGGCCCTCGGCATCGACCACCATGTCCCTCCATTATGCTCTGCATCGGCTATAACCTTTTCATGTGAGTTCCTGTTTGATCCGTATGTCAAATCTGGCCCATCCCTGCTCAGTTGGTATGGTCTAGAAATTACGTAAGCTAAGCTTGCGAGTTTGTAGGAGTACCAACTGTGCTGTTTGTTTACTAGACTAGAGTGGAATGGCTTGTGTTGTATACTTGGATTGACTATCAGGTTTGTGACTGAGATGTTGCCCACTTTCCATGTTCATGTTGACAGTTTGTGTCCTCTGTGTTTCCTTGTAGGTTGTATCCATCAGGCGTTCAGTGTGATGTTTGATTGCTACTACTCTTTTTTTTTTGTTTCTAAGATGCACTTGTGCATGTATAGAAATGAGGATGTGATCCAGCTCTGTGTATTGCGTGTATAGAAATGAGGAAATTGGTGGATTTAGCTTATGGCCTACTGATTAGTCAAGGAGGTTTTGTGCAGTACTGCAGCAGAAATATTGTGCACAGATTTGACATGATGTATATAGTAGAAAGTTGTGTTAGTTTTGAACGATGGTGAACGCCTTTGCTCCTCACTGTTTATATATACATCCAGAAAAACTTATTGATTCGGTTGAGCTGGTGCTTGTCTACATCGATATAGTGCATGATTACCAAAGGGGAGTCTTGTCTCAACATATCTTGTACCTAATGAATCCATCGAGGGGAGAGCTCGCAGGTGTCACCGGTCTACTTTTGCACTGTCTCTTCGTAACACCGGTAGACCAATTGGTGGCATGATGTGGAGAATTTTTTTTGCTAGATGTTTTCGAGATGAATCGACTGCCTTTCTCATCACCGAATCGATCCGCCCAATTGATCGATTTATCTAGCCAAGAAAAGAGGGGGAGAGGAAAAAGCATCGATCTGTTGCATCGTAGGCAGTGTGCACGCACGGCGGCCTGGCCGCCCATCGTTGAGCTCAGCACGATGCAAACCGTGGCGACGGGACTAGGTTGAATCATGCACGGAATCGAGCCGCTAACGTAGGAATGTTTTCCCTCAAAAAAAGAAAAAAAGAAAAAAAGAGGAAGCAGTAAATAATTTGTGATCTCCCTCGAAATACGGGATTAGAGCAGTTAGTAGTATTAGGCAAAACCAATATATTCAGTAACTATGGAAACGGAATCGAGGACCGACGTTCCGTCTCACGTACGTGACCACCCACCTACCCTCCCCGTCACCGATCCATGGCAAGTTGCATCTCATACGTCCATCTCATGCCGCCGCTGCTCCAACAAACAGGCGCTAAAATGAAGAAGTCCTCGTCTCTCTTCCCTCTGTCCTACTAGTATTTTATCTATAAATATGAACGTTAGCTCACCGACCGCGTGCGGCTAGCGCGTGCGACCGACCGACCACGTACGTCTCCTCGTGGTTTCACGTTCCAAGCGAGGTTGTATCCTCTGGTCCATTATTGCTCAACATTTATTTATTGGCATGGTTACGAGTGCACAACATAGCCCCAACTAATATGATAAAAATAGTGGCATGATTTCTCTACGAAAGAGCTAAAGTTTTTAAAAGAGAAAAGAAAGGAAAAATGTGCTTTGAGAGTCTTAAAATTTTGACATGAGAGTAGATGAGTTGTTCTTAAATTAGATATTTTGGTGCCAACTTGAGTACTCTCAATTGATTAAACAAGCAAGAACAAAAGGTTTTCATCTCTCAACAAAGAGATACACCAAAATAATTTGTCTCACTTTTCTACCTAAACTTTTGACACTTGCTTGGATATATGATTTATTTGCTAACAAGATATACGTGGTTAGGAAGTGGACTCACACTAGTAGAAACCGAGCAATTTGCCCCGGTTCGTAAGGGCCTTTAGCCCCGGATTTCGAACCGGGGTTGCGAAAGCGGGTCTAAAGGTCCAAGCTTTAGCCCCGGTTCAGTTACGAACCGGGGCTAGAGGTCCAACCACGTTGCCTGCTAGCGCGCTGGGCGGCAGGACATTTAGCCCCGGGTCGTGTTACGAACCGGGACTAAAGGTTCCCTGCCGCGGCAGCATTTTGTGCCATTTGGTTGCCGCGGCAGGAGATGGGGTTTTAGGGTTTTGTGTTTTTTTTTTCATTTTGTGTTTTATGTTCAATTATTTTTTATTCTGTGTTTTCATTAGAAACAAGTTTTCGTATACATACAGAACGCTACTACACAGTACTTGGCCACATTGACGCAATATATAATATAATTACTCTTACAAGCATATATGGAGTCTCAACAAGGTCCAGAGCATGTCTATTTGATTACATGGAGATCATTACATGGATGCTTTAGGGTCTACTTATACAGTATTCTCCACGTGGGTCTATGACCTCGTTGAGAAAAAATGCAGCAAATTCCTCTTGGATTCCTATTAGACGGTCCTCTGGTAGGAGCTTGTCCCGCATCGCGTCCAACTATGTAAAAAGGAGATCGTATGGATTAGACTCAACACGATTTTTTGTAATAAAAATAAAGGGTGAATATATTCTTTACTTATTCGAATATTTTCCTAGGGCTTCTCAACACTGATGCGAATGAACTCACACACGTAGAATCCACATAGATTAGTTCCCTGTGGCTGCCTCGCGCACTTTACAAGAATAGAATCCAATCAAATAATAACGCTAGCATGATAAATGCACATAAACTAGAATTAAATAGATGCGCGGACTTAGCTCGTACTACTTACCGAGAGTGATTTAAAAAATAGCTCCTCACGCCATTGACCGCGGACATGTTTCTTGAACTGTGTCCAAACCCTACCCGACAAAGAAAATTAATGTCTGGGTTAATAACTACTTGATATCCTAGAAAATGAACGAAAAAATCGATATAGTGCGATAATGGTTGAAATTACCTCTGGAGCGCATCGATAATGATGCGGTAGTTTTCAATGTCTTTGTTTAGTGAGTCCATGATGTGAACTCTTCCCATGTCAAGTGAAATGCTTAGAAAAATCCAGTGGTATCTACGCAAGGTTTACATACGTCAGTAACTCATCATTTACACTGAACATCGAGTAAGCAAAAGTTAATGTGTACAAAAACTCGCTTGCCGTCGTGGTAAGGAAATAGTATTTCGTTACAGAAATGTTGTTTCGTGAGAAACCGCAACAAGTTGTGCTCGGTCTCCAGTGGTTTATCCTTTAGTATAGCTCCATGAACTCGATGTGGGTCAATGTACCCAAATCCGTTGATAGCCTTTCTTTTACAATCGAGTATCTTCATTCTGCATCATTATATATAGCGTACAAAAGATTATAGTGAGTATACTTACCGGCAATGAATTGAAAAAGCTGAGATAGAGACCTAATTACATAAATAAAGTAATCACTTACAAACAATACGAAACTGCGGATAGTTTTGTCGAGTTACTTTAGATTGAATAACTGAAATAATTCTGTAAATTCAATAGGGACCTCATCTTCAATGAAGTAATGCGATTTTCGAACTTTCAGTATGAGCCAATGTCGCTGTTCTTTTGATGCTTTCATGTACCATTCATGGAATCGTCGCATTTGTGTTGGCATATCCCGGAGCTTCTCAGAACTGACCAGAGGCTCCCCGTTAACAAATTTGGGTGCTACCTCAGCCTTGGGCATATCGCCATGAATAATTTCATGAATAGGCATACCACATTGCTCGGCCAATATCTTAGCTGTTTCCGGATCCATAGGTTCTTCCTCATATAGTTGAGGTTTGGGTATGTTCACCTGGAGTGGGGGGAGCGATTGGTTTGCTTGTTTCCCCAGTTGGGGAACATCTCTTTTGGTTCTTCGGCTACCACTCGATTGTTTTGCTTGTTTCCCCAGCTGAGGGATGTCTGTTCTGATGCTTCCGCTACCACTCGATTGTTTTCCTTGTTCCCCCTACTAGGGAACCTCTTTTTTGATGCTTCCTCTATCGCTTGATCTCTTTTGTTTCAATGTCTTTTGAAGACATCGTGTATAGTCATTTGGCGCATTTAACTGAGCTTGGGATGGCTGCGTCAGTAATTTCCTAAAGTGCTCCTTGGTTTCTGGTTTTATTTTGACCTCTGGCTCAGGTTGTTTCTTTTTAAAATAAGCATCCACTTCGGCACGTACGATCGCATCGGTCTCCTCATCGGCCAGGTCGTAAGCCCTCTTGGGAGGAACCGGAGGTACTCTTGGGAGGGGCGACAACTGTCGCTTCGGGTGTTGGTTATCGCTCGACGGAGCGGTGGTATTCTTCCGCTTTTGCCCCTTAGTGGGTGGAGGCGGCTGCGTAGATTGAGATGGACTCGTGTTGGGGTCATGGATTGGACTATTACTGGGAGGAGACGGTGCACTTGGAGGTGGACTTGGAGGAGATGGTGCACTGGGAGGAGACGGTTGTCTTGGTGGAGAAGGTGGCCTTGGTGTCGAGCCTGAAAACTTGATGTATTCTTTTTCCAAATAATGAAGCCACTCGTGACTTCTCCCAGTGTCGTCTCCCCTTCACCTCCAGGGATGTCAAGCTGTAGTGACTGACACATAGGTAGAATTTCATCCACACCGACACGAGCATAGCCAGCTGGAATCGGATTGCAATGGTAGGTCGCTCCCGGTGCAGAAGGTAAAGCAAAGCCGACCGCCACCTTCATGGATATATTCTTCAGTGCAACATGCAGCTCACAACTAGTCTTCTCCTTAATTGCACCCACGGGATACACATCCATCGTTGCATCATTACCGTGGCCCTCCGTGGAAGCTACGCTGCTTTTCCATTGCGATGGACCGACCGTAGTGTCCGGTGTAGGATCTTGCTATCGGAATCCTTTAAGTTCATTAAGCTCTTGGTGATCCTCCTATAGCGTGTCTTCAAACCTCGCGAACCGCTCCGTATCCTCCTCTTTTTGCCGGTTTGTTTTTCTCGATCGGCTTCTGTACGTGTCACGGTGCTCGGGAAACCCGATAACCCATGGATAAGAAGGTCTGAACCCTCTTGTTCGTCCAACCTTTTCAGGATTCCCGAGAGCCTTTGTCAGCTCATCGTTCTCTCTGTCGGGAACAAACGTTCCCTCTTCAACCTCTTTCATCACTTTAACAAGTTCTTTCTTGGGTGTAGAAATTTCTTCGGCTGCAACAATCTCGCCTGTTTCTGGGTCTAATGATGCCCCATGCCCGAATACCCAATTTCTTGACCTCAAGGGCCAACTAGACGTAGCTGGAGTGACCCCTTTAGCCTCTAGGTCAGCCTCAGCTTTATCCCACTTAGGCATGGCACTCCTGTAGCCACCTGTGCCCATATGATGGTGATATTTCTTTTTGGCTGCATTTTCCTTATTTTTTTTGCTGATATTGCCTTAGCTGGTGCTGAGGTCTTGTATTCCACAAATGCGGCCCAGTTATCCTGCTGCAACTCTAGTGGGCCAACGAATGGAGGAGTTGTTTCCTTCAAGACATACTTGTGGTACAATCTTTTTTTCCATTCCTTGAATAGTTCGGCCATCTTCTTAAGAGCAAAGTGCTTGACTTTCCTCGTCATTTGTTGTGTGAGCTCATCAGTCTCCAAGACTGGTAGGGTGAAATGTGTCATGAGAGAATTCCACATTATATCTTTCGCTCTGTCATCTACAAAACTAGCCTCAGCTGGATCCTTTTTCTTTCCTGGCTTGTTCCAGTTTCGCATGGTGATCGGGACTTTGTCTCTAGCAATCACTCCGCATTGACTTGTAAATGCATTCGCAGCTTCTTTGGGCTCCACCGGTTGACCCTGCGGAGAGAGTCAACGGGAGCTCTGCCGCGTTCTGTGCTACGGGAGCTCTGCAGCCACAGAAGAGGAACCATCACCGGAGAATAGCTCGGGTGAGATCCGTGAACATGCCAGATATTGGAGAACCTAGTCTTCAAAAGATACATGTATCGTCGTACATGCTCGTCCTCCTCCCTGATACGACGACGTACCACCTCCTCGGGGGCTGGCTCCCTCTGCACCGCTCCTGGACCTCGTGGACGCCACCAAAGAAGCTCCGGGTCGATGATGATACCCGGATTCCTCACCAAGGTACGAGTCCCGACAGGTAGCACCTCCCAGTGCCAACCCGGCGGAGCCCAGACTCGGACATCCCCGACGGAGTCCAGTAGGCTCGGACGAGATGGACGCGGCATAACTAAATAATAGCAATAAACAATCATAAAACATAAACTGTAACTAAATCACTAAGTATATATTGCCCTAATAACAATAACCCTAAACCTATCACTAACTAAACTAAACCTCATTAACTAAGTATTCTAACTAAACCTAATCCCTAATAAACCCTAATCCCTAATAAAACCCTAAGCCCTAATAATAAACTAACTAAAATCACTAACTAAAATCCCTAACTAAATCACTACTAAAATCCCTAACTAAATCACTAACTAAATCGCTACTAAAATCCCTAACTAAAATCCCTAACTAAATCACTACTAAAATCCCTAACTAAAATCCCTAACTAAAATCCCTAACTAAATCACTACTAAATCCCTAATTAACTAACAAAATCACACTAATTAACTAACAAAATCACACTAATTAACTAAATCCCTAACTAAATAAAATCCCTAATTAACTAACAAAATCATACTAATTAACTAACAAAATCACAGTAATAATATCCCTAAGTAACTACACCTACGTATACCTCACCTGCAGGGGGCGGCGCGGCGCGGTGGGAGCGACGACGGCGAGCGACGGCACGGGACGGACGAGGGCGCGGGCGGCGGCGACGATCCCTCTTGGCACGGGCGGCGACGACGCGGGCGGCGGACGGGCGGGGCTGGGACGGGCGGCGAGCGGATGGGCGCGGCGAGGAGGGACGGACGCGGCGGGACGAGCGGCGCGGAGACGGTGCGGCGGGGCGGCGCGAGGCGGAGACGGCCGGCACGTTTGGCGGCGCGGCGGACGGCGTGGGCGCGTTCGTCTCTGCTGGGGAAGAAGAAATTGGCGATCTCCGGGTCGTGGCTCGACCCGGGGCGGGGGTGGTATTTATACCACCCTCCATTTAGCCCCGGGTGGTAATACGAACCGGGGCTAAAGGTCCCCCTTTAGCCCCGGTTCGTATTACAATCCGGGGCTAAAGGTGTTTTCGGCCTACCGCACTTCCCGCGCGCCGAAACCCTTTAGCCCCGGTTTGTAATTATGTGGCGCCAGGTGGCGCCAAACCCAAAAATGGTTTATAGTTTTCAGAAAATTATGTATTATATATCAAAATTTTCTGAAAAAGAAGATCTATAATTTAAATCTATTATCATACTTTATTATACAACTTAAATGAAATTATCTATTATCTAACAAGTATTATATTTAGTAGAAATGTTCACAAAAAATAATAAAAATATAGTTTATTATTTAAAAATGGAAAAATACATATAATATAGCAAAATATTCACAAAAATATAGTAGAAATGTTCTCCCGCCATTTCCCCCACTTCCCGCCATGTTCTCCCGTTATTTCCCCCGTTTCCCGCCATGTTCTCCCGCCATTTCCCCCGCTTCCCGCCATGTTTCTCCCGCCATTTCCCCCGCTTCCCGCCATGTTCTCCCGCCATGTCCCTCTATATCTAGGCCGACCGCCATTTCCATCGACACATCCACACTTTCTCTCTCACAACAATGGACACCGCTTACTGGGCTTTTCTGACGCTCGAGGAGACCGAGGCGCTGTGCGCCTCCATCTACCCATGCCCACCGGGGTACCGGCTGCCCGCTGGCTGGATGCTGAGCGCTGGAGGGGTTCCTGTTCCTCCTATGTCTCAAGGTTCGGCCCGCTAGGCGGCTATCACGAACCACTTCTACCTCGAGCTCACACCGGAGCAGCGGATGGATCCCCATTGGGATCCCGACAACCTCAACACCTGGAATGCCTTCTTCGCAAACTAGTGGGAAAGGGAGCTCGCCAGGTACGAGGGTGACGGCCCGCCCCTAGTGAACCACAACGAGGCTGGTCGCCGCCTGTGGTGGGCGAACCGGACTATCGCCGGTGTGATGCGCTACATCGCCATGGGAGACCATCCTCGCCTGAGGTACTCGCACTTTCACCAGCAACATAGCCACAAGAATGGTGGTGGTGGTGAAGGCCTAGGACGTACTAGGGTCGTCATCCGGGAGCCCCCTCCCCCGCGCGTCGTGAATCCGAGGCCGGAGGATCGATCCGCGTGCTACGAGGAAGGGCTGAGGATCCATCCGCGTGCTACGAGTGACGACGACGATGACGATTCCAAAGACGACCCAGAAGCTGTGTACTATAGGGCTAGATATGATTATGACTAATTTTTACGTTTTAATATTAATAAATGTCTGGCCACAACAAGTTGCAATACTACCTATTGAGATCGAGAAAGTTCATATCCATATACATATAAGAAGATCATTAAAAATAAAGGTTTAATAATATTGTACATCACCAACATCCACACATGTTAGGGTTTTCTTCTAATCCGTAACCATGGAGCATCTTCCTTATTTAACGGGATGCTTGGGTCATTCTTCACAGCGAAGGGCGGAATTTCATGAAACTTATCATAATCGTCTGACATGTCTGTCTTATCCTCCACCCCCACGATGTTTCTTTTTCCTGAAAGAACTATGTGGCGCTTTGGCTCATCGGATGCTGTATTCTTTTGCTTATCTTTCCTTTTTCTCGGTTTGGTAGACATGTCCTTCACATAAAAAACCTGAGCCACATCATTGGCTAGGACAAATGGTTCATCTCTATACGCAAGGTTGTTGAGATCCACTGTTGTCATTCCGTATTTCTTGTCTACCTCAACCCCGCCTCCTGTCACCTTGACCCATTTGCACCGAAACAAAGGAACCTTAAAAAAGGTCCATAGTCAAGTTCCCATATCTCCTCTATGTAACCATAATATGTATCCTTTTGCCCATTCTCGTCTGTTGCATCAAATCGGACACCACTGTTTTGATTAGTGCTCTTTTTATCTTGGGCGATCGTGTAAAATGTATTCCCATTTATCTCGTACCCTTGGAAAGTCAATATAGTCGAAGATGGTGACCTGGCCAACAAGTACAACTGCTCTCCAACATTTATGTCATTCATGAGATGTGACTGCACCCAACCGCCGAAAGTCCTCATATGTTCATCTCTAATCCAGGAGCCAGGCTTCTCCGGGTTGTTGGAGTGTACAATATTCTTGTGTTCCTCGATATACGGAGCCACCAAGGTGGAACTTTGCAGAACTGTGTAGTGTGATTTAGTGAGAGAATGTCCGTCCATACATATCCTTGCTTTCTTTCCTAGCGTGCCTTTTCCACTAATTCTACCCTCATGCCGTGATTCAGAAACACCGATGAGCTTAAGGTCAGGAATAAAGTCAACACAAAACTCAGTGACCTCCTCTGTTCCATATCCCTTTGAGATGCTTCCTTCTGGCCTATCACGGTTATGAACATATTTCTTTAACACTCCCATGAACCTCTCAAAGGGGAACATATTGTGTAGAAATACAGGACCAAGAATGTTAATCTCATCGACTAGGTGAACTAGGAGGTGAGTCATAATATTGAAGAAGGATGGTGGGAACACCAACTCAAAGCTGACAAGACATTGGACCACATCTTTCTGTAACCTTAGTAGACTATCTAGACTGATTACCTTCTGAGAAATTGCATTGAGAAACGCACATAGCTTCACAATGGGTACTCGAACATTTTCCGGCAGGAGTCCCCTCAATGCAATCGGAAGTAGCTGGGTCATAAGCACGTGACAGTCATGAGACTTTAGGTTTTGAAATTTTTTCTCTGCCATATTTTTTATTCCCTTTATGTTCGACGAGAAACCAGATGGGACCTTGATACTGTAAAGGACTTCAACAAAGATTTCTTTCTCTTCTTTGGTAAGAGCGTAGCTAGCAGTATCTTCAAATAGCTCTGGATGCATGCCGTCTCGGTCTTTTATACGTTGTTGGTCCTGCCGTGCTTCAGGTGTATCTTTGCTCTTCCCATACACGCCCAAGAAGCCTAGCTGCGTCACGCAAAGATTCTTCGTCAGGTGCATCACGTCAATTGCAGAGCGGACCTCTAGGACTTTCCAATAGGGTAGCTCCCAAAATATAGATTTCTTTTTCCACATGGGTGCATGTCCGACATCGTCCTTCGGAACAGATTGTCTACCAGGACCCTTTCCAAAGATTACTTTTAAATCCTTCACCATGTCAAAGACATCATCACCAGTACGGCGGATAGGCTTACACCGGCTGTCTGCCTCACCATTGAAATGCTTACCTTTCTTTCTTAGGATGTCCGAGGGCGGAAGGAAACGACGATTCCCCGGGTACACATTCTTCTTACATTTATCCAAATATATACTTTCAGTATCGTTTAAACAGTGTGTGCATGCATTGTATCCCTTGTTTGTCTGTCTTGAAATGTTACTAAGAGTAGGCCAATCATTGATTGTTATGAACAACAACGCTCGTAGGTCAAATTCCTCCTGCTTGTTCTCATCCCACACACGTACACCTTGTTCGTGCCACAACTGTAAGAGTTCTTCAACTAATGGCCTTAGGTACACATCAATGTCGTTGCCGGGTTGCTTCGGGCATTGGATGAGCACTGGCATCATAATAAACTTCCGCTTCATGCACAACCAAGGAGGAAGGTTATAAATACACAGAGTCACAGGCCAGGTGCTATGACTGCAACTCTGTTCCCCAAAAGGATTCATGCCATCTGTACTTAGACCAAACCATAAGTTCCTCGCACACCTGCAAAGTCCGGAAACTCTCTCTCGATTTTTCTCCACTGCGACCCATCAGCGGGGTGTCTCAACATCTCGTCTTTCTTACGGTCTTCCATGTGCCATCGCAACAACTTGGCATGCTCTTTGTTCCTGAATAAACGTTTCAACCGTGGTATTATAGCAGCATACCACATCACCTTGGCAGGAACCCTCTTCATGTGGCGCTCGCCCTCAACATCACCAGGGTCATCTCGTCTTATCTTATACCGCAATGCAGTGCATACTGGGCATGCATCCAAATTCTCGTACTCGCCGCGGTAGAGGATGCAGTCATTAATGCATGCATGTATCTTCTGCACCTCTAATCCTAGAGGGAAGACAACCTTCTTTGCTTCGTAGGTACTGGCGGGAAGTTCGTTATCCTTTGGAAGCAACTTCTTCATTATTCTCAGCAACTTTTCAAATATTTTGTCAGTCACACCGTTCTCTGTCTTCCATTGCAGCAATCCGAGTGTGCTACCCAGTTTTTTGTGCCCATCTTCACAATTTGGGTACAACAATTTTTTGTGATCCTCTAACATCTTCTTGAACTTCAACCTCTGCCTTTCAGTTACGCATTCTTCCTGGGCATCAGCAATGGCCTGACTAAGATCATCATCGGGCAGATCTAATGCCCGTTCTTCATCTTTTTATTCATCAATGTCTTCCATTGTAGTACCATCATATTCAGGGTAGTCGTTGTCATTCTCTTCTTCTTCGTTGTCTTCCATCATAACCCCTCTTTCTCCATGCTTGGTCCAACAATTATAGCCGGTCATGAAACCGGACCGAAACAGGTGGCCGTGAAGGACTCTTGAGGATGAGTATTCTTTATGATTCCGACAGACACCACATGGACAAGACATAAAACCACTCCGCTTGTTTGCCTCGGCCACAAGAAGAAAAAAATGCACGCCTTTAATGAACTCGTTAGAGAGTCGGTCAGTGTACATCCATTGCCGGCTCATCTGCAATATATAATTAATTAAGTACATCAAACATAATCATAATTAATTAGTACAAATCTAAAACCAGCAACCGGGACTAAAGATATGATGAACCCTTAGTCCCGGTTGGAGGCACCAACCGGGACTAAATGTGGATGTGGAGACAACATGTCGACACTATGTCCTCAGTGGGCAGCACTAAGCCAGTAAATTAAATGCCGACACTATTTTGGGTGGGTGGCAACACTATGCCAGCGTGAGTGTGTCGAGATTATGTCATCAGTGCCCGACACTATGTTGTGCTGCTTAATCTATAAATAGGTATGCATTCTTGTGAAGAACTGCAAAATGGTGTATGAGACCAGGGACACCACTACGGCGGAGCTTCTCGAAGATGTCTTAGGACCTCGTCCTCAGACATCTTCGAGGAGCTCACCGTAGAGGCACTCTCTAATATGTGAAATTAGTTAGCTCCACCAGCATACTGATTTAGCTAGAGAAGATATAAACCGAAAGATGGTGTGGGAGAGCAGGGACACCACTACGACAGAGCTTCTCGAAGATGTCTTAGGATCCCGTCCTCAGACATCTTCGAGGAGCTCGCCATAGAGGCACTCCCTAATATGTGAATTGTGATGTCTTCTTATCAAGCTTTTATGAATTAACCCTATCTTTGTTACAAATTTTTCAGTTTGTTGAACGCAGGTAGACGAAGAAGGATATTTTGCCCAGCTAGTTAGTTAGAATGATGAACTCACGCATGTGTGTGCTTCTAAAATCAATTTTCGAGACTCTATGTGCCAAAACAAGATATATATTGATAGAATAATCCACATATTGTTATATTTACCTTAGAGTTCCTTACATTAATACAAGATAGATAGAATCTAAACATCGATATCATGCTATCACTGCAAAAATTACTACCAAACTAAATCCACAAATCCATCTATAAGATAGAGCATGAAATGAGCTAATATAGCAATGAGAGTTCAAAGGATGAAGTTGCTCACCTTTTAGAACCTTTGGATAGATGGGGCACCACAAAATCTAGACAAATCTTGAGGAAAAAAAGGGCATGAACTCGAGATTGAAGCAAGAACGAGAGAGAGAGGAGAGCCACCAGCTTGAATGGTGGCTCGGGTAGGGGAAGAAGATATAGCCAGACCTTTAGCCCCGGTTCGTGTCTAGAACCGGGGCTAAAGGTCCACCTTTAGCCCCGGGTCGTGTAACAAACCGGGGCTAAAGGGTCTGACGCCCACCCGGCCTGCCTGAAACCCTTTAGCCCCGGTTTATTACACGACCCGGGGCTAAAGGTCCCGTTCGAACCGGGGATAGTGTCTGCCACCCCTCTGGGGCCAGTTCTAGCCGTTGGACCGGGGCATTATTCCCGGTTTGTAGCAAAACCGGGGCTAATACCCCTAAACCAAGGGTCTGTTTTCTACTAGTGTCAGTGCAATCTTATGAATACGTGTATGATCATATTTAAGATTGCAGGGATTATGAAGAAAAGAATTTGACACCAATTCAAACTTGTGAGTTCTTTTATTTTCAGACTCGAATCTCTGCTATTCTTCCTTATTTCCTTGTCACTTGAGGGCGAGCAACATCTAAGCTTGGGGGAGTTGATAGCTGTGAGATTTGACACATTTTGATGGCTTTTATTGATGGTTTTCTCCTGGATTTGATCATTTTTTGGCTTTACCTAACACTAATACTTCGGTAGCGAAGAAAACTTGGTTTTTAATATGTGTTTCAGGTTCTGAACGTCAACAAAAGGTTTTAACTAGAGAAACACAATATTCTAGGGAAAACAAACAAGTCTCTCTTTGGAAGCACTCGAGGGGAGCACACAGAGGCTTTAACGAGCAACTATACGGCGGGAATATTTTTCTGACTGTATAGTTCCTGCCATATAGTTGTCGCCACCTCTGTCTTGTCAAAAGGGACAACTTCCATGAAGGGACCAAGGTCGAAAACATAACACATCAGCCGCCATACCATCCAGAAGGGAGAAACAAGAGATCCGGAGAAGAATAAGAAGACGTTCTTCATCTCACTCCACAATCTTCAACCTCCTAGCCAATACACCCCCCATAGCCACTACTTGTACTTGAGAGAGAGAGGGATCTCCACCTTGCAAGACTAGGGTTTGAGATTGTTCTTCCCATCTTGAATTGTGTTCAATATTTTTCTATTCTTATTGTGGATCTCCACGGTAATACAAAGACGAATTTCCTTTATTTGATTATATTGATGATCTGTTCTTCTCTCATATGTGAGTAATTTCCTTGGGCGTGGGAGATGTAGGGGATTGGTGAGATGTGATGTGCCTTCATATACTTTTCATTAGTTTGTGATTGATTCTAATTACTATATTATGTGTGCTTGACTATCTGTGGGATGCCTAATGCTTGTTGTCCAATTAAGGGCCCAGACAACATGATGCTTTGTTCTACACAGATAAGATCTTGTTCGCTAGTGGACCGGTGACCCTCGGGTGACACGAGGATATCAATGGAAAACTAGTAGTCTCGAGGATAACGAGGAACCACCGTGCTTATTGCATTAGTTCGATCCAAGGAGCTTAATCGCTAAGCGACTGAAGGGTCTTAATCGTCTAGTGTCTGACCATGATTTTGGTAACAGGCTAGTAGGATTATTGAAGTTGGGATGAAATCTACCAAGAGGAGTTCCGACTAATTATGGGTTGCTCGCCTACACATATATTTATAAGATTATAATTGTTACATTTATTATTTGTCCACCTGGCACAATCACTATCACCATGAACTGAATCTCCACGCGTCTTCTTTTGCCATATGAAGGAAATAACAAACAATCAAGTCGTTCTTTACTTTTATTATTTATATTTCTGAAGTTTACATTTTATTTCTATTTAATACATCTTATTTAATCAAAACCCAGTTCCTTATTTTAACACTTGCAGTCAATTCACTCGAAGACCTGTGACAATTTTGGGTGTGACAGAGATTTCACCCATAAACACTTACCTTCAGTCTCCTGTGGGATTGATATCTGAACTTCGAAATTAGCTAAAAACGATATGTGCACTTGCAGACATCAAGCGTCCGCCGGCCGAAGTCGCGGGGTACCTCGTAATTTCTGCGTTTATTAATTTTGTTGTTGCTGCTATATACCTCGTAATTTCCGCGTCCCGCAGGCACGTGAGTATACATGTACGGTAAGTATACGTCTAAGAGGATCATACGATCTTAGGTGGGTTCGTACGGTCTTCAAAATGAGTTAGTATCGAGTTTTTTTTGTCAAAGTTTGAAAAAAAGAGGGATACCGAAGTAAAGTGCAAACAAAAAACACTACTAGTATACTCCCTCTGTTTGAAAATATAATATGTTTTAGCTTTATGAAGTAGATGTATCTAAACATATTTTATTGTACGTGTAGATTTATTTGAATCTATACACTAAAAAACATCTAGATACATTAGCTCACTAACCTAAAACATCTTATATTTTCGAACGGAGATATTAATGTACCGTATATTTATATAAAAGCTGGATTATCTGTATAAGACTAGGTATATGTACGTACGAGTTGAGCTTCTTTTGCTGCAAGCAACGATCGTTCCTAACTAACTTTCTCTTAATAAATATTGGAAATTACGCACCGAACAAGAGTATATTAACTAGCGACACGTACGGTCGCGTTCTTGTTCTGTTAAATCGGACAATCCAAAGAAACCATGTGGCGATCCTGCCTGACCCGATCTCATCCCCTTCTCTCCCATCTCCGGCGCCCTACCGGATGCGGCGCCGGCGGACCGACCGTCGCTGCTGCCGTTCTTGGCAATATAACTCCACGTGCATACGCCTCGGACACCGCTGCAGTGGAACATCGACATCTGTATGTGGTGCTGGACGAGATGAACAAAGGGCAAAGCATGTACAAGCTGAAGATCGACGACCTCGACGGCGGTGATGAGGACGCCGTCACCGGCAAGGACCGGGCGGCGCCGCACCAGGCGGCAACGTTGATGCCATGCCGCCTCCCAGATCCGGTCCTCCGCCTCGGCTACTCCTTTGTCGGATCGTGCGCGCACTTTGAGGCCCTAGGGAACAAGATCATCATCACGGGGCGAACACGTCACAACCGTGGCGCACTCACCTACATCTACGACACCAAGACGGGACGGCTGGACATCGAGCAGCCTCCCCCTGAAGATTTCTCATACTGGCACTATGACGCCGCAGCCGCCGGGAACAAGCTGTACACGTTCAGCTCCGACAGCCACCCGCCGCACTACCTCTGCGAGCAGCGGGCGCTACGTGAGTATAGCAGCGGAGGATACGACAGCGGCGAGGAGAGGATGACATACGCCATGAGAGGACAGATTGACGAGTGGGTGTGGGGGAGGAGTCCATCGCCGCTACCTGGCAGGAACTACAACGATGGCAGCTTCGTCGGGTCATACGCAGTGCATCCCGACGGCCGCACCATCTTCGTCTCCTGCCGCTTCACCTACGGTAACCCCGAGTGCTTCACCTATTCCCTGGATACGGAGAATGGCGAGTCGACGCTCCGTGGCAACTGGAGCCTGCCGTTCAATGGCAAGGCGTATTACGATGGCCACCTCGACGCGTGGGTCGGGATCCGAGAGTCTGACGGCACCGAAGGCGGCAAAGAAGGAAGTCCTTACCTCTACTCCTGCGATATCCCGGACCTCACCCACCCATCCAAGCCACTGTCCCCGCCCAAGTGGAAGATGTGCATGGAGGAGCTCACCTTCGTGGAGGACGTCTCAAGCCAGGCGCTCGTCCACACTGGGCGTGGCAGGTTCTGCCTCGTCGAGACAACACCCGTGCCTCTTATTGCTGAGGGACCCGACGAGGATGATGACACTCAGTGCACCTGCTCGAACGGTGTAGACTACTTGCTCCACGTGACCATGTTCTGTGCTAAGCATGGTAAGAATGGTGAGCTTGTAGTCTCAAGGTGCCGACCAGGCCGCTAATACCTCGTCTCCAATTATGCCACCGATAGGCTTAGTGTGTTCTGGATGTGATGCCAAGTGAAACATTCCTCTTTTTTTGTGCGGTAGGTGCGCTCCTCTTTATCTTGGTAGCCATGTAGTAGGGTCTTATTAAGTTACTATTGTTTTTAGTGTGTTCTGGATGTGATGCCAACTGAAACACTCCTCTTTTTATGGTTGCATATACTCCCAACAGCTCAGTGCAACTTGCTTGGCTTAGAAAGATATATATTATATTCCTCGAGTTATCTACGAGATCTATTGTTGTTATGCATTTATTTTTATGCAAATAGAGTAAGAGATAATGGCATGGTTGGTCATACTACTAACCAGCGATCCAGTCCAGGAGTGCGCTGGTCACTTGGGTCCGTTTTATGAGCAGCGTGGTCACTTCTGTAACTGCGCCCGTTGGTCGAGCTGATTTGGCACGTCATGCCGTTAAGAGTCTCACCAAGGGGCGTTGGTTTTGCATTTACCCCATCTGTTGGTTTTGCATTGTCTGTTTGGATCATTTTGATTTTGAATCTGAGAGAGTTTTAATCAATGTTCTCGACAAACTCTCGATTTTTCTCTAGGACATTCGAGTGTTAGTCGAGGATTGCATATCCGAATTAAAAGTCACAGGATCAGTATAGTTAGCGCACAAACAGAACAAAAGTAGGGCTACTTAGGTTTTCACAAATTCAGGACATGATCAGTCAAGTTAGTGCACAAAACAGAACTAAAAGTGGTACCATCTCTGTTTGGCCACTGACTCAATCATGTGCAACTTCATGTGATCAAAATTGAGATTGATCAAATGGTGGTGCTTGGGATGCATCAACATCAATAGCAGCAGCTTGTTCTTCTACAGGACTAGTCTGTCCTTCTCCCCACAGCAGCCATTGTGTCTTTCCTCTGCCTCTAGCAGGTATGTCAGTCAAAGGTTGCTCTACAGGGCCAACCCCTTGTACTCTTCATCTTCTGACAGTTGTGCCTAACCTGGTTCCCCTTGTGCCTCCATTCCTTGCCCCGGTGCCACTTGATCCAGCTCTCCCTCCTCTTCCTCTTGCAGCTACTGTGTCAACAGACACTCCCCTCCCCTTCCTCTTCCTCTTGATCTACCTCTTCATCCTCTCAGAATTGCCTTGCCATTAGAAGTGGTATTAGTAACTCTAGCTCTGCTGCCAGGGATGCTATCTTTATATGATGTGCCTCTGCAGGTAAAGACAGACGTCGAGTTGGTCCCATAGGAGGTTCTGGGAGGAGCGGGTTTTCGCATGACGGATCGATTCCTTCTGGGAACGAGGTTCAATGTTCAACATGTCAGGCAGCGACCATAAATTGCATCGTGATCTGTTCGATGTGTATAGGATGCCTACAGAGACGAAGGCGACAAAATTGACTAGCGCTCCCTGCCGCCATCAGCCGTGCTAGGAAGGAGAGTGGAATGGTTGCATATATTTTTTCCATTTAACCCTCTTATAAAATGAGATTGGTGCCTGGCATCCCTGTTCTGTTTAGCACTTTCTTGTTGGTATTCTCTGTTATGCGTATGTTCACCGGTCTTCTGGATCATGCAAATAATTGAAACATGGTAACTTCCAGGTTACATCTTTGAATTTTACTTTGCATATATACTATGTTTCTCCACTGACAGAATCTGCTGCAATTTCGCCTCATCTTCATGGGTTAAACCTGCACTCTTCCTAAATGAACTTCTTAAACCTGCACTCATCTCCATTGGAGCCAAGGCAGCTTATAAAAGGAGAAATTGTACAACAACCAAGCAGATCGGTGATTTAAATGTTTCAGTTGTGTGGTTATTATAAAGGTGTGATGATGGTGGATTTTTTTATTAGGTGATGGTGAATGTCGATGCTACCGAGAGCTTTCAGTAGAGACGACCGCCATTGGAATTTTATCTGTGCTGCTTGTGAGGTGTTGTGTAATGTCGCATGCATATATATACACACAGTTATGGCTCAATATTTTTTCCTTTTATACATGGCTTGAACGCCCATTGGGATGCACTCGGATTGTTGGCCAACTCTGATTGTGACGAACTGTGTTTTGGAAACTGTAGGAGTTGGAGTAGGTGTCGTTCTCGTAGTTTAAGCGACTCCACTCCGGAGTCGTCAAGAATCCTGATTTTGACGAAATATGTTTGGAAACTCAATAGATGCACGTAGGAATTCGATTCCAAATCCACTCCGGAGAGCACAGAGCTAGGTATCAATATAAACCAAGCCCAAAAGCCTCGCAAACTCGTCAATCTGCATCCGAGACCGGCCGCTGCAATCTGAGATCTCGACGCGAGCGCGAGAGGCAACTTCTCGAATCGAAACCCTCGACGAGCAGTAGCAGTAGCGCGGCGGCCATGGCGATCATCTCCGACATCCAGGAGGAGGAGGTGAAGGACAGCAGCACGGCGGCTATGGAGAGCAAACCGCAAAAACCTAATGCTGGCAACGGACTTGATCTGGAGAAGTATTCCTGGACCCAGCAGCTGCCAGAGGTTAACATCTCCGTTCCTCTTCCCCAAGGTACCAAGCCAAAGTCCCTCGTCTGCGAGATCAAGAAGGGCCATCTGAAGGTCGGGCTCAAGGGACAGCCCCTGATCATAGACGGCGAGCTTCACAAACCCATCAAGGTTGATGACTGCTTCTGGAGCATTGAGGATGGAAATTCCCTGTCTATTCTGCTGACGAAGCAGAGTAAAACGGAGTGGTGGAAGTCTCTCATCAAGGGTGACCCTGAGATTGATACGCAGCGTGCGGAACCAGAGAGTAGCAGGCTCTCCGATCTGGATCCCGAGACGAGGCAGACCGTGGAGAAGATGATGTTCGACCAGCGTCAGAAGCAGATGGGTCTCCCGACGAGTGATGACGTGCACAAGGAGGAGATGCTCAAGAAATTCAGGGCTCAGCACCCGGACATGGACTTCTAGATAGCTAATAGCTTGAGGCTGTGGTTAGACCAAAGGCGGTCAATTGATGGGGAAATCGTTTCTACTTTACTACTAGTATAATTCGTGTGTCCTGCTGTTTAAGTGCCTGTTTATGTTTACTGTAGGGGCGTACTGTGTTTTTTTGGTGTTTTTTCGTACTATTGAGAGAACAAATGTACTTCTTGATTTTATAATGATGCAACTATATTGTTTTACCCAGAGAAACAAAATCGGTGGTTGATGCCCTAGCTAATGTACCGTGGATGAGCATCAGACATATAAGGGGGCAGTCGTTCCCCTGTTGGGAATTTGTTGGAGCGTTACTATTTATTGGTGCTTTTAATCATCGATTAATGTACTAATCATTGCGACATGATTAAAATGACACTTGGTTGATGAATAACGGTGGGCCTCTTCATATTGGCGTGCCAAAATGTGTGTTCAGCGTTGACACAGGATCGCACATGTGATAAGATCTCTAAATTTCCTTCACACATCCACGGATTATACGCATGCTGTGATCAACTTTATTATTTTCGGATTTGCTAAATCTCAGTCGCCTGAGATTTAGTTAGGTCTCAGTCACGTCCGTGGCCATAGGATCGTTTACCTTAAGATTCGTATTCGCGTTGTCGCCTGTGTCGCGCGTTGTCGGAGGGCTGCGAGCGTGGTGGGGGTATGGCACTTGGGCTGTCTTTGCATTGTGTTTTCTGTTGGGCCGCGCAACGGTTTTCTTGTGTGTTTTTCGCTGCATGCGTGTGTATTATAGTTTCTGATTAGCATGGCCCACAGGGAAGCTGCAGTAGACATTTCCTTTCCTTTTTTGTTTCTGAATTATTTTTCCTGTTGTTGACGATTCCCCACCGAGCAACCTACCATTTGAAATAGTAAACTAGAGAGGGGAAGGCCGGAGGGCGGCGCCGGGGGTTGTTGGCCGGAGCCTCGCCGACGAGGGCGGGTGTTCGGCCGGAGCGCAGCAACAACGTATACCTCGCCGACTAGCTCGCATAGATCCTATCAGGCAAACTCCACTTATCTCCAATCCCCTTTCAGTTCCACGCAAGCAGAGTAGGAATCGAGGGATTAATCCCCAATCGTTGGAACTGTGATTTGTACGGGATACTGTTTTGTGATGTTGTAATGTCGATTTCCTAGTTTCGTGATGTTTTTGTCGCCAATTAGTGAGGATCACCCAACCCGTATGAACCAGTTCATGTTGTAGAGGGGTGAGGGGGTACTTCCCGTTGAAAATCCCTCCTATCCCAGTCTCAGTTTGATTCAGCGCTTGCTAATATGAAGCAATTGGGTTAGGGACGGCCAAAATGTTTGCTCCTCTGTTTTGTTTGCTTCTGTTGGGTGCGTGGTTGCAGCATTCCAGTGTCATAGGGGAGACAGAGAATGCGTGTGTGAGGAACACATACTGCATAGGGATAAGACGAGGACGTGTGTCGTGTGGCCTTTTTCCGTACAATGATTTGCTCCCGCTGGTTCTCTATGTACTATAAATCTGCAGTACAAATAGATTGTGTTTTTGTGCTAAACTTGGCTTTGCCATGTGCATGTACTTGCTTTTGCTACAGCCAGCCCTTGATAAGTTCTGGCATCCTGCCTTTTTCTATCTCCGTCCTTTTGAATAGCATCTGATAGAGATTTATGGGACTCCCATAGAGATGTAGTGTCAGTATTATTTTGCCTTTTCTATTTTCTGTAGCATTATATTTTTAATTTTCAGTTAGTTACATTTGCAATTACAAAAATATTTGTAGTTTTTTTTTTGAAATTATTTGTAGTTATATTTGGTAAGCTGTGATATTTCTGAAATAATTTGAAACTTAAGCACTACTTCGTCGAAACCTTAAGAGTGCCAGTTAGGGAATGAGTTACCCACTTCCTAAGTGAATAACATAATTTTTGCCTGTTGTTTATGCTTCAGCTTATCATTTAGACGCTATCTCTTGCCAGTCTTGGTGCATACATTATATACAGTCCATCCTCCGTGCCTCACCTGGTACTGTATGAAATTTTTTAGGGGCCGGCCCTAATTGCTCTATTAATTTTGTTGTGGTGCTGGACCTTTTCTCGTTTGGCGGCATTGTGTTCTAGTTACTAAATGTAAGTAAAATATACATTTTGTTCTACCGTTGTGCCTTAATGTATGTTTGCATGTGTTAAGGTGTTCTGATATGGCATATAGACTCATAACAGTATACTTGTATGTGTATTTCTTAGTTTGTTGAAATGCATGATATTATGCCAGATGCAACCATCTCTCCCGTGAAGCATAGGGGTTGACTTGATGTACGTAAGTTAGATATCTGGATTGATGTGCTGATTTTCTTATATGATGCTTTATTCTGATATATTTTTACATATGATTACGTTGTTCTTAGTGGTAAGTAGTTTTTATTTCCTCCTATGCTCTCGACACCCTCACTCCCCAATTCTCGAGCTACATGGGATGTTGCTCTGTGCAAGTTTTCTGTAGATTTTACGGTTTGGTTGGATTTGTTGAGACAAGATAGAATTGCATACAGCACTAATGAGTTGATGGTACTTTGATGGATTTTTGTAGGCGCAATAGGGGAGAATTTTCATGTGAATTTGCAAGTTGCAGGTCTTGATTTTATTTTATGCGACATATGTTGGTAGATTTTGGGTTTGAGATGGTACTCCTGGTGTTTTTCTATTCCTATATCTGATAGTAAGTTGTTCCTCATAAATTAGGTGTAGAGATTGAGTTATGTGGTACAGTCTAGGTTTGGTTTTCGGTAGTAGATTTTGGTGGAATTTTGATACGAATCCATCATAGCTTCTCCTTTAGTGTGTGATTTTGAGATAGGATTTCCTTGTAGATTCTCCTGGTAACTTCTCCAATAGGTTCTCCATTTGATGGCAGTGGTAGGTTTGGAATTTATCTAGCCATGTATTTTTTAGCTAGTTTTTGTTGCATTTTTCTTAGTTTGATGAATTGACTAATATACTGTACAACATAACATTTACAAGCAAATAAACTATAATCTCCATGTTTATATCTACTTCAGTATGCTCCAGTGCTAATTCTTGTGTCACCTGCTAGGTGCATGTTCATGGGTATTTTTCCATCATAATAAATGTTGATCAGTTTTAGCTTAGTTTTATCTATTTTTTCTGCTTTATTTCTTCTAAATGTAGATGTTTTTGTCACTTGTGGTATCAACACGCATACTATGTTTATTTTTGTCTGAGCAATATACACAGAATTTTTGTAGTTACAATTTTTCTCAATGCTCCTCTTTCTTTCTTCTTATAGGTCTGATTATTTTTTGAATGTTATGAAGTGTGAAGAAATCAATACCGGCAACATGGAATGATAGTAAGTCAACACAAGGAGTACACTGTATTTTAGGATGAGGGACGAGTATAATAACAAGTATGAAGATCTTACTGATACTGAGTTAAATAATCAGTGCCGTTCACCGTCGGCCTCACCTTCCCCTCCTCGCTCAAGCCGGTGGCGTGGCGAACGTGGTTGTCGGGGAAGACCGTAGCCGTCTTCTGCGTCGCCCAGTACACGCTAACGAGGAGGAGGAGAACCAGGACCACCAGAACCATCGCCGTCCACCGAAACCCTAGCACCGCCGTTCGCCAGCTCCGTCGACGATTTGCTGCTCCCCGCATCGATCCGCCACCGTCAAGATCTCCGCGGTAACCCCTTCTTCCTCTCTGAAACCCTCTGCCTCGCCGTAAAACCCTAGCCACGACAGGCGTTTCGCCGAGCACCCTCCGTGCGCCGTGTCCGTGAGCGTCTGCACGCCTCTGCGTCGCATACCGCGTTAACTAGCCGCCCTTCCCCCCTCCTAACAACGTTCCCCGCCTACCGCAGTGGCTGCCGCTCCCGAGCGCGAGCCCCAGGTCCCCGGTTCGATCCCCGCCTCGCCGCGCCGCGCACCGCGCGCATCCATCAGATCCGTCAGAGAACGAGAGGAAGATCCACAGTACGTGTTCCCCTTTTTACACTTACGCCCCTACGTCTTTTGCCGGCTCAACCCGCGGTCCAGCCCGACCCCGCCTGTCTGTGCCTGTGGGCATTTTACAAAAAGGGACTCCGGTTTTTTTAACCCTTAACCGGCGCTCCAGCACGACCCCACCTGTCAGCCTCTGCGGGCTCAGCCACTGGCACGTGGGCCCCTAGCCGCTGGTCCCACCTGGCAGTCTCAGTGGCTAGAAAAACCCGCGGTGTAAAAAGCTTTGCGCGCGGATCTCGCCCAGTCAGCAGCGGCCCAACCGTCAGCGACTTGGGTTGAGTTCGTTTGGGTGTAAAACAAATCTGATATATGTTTTTTGAATCAGAAATAATTCAAATTCAAATCTGTTTTTAAATAACTTTTCAATAACTTTTAAATTATAAATCGAAATAATACAAATCTGTTTTTTGAACCAGACGAACTCAACCCAAGTCGCTGACGGGTGGGCGCTGCTGACTAGGCGAGATCCACGCGCAAAGCTTTTTACACCGCGGGTTATCCTAGCCACTAAGACTGCCAGGTGGGACCAGCGGCTAGGGGCCCACGTGCCAGTGGCTGAGCCCGCAGAGGCTGACAGGTGGGGTCGTGCTGGAGCGCGGGTTGAGGGTTACGAAAACCGGAGTCCCTTTTTGTAAAATGCCCAGAGGCACAGACAGGTGGGGTCGGGCTGGACCGCGGGTTGAGCCGGCAAAAGACGCAGGGGTGTAAGTGTAAAAAGGGGAACGCGTACTGTGGATCTTCCTCTCGTTCTCTGACGGATCTGACGGATGCGCGCGGTGCGTGGCGCGGGGAGGCGGGGATCGAACCGGGGACTTGGGGCTCGCGCTCGGGAGCGGCAGCCATTGCGGTAGGCGGGGAACGTTGTTAGGACGGGGGAAGGGCGGCTAGTTAACGCGGTACGCGACGCGGAGGCGTGCAGACGCTCATGGTCACGGCGCACGGAGGGTGCTCGGCAAAACGCCTGTCGCGGCTAGGGTTTTACGGCGAGGCAGAGGGTGTTAGAGAGGAAGAAGGGGTTACCGCGGAGAGCTTGACGGTGGCGGATCGGTGCGGGGAGCAGCAGATCATCGACGGAGCTGGCGAACGGCGACGCTAGGGTTTCGGTGGACGGCGATGGTTCTGGTGGTCCTGGTTCTCCTCGTCCTTGTTGGCGTGTACTTGGCGACGCAGAAGACGGCTACGGTCTTCCCCGACAACCACGTTCGCCACGCCACCGGCTTGAGCGAGGAGGGGAAGGTGAGGCCGACGGTGAACGGCACGGCGGAGAGAGGAGGTAGCAGCGGTGGTGGGAGGAGAAGGGCGAGGCCTGGGGTAGATCTGGTGAAGCAAAGGCGTGGGGTGGTGGATAAAGCGAGGGAGAGAGGGGAGGATGCCGTGGGGGAGCGGGTTAGGGATAAAGGTGGCTTCGGCCACCTTTCCTCCTCTCCTTCACGTGCTCGACGTGGGTGGTCAGGCAGGGCAGGGTAGGGCTGCCAGGCGGGCCAGGGAGCGACCAAGAAGGGGCAGGCTCAGGTGGGACAGGCTCGGCAGTAAGAGAGAAAGAGAGAGGAGAGGGGAGGCTCAGGTGTAGCTTCGGCTAGGGTTTAGGTTTGGAGAGAGAGAGCTAGCGGGGTGGGGCCTGCATGGCAGGAAGGAAGAAAGAAAGAGGAGGGAAGGTCCGGTGTAGTTAGGTTTAGCTAGGGAGGTAGGCTCGGGTTAGGGAGGGGTTAGAGCTAGGGTGGTTAGGGTTTGAAGAGAGAGGAAAAAAAGAAAAGAGCTAGGTTAGGGTTTGAGGATGAACAAAATAAAGAGCAAGCAAAAGGTTGGGGTTTGGGTGATGGTTAAGGAGAGAGGGTGGAAGAGAGAAAAATAATGGTTTAGGGTTGATTCAACTCATCCTAAACCAAATGACATTAAAAGAGAGAAAATAAAGAGGTGGAGACAAATATGCATGGCCCATGCATGATAATTCATTACCATGTTTTATTCTTGTGACAACAATAATAATACAACATGGCATTCTATACATGCATCCCCAAAATATGGAGTAGAACCAAACTAAAGAAAAATAGAATTGGATCCAATCCACCCACATGAGCTAGAATAAATATCAAAGGAAAAAAATACAAGCTCATGGGTAATAGGATGGTGGAAATATGAGGTGGTGACAAAGAAAGGTGGTGGAGTGGAATACAAGATATGCCCCCAACTCAACTTGGGCATCTAGCATTTATCAAGAACCAAATACAATGTATCAAGAGCCAAATACAATTAATAATGTGTATGAGAGAAGAACCAAATGGAAAAGGTTTTATATGATGCTCAAATGCAAGGTGGCATGATGACATGAGCATGATATAATTATGATGCAACAATTATATATAGGAAGTAGCCATTATATTACTAGACCAAGTAGCATTACAATTGTTAGACAATTGGGATGCTACAACTATCCCCCACTAAACAGGAATCTCGCCCCGAGATTCTAGGAAGAAGAAGAAGACTCGAAGAGGGTAGGATATTTGGCACGGAGCTCATCTTCACGTTCCCAAGTGGCTTCATCAACGGAATGGTGCGACCACTGCACCTTGCAGAACTTGATGGACTTGTTGCGAGTCCTTCTTTCTGCGACTTCCAGAATTTTTATGGGGTATTCTTGATAAGATAGATCTTCTTGGAGATTGACGAGTTCATGGTCCACGGTCCTGTCGGGATCCTTGAAGCACTTCTTGAGTTGAGAGATATGGAAAACATCATGGACCTTGAGTTTTTCAGGGAGCTCAAGAGCATAAGCAACTTCTCCTCTTCTTCCATGAATTTTGAAAGGACCAATGTATCTAGGATCTAGCTTTCCTTTGATACCAAAGCGGTGCGTGCCTCTCATGGGAGTGACACGAAGGTAAACGAGATCACCAGGGACATATTCCATGTCCGTGTCCTTTCTGTCATAATTCCTCTTCTAGCGACTTTGAGCAATCTTCAGATTTTCAAGAATGATGTGAACCTTGTCCTCCGCTTGAGTTACAATGTCGGGGCCAAACAATATTCTTTCACCTGCGCCCGACCAACCAATCGGAGTTCTGCATTTGCGACCATAGAGAGCCTCAAATGGTGCCATCTTCAGACTTTTCTAGAAGCTGTTGTTGTAAGAGAATTCAGCATAAGGAAGGCATTCTTCCCACTTCATGCCGAAAGAGATAACGCAAGCACGGAGCATATCTTCCAGAATCTCATTGATCCTTTCAACTTGTCCTTGCGACTGAGGGTGGTAAGCTGTGCTGAAGTTCATATTTGTTCCCAAAGCATTTTGGAAACTTCCCCAGAACTTGGAAGTGAAGATGCTTCCACGGTCTGAACTGATCTCAAGAGGAACTACATACAGAGAGACAATTCTGTTGATATAGAGCTCAGCCAACTGAATTGCAGAAATTGTTTCCTTGACTGGAAAGAAGTGAGCTACTTTAGAAAGCCTATCGATGACAACAAAGATTGCATTGTTGCCCTTCTGCGATCTTGGAAAACCAGCGATGAAGTCCATCTCTACTTTCTCCCATTTCCATTCCGGAGGCTTCAATGGCTGTAGAAGACCGGAAGGTTTCTGATGGACAGCTTTAACTCTGCGATAGACATCACACTCTGAGACATACTTGACACAATATCGTTTCAACCCAGGCCACCAATATAGTGTTTTCAAGTCCATGTACATCTTAGTGCTGCCAGGGTGGATAGAAAGAACAGAATCATGCGCCTCCTTGAGAACTTTCTCTCTTAAACCCGGGTAGTTCGGAACAAACATCCGTTGTTCAAAGAAAAGAGTGCCTTGATCGTCGACGTGGAAGGATTCATACTTCGGAAGCTGAATGTTGGAGATGATCTTTTTAGTGTAAGGATCACCAAGTTGAATGGAGCGGACCTTTTCTTCCAAGAGAGGTGTTGCCAGAAGGTTCAGAAGATACCCTTGATCCACAATTTCAAGGTTGAGCTTGCGGAACTCCTCGCACAAGAGAGGTAGTTGTTCTTCCACCATGAGGTTGTTGACATAAGCTTTTCGGCTAAGAGCATCGGCCATGACATTAACTTTGCCCGGAGTGTAGTTGATGCTCAAATCGAAATCATTTATTGCTTCAATCCACCTCCTCTGACGAAGGTTGAGGTCAGGCTGTGTGAATATATACTTCAGACTCTTGTGATCAGAAAAGATCTCACAACGGTTGCCAAGCAAGTAATGCCTCCATACTTTCAAAGCAAAGACAACTTCTGCGAGTTCGAGGTCATGTGTAGGACAGTTGATCTCATGCGTCTTCAACTGTCGAGAAGCATAAGCAACAACTTGTTTTTCTTGCATAAGGACATCACCCAATCCTTGCAATGAGCCGTCACAGAATATCTAGAAAGGCTTTGATGTATCTGGAGGAACCAAGACTGGTGTGGAAGTGAGCTTCTCTTTGAGTGTTTCAAAGCTTGCTTGACATGCAGGAGTCCAAAGGTATTTCTTGCCTTTCTTCAGGAGATCGGTAAGAGGCTTCGCAATCTTCGAGAAGTTTTGAACGAAGCGACGGCAGTAACTGGCCAAACCAAGGAAACTCCAGACTTCTTTGACATTTATGGGTGGAAGCCAGTCAATAATTGTCTTAATAGTTTGTGGGTTAACGGCAATGCCCTTGGCAGAGATGACGTGACCAAGGTAGGTGACTTGAGGCAGCCAGAACTCACACTTGGAGAACTTTGCATACAGGCGGTTCTCACGAAGCTTGTTTAGGACACACCGAAGGTGTTCTTCATGTTCTTCCTTTGACTTAGAATAGACTAGAATGTCATCCAGATAGACCACAACGAACTTATCAAGATACTCCATGAAAACCGAGTTCATAAGCCTCGAGAAGGTGGCAGGTGCGTTGGTGAGACCGAAAGACATGACCGTGTACTCGTACAGGCCATAGCGAGTGGTGAAAGCTGTTTTAGGAACATCTTCCTTGCGAATCTTGATTTGATGATATCCACTTCTCAAGTCAAGTTTAGAGAATACCACAGCTCCACCTAGCTGATCGAAGAGATCATTAATCCGCGGAAGGGGATATTTATTCTTGATGGTTTTAGCATTGAGTGCCCGATAGTCAACACAAAGTCTATCAGTCTTGTCTCGCTTCTTCACAAAGATGGTAGGGCTACCCCAAGAAGAAGTACTATGCTGAATGAACCCAACTTCTCTTGTTCATCCAGCTGACGCTTAAGTTCAGCCAATTCAGCAGGACCCATTTTATAAGGTCGCTTGGAGATAGGAGCGGTACCAGGTTCAAGCTCAATCACAAACTCGACCTCTCGGTCAGGAGGCATACCCGGTAACTCTTCAGGAAAAACATCTGGAAACTCACAGACCACCGGAACACTCTGAATACCTTCCGTAGCATCATCATTCAGAGCCGTCAAAGAGTAAAGCTGAATTGCAGGAGTCAGACTTGGAGAATAGACTATATGGCCTTCAGGAATTTTTAGAGAAACCGAACGTTCAGCACAATCAATCACAGCTGCATTTGCTGTTAACCAATCCATGCCCAAGATAACATCAATATCCGAATTGCCCAGAATAATTAAGGAAGCCAGAAACGAAGAGCCACCAGTATCAATTTGATTGCCATGGCTGATCTTGGTAGATAACAATCTTCCCCCGGGACAAAGAACCATTAACTTTTTATCCAGCTGGTCTATAACAAGCTCATGCTCATTTGCAAATTTGTGAGACACAAAAGAATGCGATGCACCAGAATCAAACAAAACTTGTGCAGGAACTGAGTTAACATGAAGCATACCCATCACAACTCCAGGTGCATGCTCAGCTTGAGCGACGTTGACACAGTTGACACGAGCAACCGTAGACCCAGGCTTAGTGTTGATGTTGAGAGCCCGAGGTGGAGGTGCACGAACCATAGGAGAACTTGCCGCAGGTCTTGGAGGTGGTGGTGGAAGAGCTTTGTTGTTCAAAGGACAATTCCAGTGCTGATGCCCAGTGTTTCCACAAGTGTAACAAGCACCAGGTGGACGTGGAGCAACGTAGCCAGGGACTCCGCCAGGCGCTCCAGGGTAGTTGTGGTTGTAGCCCCTGGGAGCCGCAGTGAAGGAGTTTGGTGGCCTTGCCACGTAGCTTGACGGTCTTGGTGGAGCCAGGAGCGACGGTGGAGTGTTAGGAACCCACACGAGGCGCTTAGAAGGAGCTGTCATAGCTGAAGAGCTTGCTGCATCGCGACTGTGTTTCTTTGACTCCTCAAACACTTGCCTACTTGCTTCTTCCTGCAGAGCTGTATGTTGGAGTTCCAGAAAAGACCCCGGCCTTGCATGAGTGATTGCATATTTGATGGATGCATTGAGTCCTTGCCTGAACCTCTTTTGCTTCTTCTTGTCATCAGACATCTCATCGCCACCATACCGAGAAAGGTTCATGAAGTTCCTGATATAGGTATTGACATTGTCATTGCCCTGCTTGAGGTTGAGAAACACTTCCTTCATCCTTTCCATCACAATTTCTGACAGATATTGCTCTTTGAAAGCCGTAGTGAATTGCTCCCAAGTAGGCTGAAAACCAGAGTGGTCTGCCTTCAGGTAATTTTCCCACCACAGAGCTGCATCTCCCTTCAGAAGGTGCGTGGCACATTTTACCCATTCTTGCTCAGGAACATCCACAGTCATCAACAACCTTGACATTTCACGCAGCCAATCATCCGCATCAAGTGGCTGATCAGACACTTCAAATTGGCGTGGGTTGAACTTGAGAAAACTCTTGATGTCTCCTCGCTTGGGAGGTGGAGGTAGCGGAACAAACTCATTCCTCCTCACGCTTTCTTTGAAGCGCTGCTGGTTCTACTGCATAGTGCCCAAGGCATTTGCAATACTTGCCAACGCAGCCCCCAGTTCAGGTGGTATGCCCTCCTCAGAACGGCGTGGTGGTGCCATCCTGTGAATGATATAAAACACAAGTCAGTACTATAATGGAATATAATAATAATCCAAAATAGTACCAAAATGGAATTAACCGAGATTAAAGGATACAATTCACTGTGATGATATTAAAATATCAACAAAGTTCAAACACCTAGAAGATATTAAGCATATCGCACACGACTGAACAAGGAGTGTGCACAAACTAACAAAGAAAATTTTTCCACAAATTTCGGCATTAAAATACCACTATATGCGCAAAACCACTTAACGAATCAAGATTAGTAACTCTACTAATTCAATATACAAGAGCGAATGATAAAAGTAGTGGTATGGTCGCGACTCCATCCCGCACTCAAATCATTACTCCGCACATGAATCAGTAAAACACATATCCCAACACCTTCTTCTTAAGATGAACCTAAAGATTAGTAACTACGGAAACGAACACCCCAAACAAGATAACGTCGGATAACAAAGAGTAAGACATATCGCACCGGTATACAACGAATCAGATAGATCGCGTCGGTTTACAAAGGCCTATCGGTATGGAATGTACCAACAGTTGATAACCAAAAGGCAGATGGAGATAACATGTTGGATGCAACAGATAGACAAGGAATTCACACACACACACACAACCTATGGTACTACGGAACCCAGAACACGTGAATCCTAGTTTGAATTTTTAGAAGAGGATTGAAAATGTTACACTTCCTTACCAGAAAAAGGGTGGGTGGGTGGGTAAGAAGAAAAATGGAAGCAGTCCTACTCTCACGTTTGTTTTTCCCTAATATACATATTTACCCAAAATATTTGCTAGACTGACAACGACCATTTTGGCTGAGACCCTGAAGGGCGGGATGGATCTGATACCAATTGTAACTACCTCGGTGAATTACGCTCTTAGTTGCAAGCCTGGATGAACGAAAGTGGTTAAAATAGTATGGTGGGGCCCAGGGGCCACTCATAGGTAGACCTTTCGGTCGTCCTAACCACTTTCAGAACATCGGGACAAGAACGAGCGGCGTAATCGGCAGGCGAAGGGATCAACTACATACACAAGTGAGTATGTATGCAAGCAACATACAACAGTCCTCAGAGCCATTCCATCTAAAAGAAATAGAAATATTGCAACGCCATACGGCAAGATCCAAATATCCTAGATAGATATAATAGTTTCGGATAGCTCCTCATACATCAAACATCAGAGTATCAGGCGGAAGCGGAAAACAAGATCCGAGTACGGATAAGAAGCAAATTGGCATAAGATGCCACATAAATAAACACATCCCGCCCACAGATCTCACGGATCCCCGTTCCCGGAATCTCTACCCTACACATACCCTACACATGCTTATCTAAGACTCGCATGGCTCAAACAACTCCTATAGTAATGGCTCATGGGATGGAGGAACAAGCTTCGGTGGGGTTTAAAAGTAAAGGCTATGCAGTACTTGGGATTCAATTTAATGCAATCGCGACTCAATGATGCAAGAATAAGATAGAGGCAATAGGTACTACAAGTATGCAAGCATGTGGTAGTGCTTGCCTGGCAGCTCAGTTGAAGCGAGAGATGGATCTGGGTAGTACTCCTGTGATTCCTGATAATTCTCCTGCTAGGCGTCTATTCGAAGAAGAACCAAACAAACAAGGGCCAACATAAATAAAAATAGATAAACAGGGAAACTTTTTACACCCAAACGAACTCAACCCAAGTCGCTGACGGTTGGGCCGCTGCTGACTGGGCGAGATCCGCGCGCAAAGCTTTTTACACCGCGGGTTTTTCTAGCCACTGAGACTGCCAGGTGGGACCAGCGGCTAGGGGCCCACGTGCCAGTGGCTGAGCCCGCAGAGGCTGACAGGTGGGGTCGTGCTGGAGCGCCGGTTAAGGGTTAAAAAAACCGGAGTCCCTTTTTGTAAAATGCCCACAGGCACAGACAGGCGGGGTCGGGCTGGACCGCGGGTTGAGCCGGCAAAAGACGTAGGGGCGTAAGTGTAAAAAGGGGAACACGTACTGTGGATCTTCCTCTCGTTCTCTGACGGATCTGATGGATGCGCGCGGTGCGCGGCGCGGCGAGGCGGGGATCGAACCGGGGACCTGGGGCTCGCGCTCGGGAGCGGCAGCCACTGCGGTAGGCGGGGAACGTTGTTAGGAGGGGGGAAGGGCGGCTAGTTAACGCGGTATGCGACGCAGAGGCGTGCAGACGCTCACGGACACGGCGCACGGAGGGTGCTCGGCGAAACGCCTGTCGTGGCTAGGGTTTTACGGCGAGGCAGAGGGTTTCAGAGAGGAAGAAGGGGTTACCGCGGAGATCTTGACGGTGGCGGATCGATGCGGGGAGCAGCAAATCGTCGACGGAGCTGGCGAACGGCGGTGCTAGGGTTTCGGTGGACGGCGATGGTTCTGGTGGTCCTGGTTCTCCTCCTCCTCGTTAGCGTGTACTGGGCGACGCAGAAGACGGCTACGGTCTTCCCCGACAACCACGTTCGCCACGCCACCGGCTTGAGCGAGGAGGGGAAGGTGAGGCCGACGGTGAACGGCACTGATTATTTAACTCAGTATCAGTAAGATCTTCATACTTGTTATTATACTCGTCCCTCATCCTAAAATACAGTGTACTCCTTGTGTTGACTTACTATCATTCCATGTTGCCGGTATTGATTTCTTCACACTTCATAACATTCAAAAAATAATCAGACCTATAAGAAGAAAGAAAGAGGAGCATTGAGAAAAATTGTAACTACAAAAATTCTGTGTATATTGCTCAGACAAAAATAAACATAGTATGCGTGTTGATACCACAAGTGACAAAAACATCTACATTTAGAAGAAATAAAGCAGAAAAAATAGATAAAACTAAGCTAAAACTGATCAACATTTATTATGATGGAAAAATACCCATGAACATGCACCTAGCAGGTGACACAAGAATTAGCACTGGAGCATACTGAAGTAGATATAAACATGGAGATTATAGTTTATTTGCTTGTAAATGTTATGTTGTACAGTATATTAGTCAATTCATCAAACTAAGAAAAATGCAACAAAAACTAGCTAAAAAATACATGGCTAGATAAATTCCAAACCTACCACTGCCATCAAATGGAGAACCTATTGGAGAAGTTACCAGGAGAATCTACAAGGAAATCCTATCTCAAAATCACACACTAAAGGAGAAGCTATGATGGATTCGTATCAAAATTCCACCAAAATCTACTACCGAAAACCAAACCTAGACTGTACCACATAACTCAATCTCTACACCTAATTTATGAGGAACAACTTACTATCAGATATAGGAATAGAAAAACACCAGGAGTACCATCTCAAACCCAAAATCTACCAACATATGTCGCATAAAATAAAATCAAGACCTGCAACTTGCAAATTCACATGAAAATTCTCCCCTATTGCGCCTACAAAAATCCATCAAAGTACCATCAACTCATTAGTGCTGTATGCAATTCTATCTTGTCTCAACAAATCCAACCAAACCGTAAAATCTACAGAAAACTTGCACAGAGCAACATCCCATGTAGCTCGAGAATTGGGGAGTGAGGGTGTCGAGAGCATAGGAGGAAATAAAAACTACTTACCACTAAGAACAACGTAATCATATGTAAAAATATATCAGAATAAAGCATCATATAAGAAAATCAGCACATCAATCCAGATATCTAACTTACGTACATCAAGTCAACCCCTATGCTTCACGGGAGAGATGGTTGCATCTGGCATAATATCATGCATTTCAACAAACTAAGAAATACACATACAAGTATACTGTTATGAGTCTATATGCCATATCAGAACACCTTAACACATGCAAACATACATTAAGGCACAACGGTAGAACAAAATGTATATTTTACTTACATTTAGTAACTAGAACACAATGCCGCCAAACGAGAAAAGGTCCAGCACCACAACAAAATTAATAGAGCAATTAGGGCCGGCCCCTAAAAAATTTCATACAGTACCAGGTGAGGCACGGAGGATGGACTGTATATAATGTATGCACCAAGACTGGCAAGAGATAGCGTCTAAATGATAAGCTGAAGCATAAACAACAGGCAAAAATTATGTTATTCACTTAGGAAGTGGGTAACTCATTCCCTAACTGGCACTCTTAAGGTTTCGACGAAGTAGTGCTTAAGTTTCAAATTATTTCAGAAATATCACAGCTTACCAAATATAACTACAAATAATTTCAAAAAAAAAACTACAAATATTTTTGTAATTGCAAATGTAACTAACTGAAAATTAAAAATATAATGCTACAGAAAATAGAAAAGGCAAAATAATACTGACACTACATCTCTATGGGAGTCCCATAAATCTCTATCAGATGCTATTCAAAAGGACGGAGATAGAAAAAGGCAGGATGCCAGAACTTATCAAGGGCTGGCTGTAGCAAAAGCAAGTACATGCACATGGCAAAGCCAAGTTTAGCACAAAAACACAATCTATTTGTACTGCAGATTTATAGTACATAGAGAACCAGCGGGAGCAAATCATTGTACGGAAAAAGGCCACACGACACACGTCCTCGTCTTATCCCTATGCAGTATGTGTTCCTCACACACGCATTCTCTGTCTCCCCTATGACACTGGAATGCTGCAACCACGCACCCAACAGAAGCAAACAAAACAGAGGAGCAAACATTTTGGCCGTCCCTAACCCAATTGCTTCATATTAGCAAGCGCTGAATCAAACTGAGACTGGGATAGGAGGGATTTTCAACGGGAAGTACCCCCTCACCCCTCTACAACATGAACTGGTTCATACGGGTTGGGTGATCCTCACTAATTGGCGACAAAAACATCACGAAACTAGGAAATCGACATTACAACATCACAAAACAGTATCCCGTACAAATCACAGTTCCAACGATTGGGGATTAATCCCTCGATTCCTACTCTGCTTGCGTGGAACTGAAAGGGGATTGGAGATAAGTGGAGTTTGCCTGATAGGATCTATGCGAGCTAGTCGGCGAGGTATACGTTGTTGCTGCGCTCCGGCCGAACACCCGCCCTCGTCGGCGAGGCTCCGGCCAACAACCCCCGGCGCCGCCCTCCGGCCTTCCCCTCTCTAGTTTACTATTTCAAATGGTAGGTTGCTCGGTGGGGAATCGTCAACAACAGGAAAAATAATTCAGAAACAAAAAAGGAAAGGAAATGTCTACTGCAGCTTCCCTGTGGGCCATGCTAATCAGAAACTATAATACACACGCATGCAGCGAAAAACACACAAGAAAACCGTTGCGCGGCCCAACAGAAAACACAATGCAAAGACAGCCCAAGTGCCATACCCCCACCACGCTCGCAGCCCTCCGACAACGCGCGACACAGGCGACAACGCGAATACGAATCTTAAGGTAAACGATCCTATGGCCACGGACGTGACTGAGACCTAACTAAATCTCAGGCGACTGAGATTTAGCAAATCCGAAAATAATAAAGTTGATCACAGCATGCGTATAATCCGTGGATGTGTGAAGGAAATTTAGAGATCTTATCACATGTGCGATCCTGTGTCAACGCTGAACACACATTTTGGCACGCCAATATGAAGAGGCCCACCGTTATTCATCAACCAAGTGTCATTTTAATCATGTCGCAATGATTAGTACATTAATCGATGATTAAAAGCACCAATAAATAGTAACGCTCCAACAAATTCCCAACAGGGGAACGACTGCCCCCTTATATGTCTGATGCTCATCCACGGTACATTAGCTAGGGCATCAACCACCGATTTTGTTTCTCTGGGTAAAACAATATAGTTGCATCATTATAAAATCAAGAAGTACATTTGTTCTCTCAATAGTACGAAAAAACACCAAAAAAACACAGTACGCCCCTACAGTAAACATAAACAGGCACTTAAACAGCAGGACACACGAATTATACTAGTAGTAAAGTAGAAACGATTTCCCCATCAATTGACCGCCTTTGGTCTAACCACAGCCTCAAGCTATTAGCTATCTAGAAGTCCATGTCCGGGTGCTGAGCCCTGAATTTCTTGAGCATCTCCTCCTTGTGCACGTCATCACTCGTCGGGAGACCCATCTGCTTCTGACGCTGGTCGAACATCATCTTCTCCACGGTCTGCCTCGTCTCGGGATCCAGATCGGAGAGCCTGCTACTCTCTGGTTCCGCACGCTGCGTATCAATCTCAGGGTCACCCTTGATGAGAGACTTCCACCACTCCGTTTTACTCTGCTTCGTCAGCAGAATAGACAGGGAATTTCCATCCTCAATGCTCCAGAAGCAGTCATCAACCTTGATGGGTTTGTGAAGCTCGCCGTCTATGATCAGGGGCTGTCCCTTGAGCCCGACCTTCAGATGGCCCTTCTTGATCTCGCAGACGAGGGACTTTGGCTTGGTACCTTGGGGAAGAGGAACGGAGATGTTAACCTCTGGCAGCTGCTGGGTCCAGGAATACTTCTCCAGATCAAGTCCGTTGCCAGCATTAGGTTTTTGCGGTTTGCTCTCCATAGCCGCCGTGCTGCTGTCCTTCACCTCCTCCTCCTGGATGTCGGAGATGATCGCCATGGCCGCCGCGCTACTGCTACTGCTCGTCGAGGGTTTCGATTCGAGAAGTTGCCTCTCGCGCTCGCGTCGAGATCTCAGATTGCAGCGGCCGGTCTCGGATGCAGATTGACGAGTTTGCGAGGCTTTTGGGCTTGGTTTATATTGATACCTAGCTCTGTGCTCTCCGGAGTGGATTTGGAATCGAATTCCTACGTGCATCTATTGAGTTTCCAAACATATTTCGTCAAAATCAGGATTCTTGACGACTCCGGAGTGGAGTCGCTTAAACTACGAGAACGACACCTACTCCAACTCCTACAGTTTCCAAAACACAGTTCGTCACAATCAGAGTTGGCCAACAATCCGAGTGCATCCCAATGGGCGTTCAAGCCATGTATAAAAGGAAAAAATATTGAGCCATAACTGTGTGTATATATATGCATGCGACATTACACAACACCTCACAAGCAGCACAGATAAAATTCCAATGGCGGTCGTCTCTACTGAAAGCTCTCGGTAGCATCGACATTCACCATCACCTAATAAAAAAATCCACCATCATCACACCTTTATAATAACCACACAACTGAAACATTTAAATCACCGATCTGCTTGGTTGTTGTACAATTTCTCCTTTTATAAGCTGCCTTGGCTCCAATGGAGATGAGTGCAGGTTTAAGAAGTTCATTTAGGAAGAGTGCAGGTTTAACCCATGAAGATGAGGCGAAATTGCAGCAGATTCTGTCAGTGGAGAAACATAGTATATATGCAAAGTAAAATTCAAAGATGTAACCTGGAAGTTACCATGTTTCAATTATTTGCATGATCCAGAAGACCGGTGAACATACGCATAACAGAGAATACCAACAAGAAAGTGCTAAACAGAACAGGGATGCCAGGCACCAATCTCATTTTATAAGAGGGTTAAATGGAAAAAATATATGCAACCATTCCACTCTCCTTCCTAGCACGGCTGATGGCGGCAGGGAGCGCTAGTCAATTTTGTCGCCTTCGTCTCTGTAGGCATCCTATACACATCGAACAGATCACGATGCAATTTATGGTCGCTGCCTGACATGTTGAACATTGAACCTCGTTCCCAGAAGGAATCGATCCGTCATGCGAAAACCCGCTCCTCCCAGAACCTCCTATGGGACCAACTCGACGTCTGTCTTTACCTGCAGAGGCACATCATATAAAGATAGCATCCCTGGCAGCAGAGCTAGAGTTACTAATACCACTTCTAATGGCAAGGCAATTCTGAGAGGATGAAGAGGTAGATCAAGAGGAAGAGGAAGGGGAGGGGAGTGTCTGTTGACACAGTAGCTGCAAGAGGAAGAGGAGGGAGAGCTGGATCAAGTGGCACCGGGGCAAGGAATGGAGGCACAAGGGGAACCAGGTTAGGCACAACTGTCAGAAGATGAAGAGTACAAGGGGTTGGCCCTGTAGAGCAACCTTTGACTGACATACCTGCTAGAGGCAGAGGAAAGACACAATGGCTGCTGTGGGGAGAAGGACAGACTAGTCCTGTAGAAGAACAAGCTGCTGCTATTGATGTTGATGCATCCCAAGCACCACCATTTGATCAATCTCAATTTTGATCACATGAAGTTGCACATGATTGAGTCAGTGGCCAAACAGAGATGGTACCACTTTTAGTTCTGTTTTGTGCACTAACTTGACTGATCATGTCCTGAATTTGTGAAAACCTAAGTAGCCCTACTTTTGTTCTGTTTGTGCGCTAACTATACTGATCCTGTGACTTTTAATTCGGATATGCAATCCTCGACTAACACTCGAATGTCCTAGAGAAAAATCGAGAGTTTGTCGAGAACATTGATTAAAACTCTCTCAGATTCAAAATCAAAATGATCCAAACAGACAATGCAAAACCAACAGATGGGGTAAATGCAAAACCAACGCCCCTTGGTGAGACTCTTAACGGCATGACGTGCCAAATCAGCTCGACCAACGGGCGCAGTTACAGAAGTGACCACGCTGCTCATAAAACGGACCCAAGTGACCAGCGCACTCCTGGACTGGATCGCTGGTTAGTAGTATGACCAACCATGCCATTATCTCTTACTCTATTTGCATAAAAATAAATGCATAACAACAATAGATCTCGTAGATAACTCGAGGAATATAATATATATCTTTCTAAGCCAAGCAAGTTGCACTGAGCTGTTGGGAGTATATGCAACCATAAAAAGAGGAGTGTTTCAGTTGGCATCACATCCAGAACACACTAAAAACAATAGTAACTTAATAAGACCCTACTACATGGCTACCAAGATAAAGAGGAGCGCACCTACCGCACAAAAAAAGAGGAATGTTTCACTTGGCATCACATCCAGAACACACTAAGCCTATCGGTGGCATAATTGGAGACGAGGTATTAGCGGCCTGGTCGGCACCTTGAGACTACAAGCTCACCATTCTTACCATGCTTAGCACAGAACATGGTCACGTGGAGCAAGTAGTCTACACCGTTCGAGCAGGTGCACTGAGTGTCATCATCCTCGTCGGGTCCCTCAGCAATAAGAGGCACGGGTGTTGTCTCGACGAGGCAGAACCTGCCACGCCCAGTGTGGACGAGCGCCTGGCTTGAGACGTCCTCCACGAAGGTGAGCTCCTCCATGCACATCTTCCACTTGGGCGGGGACAGTGGCTTGGATGGGTGGGTGAGGTCCGGGATATCGCAGGAGTAGAGGTAAGGACTTCCTTCTTTGCCGCCTTCGGTGCCGTCAGACTCTCGGATCCCGACCCACGCGTCGAGGTGGCCATCGTAATACGCCTTGCCATTGAACGGCAGGCTCCAGTTGCCACGGAGCGTCGACTCGCCATTCTCCGTATCCAGGGAATAGGTGAAGCACTCGGGGTTACCGTAGGTGAAGCGGCAGGAGACGAAGATGGTGCGGCCGTCGGGATGCACTGCGTATGACCCGACGAAGCTGCCATCGTTGTAGTTCCTGCCAGGTAGCGGCGATGGACTCCTCCCCCACACCCACTCGTCAATCTGTCCTCTCATGGCGTATGTCATCCTCTCCTCGCCGCTGTCGTATCCTCCGCTGCTATACTCACGTAGCGCCCGCTGCTCGCAGAGGTAGTGCGGCGGGTGGCTGTCGGAGCTGAACGTGTACAGCTTGTTCCCGGCGGCTGCGGCGTCATAGTGCCAGTATGAGAAATCTTCAGGGGGAGGCTGCTCGATGTCCAGCCGTCCCGTCTTGGTGTCGTAGATGTAGGTGAGTGCGCCACGGTTGTGACGTGTTCGCCCCGTGATGATGATCTTGTTCCCTAGGGCCTCAAAGTGCGCGCACGATCCGACAAAGGAGTAGCCGAGGCGGAGGACCGGATCTGGGAGGCGGCATGGCATCAACGTTGCCGCCTGGTGCGGCGCCGCCCGGTCCTTGCCGGTGACGGCGTCCTCATCACCGCCGTCGAGGTCGTCGATCTTCAGCTTGTACATGCTTTGCCCTTTGTTCATCTCGTCCAGCACCACATACAGATGTCGATGTTCCACTGCAGCGGTGTCCGAGGCGTATGCACGTGGAGTTATATTGCCAAGAACGGCAGCAGCGACGGTCGGTCCGCCGGCGCCGCATCCGGTAGGGCGCCGGAGATGGGAGAGAAGGGGATGAGATCGGGTCAGGCAGGATCGCCACATGGTTTCTTTGGATTGTCCGATTTAACAGAACAAGAACGCGACCGTACGTGTCGCTAGTTAATATACTCTTGTTCGGTGCGTAATTTCCAATATTTATTAAGAGAAAGTTAGTTAGGAACGATCGTTGCTTGCAGCAAAAGAAGCTCAACTCGTACGTACATATACCTAGTCTTATACAGATAATCCAGCTTTTATATAAATATACGGTACATTAATATCTCCGTTCGAAAATATAAGATGTTTTAGGTTAGTGAGCTAATGTATCTAGATGTTTTTTAGTGTATAGATTCAAATAAATCTACACGTACAATAAAATATGTTTAGATACATCTACTTCATAAAGCTAAAACATATTATATTTTCAAACAGAGGGAGTATACTAGTAGTGTTTTTTGTTTGCACTTTACTTCGGTATCCCTCTTTTTTTCAAACTTTGACAAAAAAAACTCGATACTAACTCATTTTGAAGACCGTACGAACCCACCTAAGATCGTATGATCCTCTTAGACGTATACTTACCGTACATGTATACTCACGTGCCTGCGGGACGCGGAAATTACGAGGTACATAGCAGCAACAACAAAATTTCAAAACATTGCATGCAAAAATGTAGATCGCGATAACAGGGCATAGGATCAGCCGGTGAGAACGTGGAGTATACCCAGTCGAGTACACAAAATATACATAGTCTAGATATGGGTTTCGATGTGTAAAAAAACCATTCCATTTGGGGGGTGTGGTGGGGACCGTACATCTGGTACCATTCTGCACATGTTGTGTGTCCTTCGACTGCAATCCAGCTGTGATCCATCACTACAAATTGAATCCGGTGACGATCTCCACCTCTATCGACATCATCAATACAGTCAGGGACCGTGCTAACGCGCGGCGCCGCGCGTACTAAACCATCGAGCAGCGGCTGCTAGGTCACCGAAAAGCAACGTCGCTTTCAGCAAAAGGATAAGCGGCTGGACCAAAAAAAAATGGAAAAACTCCCAGGAAAAAGACGAGCGGCTGCCAGCTAACCGAAAACAACGTCGCTTTCAGGAAAAGTAGTAGGCCTCCCAGGACAACTATAACTGCCAACCCATCCTACTGTCCTTTATACACCACACAACAAAAACTCCCGTCTCCTTTACAACAACTCCACCATCTCTAACCTCCCATCTTCTTCTTCCTCAAGAAAAAGAAGGAACCATACCAGATCTAAACCAGATCAGATCTGAAGCCATGGAAAAAGAACTACTGGAGTAAAAACACTACAGGTTGGTCATCTTTGACCTCTCTCCCCCATGCCCTGTTCCCATATCTTGTCTCAGAAATTTCAACTAGTTTGCAAAAAACACACAAAAGAGATGCAATCTCTCATAGAAGTTTTCATATAAGTACATAGAACATCTAGAATATACTTGTCCCAGGAAAAGAGGTTACTAATAGTAGTTTAAAAAAGTACAAGATAAAACAAGTACCCAAATATATATACTAGGTGACCAGAAAAAATATTATGACTGAACATTCTTCCATGCTTGTAGTGTAGCCAAATATTTTGAATCTGGTAACTTGATTTTTGCACACAGAAAATTGCATATTGTTCCCCGTGCATGATCAACTTGAACCTTTCCCATCATCTACTTAAATCTGGCATGCATGTTGAAAGTTCACTTCTCATTCCTGCATTGAAAAAAGAGTAAGCATGATGAATTTGATGAAATTCAAAAACAAATGACTCTGCAGGTTATACAAAAGAAAAACATGGATATTGATCATCTTTTGTCGATGGACGAGTCTAATGGTGATTTGTCATTAACTGGAGCACTGAATAATGAAGGTATATGTGTGGTTTTACACATTGAATAACAAAAAATCATAACTGCCAGATTACTTCTTTAATGGTTACAAGGTTATACATACTGACCTACCAACTTAGCTTTGTTATACATGCTGAGCTACCAAGGTTATACATGCTGCCAGATTATTTCTTAATGGTTACAAGGATACACATACAGAACTACCAAAATTAGGTTTGTTAGATGGACAAGATAAAAAACATTCAAAACTGCCAGATTATTAATGATTGACTACTAGGTTCTACTTGATTGAACAGCCAGGATAAAACATAGTAATTGCCATTATATGTGTGGTTTTACACATTGAATACCAAAAAACTCAAAGCTGCCAGATTACTTCTTTAATAGTTACAAGGTTATACATGCTGACCTACCAACTTAGCTTTGTTATACATGCTGAGCTACCAAGGTTATACATGCTGCCCGATTATTTCTTAAAGGTTACAAGGGTACACATACAGAACTACCAAAATTAGTTTTATTAGATGGACTAGCTAAAAACATTCAAACTGCCAGATTATTAATGATTAATTACTAGGTTCTACTTGATTGAACTGCCAGGATAAAACATAGTAATTGCCAGAAAAAAGTAAATGCAAAAAATATAATTACACGTTGGCCATGTTTCCTACTTACTAGTCCTAGTCACAGCAACTTCTACAAAAAGATCGAATATGCTTTGTACTAATGTTAAAAAAATATGCAGATATGATGCTTTTGGGTGGAAACAATGAAGCAACACTCTCTGCAGGTGGTTCGCTCGGATTTGCTGGCCCTGGCATGAGTCTTGCACAGTCAAGTGCTGCTCACACACCTCCGGCAGAACAAAACAGTGGTAACGATGGGGGTCCCAGAAGTAATTTCTACACCTCAGCCACCAAGTACACACATGAGATTCGATACATTGGAGGAAGCTGAAAGACACTACAAGATGTATGCGCGGAGAAAAGGATTTGGCATTAGATACGACGACAGGAAGAAGTCGGAAGTAAGTGGAGGGTACATAAGGGCAGCACTTCTTTGTCACAAGGGAGGCCACCAGAAAAAACAAAATGAAGACACTCAAAATCCTAAGCCTGTTGTGCCGGAGAGGAATAGGAGTACAAACACAAGAACAAACTGCCAAGCTCGAATGATGGTGAAGTTTAGGGATGTCAGCTGGGTTGTGACAGAATTTTGTGATTAGCATAACCACCCCCTCATTAACAAATGGTCACTAACCGGGTTCCTACGATCACACAGAGAAATCCCGCAGGAGGAGCAGGATTTTATCAAGGTACTCCATTCAGTTAATATGGAAACAAGCAGGATGATGTCACTTGAAGGAGTTCCATATACCCCTAAAGACATGGCGAACTTCAGAGCATCAATTCGAGCTGAGAACAAGTACACAGACATGCAAGATACATTTACGTACTTTGATGAAATGAAGCAGCAAGAAAAAGATTTTTATTACAGATTCACGCTTGATGATGAAAACAGAGTTGAGAACTTATTTTGGGTAGATGGAGCTGCTAGAAGAGCATACAAACACTTCAATGATTGCATATCTTTTGATACAACATATTGTACCAATCAATATAAGATGCCTTTCGCTCCATTTATAGGAATAAACAGCCATGGACAGTCTATCCAACTTGGATATGGGTTCTTAAGGAATGAGCTCAGTTCTAGTTTTGACTGGCTATTTGAGACTTTCCTAATTGCCATGGATGGTCTAGCTCCAATAAATATAATTACAGACCAAGATTTTGGAATGAGGTCAGCAATAGATAACAAGATATGCCAGGTAGCGGCGATGGACTCCTCCCCCAGACCCACTCGTCAATCTGTCCTCTCATGGCGTATGTCATCCTCTCCTCGCCGCTGTCGTATCCTCCGCTGCTATACTCACGTAGCGCCCGTTGCTCGCAGAGGTAGTGCGGCGGGTGGCTGTCGGAGTTGAATGTGTACAGCTTGTTCCCGGCGGCTGCGGCGTGATAGTGCCAGTATGAGAAATCTTCGGGGGAGGCTGCTCGATGTCCAGCCGTCCCGTCTTGGTGTCGTAGATGTAGGTGAGTGCGCCTTGGTTGTGACGTGTTCGTCCCGTGATGATGATCTTGTTTCCCAGGGCCTCGAAGTGCGCGCACGATCCGACGGAGGAGTAGCCGAGGCGGAGGACGAGATTAGGGAGGCGACATGGCGTCAAGGTTGCCTGGTGCGGCGCCGCCCGGTCCTTGCCGGAGATGGCGTCCTCATCACCGCCGTCGAGGTCGTCGATCTTCAGCTTGTACATGCTTTGCCCTTTGTTCATCTCGTCTAGCACCACGTACAGATGTCGATGTTTCACTGCAGCGGTGTCCGAGGCGCATGCACGTGGATTTTCCTTGCCATGAACGGCAGCAGCGACGGTCGGTCCGCTGGCGCCGCATCCAGCAGGACGCCGGAGATGGGAGAGAAGGGGATGAGATCGGGTGAGCCAAGATCGCCACATGGTTTGTTTGGATTGTCCGATTAAACAGGAGAAAAATGCGACCGTACGTGTCGCTAGTTAATATACTCTTGTTCTGTATTTTTCAATACTATTTATTAAGAGAAAGTTAATTAGGAAAGATCATTGCTTGCAGCAAAAGAAACTCAACACGTGCGTACAGCTCTTCCATATGGTAGAATATACCTAATCGGATACAAATAAGCCAGCTTTTATATAAATATACGGTACATTAATATGTAGTTTTTTTTGAAACGGGGGCAAAAGACTTTGCCATCTATTAATTAAGAAGAAGAGAATTGCTCAGTTAATTAACGAAAAAAGGACGAAAACCGCTACAACAAACACCAAACCACAAGAGAGCAACATCGAAAGAATGCAACCTTGAGAACCAATAAGCACCCAAATCATACTACAATATTAAACTGACGACATCTAGAGCACGATGCCGCAAAGAAGATCCACCTAACGGACGACCCTAAAAAAGCTCCAACGATCAATCATCAGTTGAAGCCTTCCTTACTACACCTTTCTTTCTTCTTCTGCCTCTGAGACAAACCTTTGTGAGAGACTTCTCCACCTTTCAGATTATGTCCTCCGAAGCCTTCCCTGCCAAGCCTCTAGAGCGGCTGGATGTCTTTTTTCTGCAGATGGAGATGGAAAGGGGTATCCCAACATATCTACATGGGAAATGGTAAAAAAAAGGCATCCAAGCGCGGGCGAAACCGCATTGATAATCTCTTGCGAGCAACAGATGGGGATGGCGATGCTTTTGGCATAGTTGACTCCAATCCTGACGCGCTACCGAAGCAAGATAGGACGCCACGAACCACCTACAGGTCGTCGGAGTTAGGCTTGGTGAAATCGACGACATTGTCCGCAGTGCCTAGTTCCTAGTTGTCGCAGATCGAAGAGCAGCCTGGCCTCCTTAGCCAGAACGAAACATAGAAGAAGCCACATTCATGACGATGATGAAGATAAGTGGGGAGATGGGGTCTGCCTTACACAGTCCTTGTCCGTGCGCGAAGGGAGGGCCAGGGCAGCCATTCACGAGCACGTGGGTCTAGGCTGTGCCAAGCAACAACATAATCTATCTGATCCACCGCGGTTTGAATCCATGCTGCCGCAAAATGTTGATGTGAAAGGCGCAAGACACGTTGTCGAAAGCATGTGCGACATCCAACTTGAGCAGCATGCAGGGGATCTTTGATCTAAATAGCGCCCGAGCGGACTTCTGCACCAACACAAAACTTTCATGAATGTAGCGTCCACGCACAAAGGCCCTTTGGTGTGCATCTACGAACTTCACCATTTTGGTACCAACCATAGTGCAAGGATCTTGGCATGGAGCTTCGAGAATTTATGCATAAGAATAATGGGGTAGAAATCCTTAAGATCCACATCCCTGTTTTCTTGGGGATCAAGGTGATAAGAGCCCCATTAAGCCCTCCGAAGTTCTGCCCCTCCCCCATGAACACCGTCTGAATAGCCACGAGAACATCCACCTTAATGGTACTCCAGCAACACTTGTAGAAATCCCAGGAAAAACAATGGGGCCCTCGTAATTTATTGGACATCATACCCTTGATGGTGTTCCACACCTCCTACTTGGAGAAAGCCAACTCCAGGTCAGCAAGATCAACAGCAGGCAGACCTGCCGCCACTAATGAGATGTCGTGCATCCTAGGATGAGTGCGTCCGAGAAGATCAATAAAGAACTCCGAGATGTATGACAGTGCGTTTGCGGGTAAAGACAGACGTCGAGTTGGTCCCATAGGAGGTTCTGGGAGGAGCCGTCTTTTCCCATGGCGGCTTCTCGGTTCCTTCTAGGAACGAGGTTCAATGTTCGACATGTCAGGCAGCGGCGATAAGTTGCATACTGAGTTTTTTGATGTGTATAGGATGCCTATAGAGATGAACGCCAAAAAATCGACTTGTGCTCCCTGCCGCCATCGGCCGTGCCAGGAAAGAGAGTGGAAAGGACTGGGCAACAATTGCATATACTATTTTCTGTCTGGCCAACTTCTAAACCCTCTTATAAAATGAGATTGGTGTGTCCCTATTATGTTTAGCACTTTTTTGTTGGTCTTCTCTGTGATGCATATGTTCACATGTCTTATGGATCATGCAAACAAGTGAAACATGGTAACATCCAGACTGCATCTTAAATTTTACTTTGCATATACTTTGTTTCTCCGCTGAGAGAATCTACAGAAAACTTTCCTCATCTTCATGGGTTAAACCTGCACTCTTCCTAAATGAACTTCTTATATGGCTGTTTTCTATATGGCTGCTTACAAAATTTCTCTGCAGTTACCTCTACTAGTCAGTAAGGACTACGGAGTGAGGCAGTGACCACCACCACCATCCCATGTCTGACTGATTATCTACCTAGCGCTCTGGTCTTGCTGAATTCTGATGGGCCAATTGCTTTGCCCTTTGCAACCTGATCGAAGATCTGGTCATTCTGCACGTGTTGTGTGTCCTTCGACTGCAAATCCAGCTTTGATCCATCGCTACAAATTGCATCAGGTGCCGATCCCACCTCTATCGAAATCATCTACATGTGAGATCATTAGGGTCATTAAAACAAGATTAAGCCACACAAAACAGGATCAGGAGTATGTACCTTGATCTAGAGGTCCAGTCATGGCTTCCTTTTGCTCCGCTTCACCTGAATCTGATTGAAGTAGTTGTGAGTGGATCTTCCACTACAAGAATCTGGGCGGTACATGACAATCTGATATCGTCATGGATGAGGGTCAAAACGTCGTAGATCGCCATCCACGACGAATTTTGAGGCAAAAAAGGTCATGAACCTCACGTCATAATTAGATCTGTGGCATTTTTCTGTAATTTCGTCGCGGCCAACTGGACCGGCCCAGACCAGGCCCGAGCGATCATGACGTTTGTTCGTCACGATCTAGGCCACGTGGCAAACGGCACCGTGGGCGGCCGTGAGGGACATTTGCTGACGTCACGGTCGCCGTCTATGACGCTATCAATGTCCTGACATTCTTTTTGTCACCACCTGATTCCATTGTCTCCGCAATTGTGACATCATCCAACCTGTTCATGACGGTATCCATCCCGTTTATGTCGTCACGCGTGCCGCGACGAATTATTTTTGTCGCCACCTTTCGATGCCCTGCTGACACGTGGACGGTTGGCAGGCCAAACTTGCGCCAATCGGACAACACCATGTGGACCAACCGTAGAACGTCACGTGGGTAAATCAAAATGGGACACGAATTCCCTACCAACGACGAACTCTATGTGATGACATCATCATTGGTCGTGACTTTTCTGTTTCGTCTATATAGCACTACTTCAGAATAGGCTATCAGTGACAAGCTCAAAATGTCCATTAGTGATGGGCAAAACGCCTGTCACTGATGACTAGTCACTGTTAGACTTAAGCACGAGTCCGATGCCGGCAAGGCGTGGACTTCGTATACAACTAGTATACGTGGGTGGTTCATACTAGAGTACATGCATGTATACGACTAGAATAAGTGACCGACTCGTACAAGAAGCTAGAGTAGAGTCGGCACAAGGGATCCTAGTATATATTTGCATGTAGAGCTTGATCCTTACTTTTCATCAAAACAATCCACATGTATTCACTATGATCATCCACCACAAGCATGAAGTATTCATTGCCGGACAGGGTTACAGGTGAAATTGGACCGCATACACCGCCATGAACGAGTCCCAAAGCTTCACTTGCCTGAACCATGGACTCACATGGCAACGGTTACTCCGTTCCTCATGATCCACACACGGTAGATCGTGATCCACTTGCGCCACAATCTCCATACCTGGTGATGGAGGATCCTCCTCATCTTTCAGCTCAATTACTTCGAGCATCAGCATTATCGGTCCATCATCTCCTTCCTGGGCGATGAGAGCCCTCTCCTTCGACGATTTCTTGCAATCCTTCTTGAAGTGACCAAGCTCACCGCAGTTATGACATCTTACTTTTTTATGTCAAACTTCCTCCACGGCGGAGCCTCGTCCTCATCCTCCCCTGCGATATACTTTTTTGCTAGGCGCGAATCTTCTTTATCACTCATGTTGCTAGATGCTCTATCGCCCTTCCGCTCCTTGGCGAACAATGCTCGAGCCATAACCATGAGATGCTCATCCACTTTCATCCGCTCGTCGTGAGCCTTGAACCGTCCAACTAGATCATCCATCATGAGAGTCTTGAGATCAACGCATTGCTCGATCGCCGAGACAACGGGCGAGTAACACGGCGGCGCCACGCGGAGGAAACGCCTCACGATAGAGATCTCCTCCAGCTTCTTGCCGAGTCCACGAATCCCATTGACCATTGTAGCGACCCTTGATGCAAATGCGTCTAGGGTCTCATCTCCTCCCATCTCCAGATTCTGATACTTCTTCTGCAACGTTTGTAGGTTCGCCTCGCGGACGCGCTCGTGCCCAAGATTTAGCGTCTTGAGCGTATCCCACACCTCCTTTGCAGATTTCTTTGAGATCAGGTGATGCTTCACATCCATCGGCATCACCGAGTGATGACCCACAAGTATAGGGGGTGTATCGCAGTATTTTCGATAAGTAAGAGTGTCGAACCCAACGACGAGCAGAAGGTGCTAGCTAGTGGTATGGATCAGGAATTCTCTTCAAATACTTAGCAAACGGATTTTTAGGGGTTTTCGATAAAGCAAGTAAACAAAGTATGAGTAAATAAAAGACAGTAGGAATAAATGCAGCAAGTGGCCCAATCCATTATGCAGCAAAGGACAAGCCGGTTGTATTACTTAACATGACCAAACGTTCTCGAGGACACATGGGAAGACTGTCAAGTGCTTTCACTTCATTTAGTTGATTAATCTTCTCTAGCTTGCTAAGTGTTGTGTGGGTGAACCTGTGCTAATGTACCGCCCCATCCAAGACTAATATATACTTGTGATTATACCCCTTGCAAACATCCGTAAGTACTAGAAAGTAATTAAGGTAGAAACCTAACCACAGCTTTAAACTCTAAGACCCTTACGTCCCTTGTGCAATGGTTTCCTAACGGGGGTTCAGGTTTCTGTCACTCCGGTAACCCCTACGATTAGTAGCCAAATACACAATGCATTCCCCTAGGCCCATATAGGTGAAGTGTCATGTAGTCGACATTCACATGACACCACTAGAAGAATTACACCACAACTTAAATAACAATCTATTGAATCTTTCTCAACACAACTCCACTACTAACAACAAGACTTCTCCCATGTCCTCAAGAACAAAACGAACTACTCACAAGACATCATCTGGATCATGATCAGAGATGGAATAATGATGTATAACAATCTGAACATAAACAATAATTCAATGGTTCACTCAATAGCATCAACTACAAAGAGTAATCAACACCGGGAAAGTTTCACCTATGAACTATGCAAGATTCAACCCAATTGTTATAGCAATATGGAGATGGTGATGAGGGTGCTGATGGTGATGATGGTGGTGATGATGATGATAATCCCGATGAAGTCCAGCTTGATGATGGTGTTGATGGCGATGATCTCCCCTCTCCGGGAAGGAATTCTCCCGGCAGAAATCTGTTTGCCGGAGAGATCTTTCTCTCTCGGTGTTTTCCGCCCCGCAGAGGCAGCGGAATCTTTCTATGGTCGCTCCCCGAATCTTAGGGTTTCGGGAGGATGATATACGCCAAAGGGGAGAGGCTGGAGTGGGCCAGGGTGGCCGCACCACCTCCTGGCACGGCCTAGGGCTGCCCGTGCCAGGGGGTGGTGTGGGCCCCCTGTGGCCCATCTCCACTCCGTCTTCTGGCATCCTTAGTGTTCCGGAAAAATAGGATTTCTAACGAAAGTTAAATAACAACCTGGGGCAGAAGCACAAAAAATTACAGCTCAATCCGACATACAGAGATCTCTCACGAATATTTACGGTGAAGCACAAGAATCTGTTTCGGGACAGCAACTTCCCCAAATCTTACTTCTCAATCATTAGAGGTTGATCTTTACACAAAAACCAAACAAAGCGGATAAGGAGCGGTTATTACGGAAGTAATAACTTCCAAGACTCAAAGCACCAAAAACAAACTGAAAGCAAAAACAAATTGGGTTGTCTCCCAAAAAGCTCTTTCTTTATAGCCATTAATATGGGCATGATAATTTTGAAGATGCTCACATAGGAATATGAATTGAAGTGAAAGAGAGCATTAATAAGCAAAAAACACACACACATTTAAGTCTAACCCACTTCCTATGCAAAGGAATTTTGTAAACAAACAAGTTGCTGAAATTAGAGGCTACTCACATAGGAAGGCAAAAGAAGTGCAACATAAAAACTTTCAGCATAAAACGAGGAAACTTGATATTATTGAGATGCATAAGAACACTTTTCCCTCTCTCATAGTAACTTTCAGTATCATGCATAAACTTAACAATATAGCTATCACAAGGACCATCATAGCAATGATCACTTATTCTAACAAAAACACAGGAATTCTAGCTCTCATAACACTACTTTGCAAAACCTTATTAGGGGTACCCTTACAAAGGATAGTGTGTCCCTCTTTTTCATACTCAGTGACAAAGTCTTTCACACTTGCTATTATAGGTTCATCAACCATTTATTTATCAGGTTCAACAGCTTTATTTGTACTTTCATTAACCATACTAGCTATCATAGAATGTTCCTTTACCTTAACAGGAAACGGCATTTTCTCAATATAAGGCTTAGGTAAAACATGATTAGCAGCATAAACTTCAATATTTCTGGCAGGAACACTCTTAGCAATATCTTTATAAGGTTCATGATACTTATTCCACTTCTTTTTAGGCACTTCAATATAGGAAGCAAAAGCCTTAAAATAAGAAGCAATAGCTTGAGAGTCTAGACCATAAGCATTTTTAATATTTTGAAAGTCATTAGTTCCCATAAAAGATTCAATGTATTCATAATCATAATTTATACCTGACTTTCTACCTTTTTCATAAGTATCACCTCTCATTTCGAAATATATCAATGAATAATAATGAATTAAGACATAGAATAGTGATGCAAAATGGACGTATCAACTCCCCCCAAGCTTAGACTTCGCTTGTCCTCAAGCGAAACTGAGCTCAATAAACATGGCCTCAGGTTTATGGAGTGAAGAGTCGATAAAAGAATACAGACAAGAAGCATCACATTTATCAAATACATAGATCATAATAGAAGACAACTCACTATTATATAACTCAACTTGTAATAAGTAAAGGAAACACAATAAAGATACATAAAGTGAATCATAATTGGTAGTGGCAAACTTAGCTCTTGGTCGAAGAATAATTGATAATTTGCTGGAGTTCACAAATAGCTGGTTTTCAATGATAGCTTTCAAAGTAGTAAACATCAAGATAAGAGCAATGTGCAAAACAAGGAACATAAGACATGATTGCATAAATCATCATATGAATGAATGAAACACATCAACTCAAAATACTTGCTGAGGTAGAAGGGAGTAGGTTTACTGACTCAACTACAAAGTAAAAAAAAAGGGCCCTTCGCAGAGGGAAGCAGGGATTGCAAGTCTCATAAAGAGCTCCCAAAAATTATGATACTTACTAGCTTTCAGCTCTCATTGCCCCTGTCATAGGCATCTTTTGGTGATTAAGGTTAAAGTGACACTACTAAGAGGAAATGCTTGACAAGTTATGAATTGGAGTCCCATGCCCCTTACTTATGATTACCAAACCTCATGCTACTCAACTTCAGTCACGAGTAAGCTCTTGTCATTGTAAATACATGTGTATCATTAAGAACCGCCAATGGGGTATCCCTTGCACATGACACATGAGCTATCCCATAATCAAAATGACAAGGCAAGCAGACAGTGAGCATCTCAGCGATCTGTTTATTTGCTATTTGCATAGATTTTATTGAGGATGCTTCATAGAATGCTCACTATAGTTATGCTGCAAGTTTCCACCATAATTAGGCATGGCTTAGGCTAGCAGCCCAGGCGTTTCTCTAACACACATATAAACTCCATGATCTTATAAGTTCCACTTTTATTTCACACCGTCGGGATCCATAAGCAAAAGAACATGATATCAACTAGGTACAAGTACCAATGAAGTGTTGAAAGCGGTCCCCATGATACATGGTTCTGCTAACTTCAACTCATAAAGCGCAAGCATATACGCAACAAAGAAGGACCCTGTAACACCCTCGAATCGGCCCTATGCAAGTTTTAGCCCTTTCCGCCAAACCCGCATAGAAACGATTCAAGGACACCTACCAGGCACTTCTGTGCGGGTGGAAAACGAAGTAATACCATTACACAACAGTCCTCGATGGGACCCACAGAACAGATATATATACAACAGGACTCCATGAGTCAAGAATACAGATATACAGTACAAAGATCCAAATCACCTTGAAAACGATAAAGCGTCCGACTACGGACAAGATGCAAATGGGGCTAAGAGCCCTGAAGAATAATCAATGGCATCCATAACCCTGCCCAGGCCAAGCCAAAAGGGTAACCCTGCTAACGACGTCGATCTCAAACCTGCTAACACAAAAGGGGTGCCGACAAAGGGCAAAGGAAAAAGAGGAGCGTCAGTACTGAGGCCAGTACACGGCGAGGCTAGAATTCGGCGGCTCTCGCCTACATAGGTATGGTGGGCTGAAGCGGCAGCGCAGCGGCACTAAACAACCTATAGAGACTCGATACAACTAGCGGTTATCAGAGAGGGATAAGAAAGACCTATTCGGATCCAACCTGAAGCTAACACCACACAAACCCATCCTGATATTTCCCCCCTCGAGACCAAACGAGGAAGTCGGACCAAGGAACTCACACCGTTGGCAATTTTACTCATTCCATTATAGTTGCAGCATTTACTAATCAGATACAGATAGCATGAGTCATCCTGAAGCATAAGTAGTGGGCAGTTTTAGTTAACATTCAGTTGTAGTTGGGAACATTTACTAGTCAGATATAATTGTCCCGAGGAATCCCAAAACCCAGCAGTTGTTGGCCCTTTTATCATATTCCATTGGAGTTGCAAAACTTACTAGGCAAAACAACCCAGATCCACCAGTTGTTGGCATTTTTAATATCCATTCCGTTATAGTTGAATATGTTTACTAGTCATATATTAAGTCAAGTTTATAGCACTACTTTAGTTATGCTTGTCTATGATCGAGATACTGTGCTCCAAGTCATCCATAACCGCAGACACGGCTTTCAGAAAGTTTTACCCTGCAGGGGTGCACAAATAGCAACACACACTCGATCAACCTCGGAAAAACCAACTCAAAACCCAACGAGGCATTCACGACAAAGCGATCACAGGATTCATAAAATATTTCAGGGGCCCACCCCACTAAGCTACCCGCAACGAAGTTGGCCGGCTCCGAAATGGACCCAGGGTTTGTGTGGACGGCTGTAAACGACTGGGAACCCGAAAGTGTGACTGGGCTTGTCGATACAGCAGAAACGTGTCACGATCCTAAACAATACAGGTGCTCCACGCACAATCGTAAATAAAGCAGTAACATGAGATAAGTACAGGATAGTAATAAAACCCCAAACTACTTTGTGGCCCCAAGAAATAGAAATGAATCAAGCTCTGGCTCGGGGGGTCCATAAGGCCTCCCGGAATGGATAGTGCGAAAAATTAAGGAACAGGTATCAAGTACTCGGGGTCCTATGGGACACAAGTGAGCGTGGAAGAACCAAATAACATCTATTGTCCACCGATGCCTCTGCATTAGTTATATCTAGCATTTTAATGGTTGTAATTAAAGTCATGATCATCTCCACCATTAAACATCTGCCAGCATTTTAACAACTGTGGTACTTGACAACACGAGATCGCACCTGAGCAAGCAACTTCGACTCGCAAGGCCAGCTATCTACCAAACACGGGTAATAGGAGGTGTCCAAGGCAATATAAGGGCTGCACGGGATATAACTAGTGCACGGAAACTAAAGCATCGCGACACGGATAGCAATAGATCAACAGGAGAAAATAAAGACTATAAATGCAAAATAGGTAGAAGGGAAAAAGATGCTCGCTTGGGAAAACATAGCCGAAGGTTTATATCCGGAGAACTTGTCGATACTCGCATCAACTCATCGGCCTAATCCGCGAAGAAGCAAACACTAAAAGAAACACCAGATGAAATATTTAATACTACGGCAGAAGATCCGACATGCTTATGATATGATGCATGACATGACACAGATAGGGTGCAATTAGGCAATATTAAGCGGAACCGGGGTCCCGACAATTAAATTTAATGTTCGAGTTGTTTAGAAACCCCGCAATTTAAATGTGGTGTTAACAAGGCAAAACATGGCATCGGTTCGCTACACATATTTAAATTGTGTCAATATAAGGCTAGAATAGCCTGCATATGGACTCCATAATTAATTTTAGGTGAACCGGCGTAATGTCCCTAAACCACCGAACATGTATGCAAACCTGGATGATTTAACGTGACAAGATATATTGCATATTATTAAATATGGTTAGGGTGGGGATCTTACGGTTCGGATCGGAGAGACGACCGTCAAATCTTAGAGGAAGTCGCCGAGAACTAGTTGAAGTAGCGATCACGCCGGACCAACGATTAGAGAGAGGCGTGGCGAAGATGGAACCAATCTTTACAAAGCGGTAGCCCGCAACGGTCACGCACACCGGATAGAAAAACTAACAAGACCAACACTCTAGTGGGAATATTGACGAGCACTTGACGGGCATGCACTCGTGGATGGAACCAGAAACAACAGACTGGCAGCAGCATACGCGCAGCAGTAGCAAAATGAGTAATCAGTCTGGAATAAAGTGCAGACGTCAAAATAGAACATAAGCGGCGGGAGCTGACTGTTGTTGTTGCTGCCGGAAGGTGCGCTGGTCGGGGACTTGCAGCAGCCCACGCGGGGATCGGAGCGATGCAGGGTGCGGGCTAAGGGGCAAGGCAGAGTGCTGCTGCATGGGGCAGAGAGGAAGTGACCAAGGGGACAAGGTGGTGGAGGACCTGAGATGGAGTTGATGTTGTTCGATCAGGTAGGTAGAGCACGGTGCAAGGTTATCATGCGACGGCCTACACTGGACATCAGGAGCAAGAAAAGAAATAAAATTAATCAAAGCCATCGTTGATTGATTGCTTGTTGTAGTGGAACACTAGATAAGGAGGAATTCATACATGGACAAGGATTGAATGACACACTTCATGCGAGATGATAGATCAAAGCGGGCGTTGACGCAGGCCTAGGGAGCTCCATAGCTTCCTGCTTCTGTCAGTGATGTAGCGCGCATGCGTCCAGTAGACTGAGATAGACCAGCAGCGTGCGAGGAAGAATCAGAGGAACGACGGCACAAGGATTTGTTGCCAGGATCTCAACACTGGGAGGAATCGGAGAGGAAAAAGACTATTTTCAGATCTGATTTTGGAGGGACGAGGTGAGGAATTTGGCCAGATTTGGGTGTTCGGGTTTGAGAAAAGGGGTTGGAGTATTTATATAGTCTAAACTAGACTAGATGAGACTAGTTTTAGGCTAAAACATTAGACAGGCTTTTGCCAACTTTTATTATTAGTAAAATAAATAAAATTCTTTTGCAGTCTTATAACGACCGGGAATATTATTTTGTTTAATTTTAAATTAAGAAAAAGAAGGATGGATTTATGTATATACCGTACGAATAATTTAGCAAACAAAATATGATTTTTAATAAAATAATTTTGTGCTAAAAAAATGCATGAATACTATGCATGATTTCATGATAATGCACAAAATAGTAAACGACAAGCGATTTTCTAATAGTGGTTTTAGCGGGGCGCCACAGACCCAATGGTTCAAGTTTATTAAATGCAAGAAAGTAAAGTGTGCAATCAAGTTCGTGAGAGCTTTAATCATTAATTTTCGCATAACAAGTTTAATTTGGGAGGTAGATTAAACAAGAATTTACTTGGAATAGCAATAATGCTAATAGGTAGGTATGGTGGACACAAATGGCAAATGTTTTGGTTTTGGGGAGTAGATGCACGAGAAGAATTCCCTCTCAGTACAGGTTTTTGGCTAGCAAGGTTGGGTAGCAAGTACAAGAGTTAGAGGAAACAAACAAACATACAAGCGATAAAGACAAACATGCAATCTTTCTTGGAAGCACAAAAGATCTTAACTAGAGAATACTAGACTTATGAGCAAATCAAGAAAGAAAGATGATGAAATTATTTTTCTCTAGAGTACTTCTATCTTTTCTTTCAACTCTCAAAAATAGTGTGCTAGACCCAGGTTTGCCAAAACCGACTAAATTAACTCGTTGATCCCAAAGTGATACCGATACTAACAACAAGATCAATCATACAACCACGAATTGAAAACTAATATAAGCTATGCAAAAAGAGTGAATGATAGAACTTCTCATTAATATTCCATAACGGCAACTCTCACCAAGGGATACATATCTAACGAGAGAGGGGACACTTCCATAATGCAAACCATACTACATAATAACTCCACTATTCATGATATGACTCTACTAAAAAGGTAAAAAGATAGAAGATAGTGATGTGATACCGCGACACTCCCCCAAGCTTGGAACAAACCAAGGGGATGCCAAACCTGATGACGAATTACTCCTTCGGTGGTGGTGGTATCCTCTCGATGAGCTCTCTGATCAATTTCCCCAAGTCCTCAATCTCGAAGGTGAGATTACGAATCAGCTATGAGTTTTGCTCAATGCGGCTCATGATCATGTCGTGTTGAGAATTCCAGTTCTTGCTATTCTTTCCCCACTCTTCCTTCTTGGAGTCTTCTTTTCCTGCATGGTTATGGATAAAGGTATGAAAGGGATTCTTGGTGTGTGGAGGAAGTGACCGTGGAGCCAAACTATGACGGGGAGCTTTCCCCTAGTCTGCATCCGTGCCGTCCTTCTAACCCTGACAAGTTTCTTCACCACTCAAATGCTTGCAATGGTAGTGCCGACGTGCGAACGTTGGCCTTGCTCCTCTTCACCTTCACTCTTGATCTCCTTCTCCTGCCCGGGGTCTTGGAGGTCTTCCTCCATAGGCTCCTTTCCTTTATCCTTGGCAGATACCATTGTGCTTCTAAACTTTCAAAGAGTATGTCCTGGCAGAAACAGATCGAAACAAAAACACGACGAAAACATGATATACAAACCTCAGGGGATCTGGGGGGTTATATATTATGAAGTTTCATATCAAAAGGAAGGTACTGGAAGAAAACGGGTCGGAGGCGGAGTCTGGGGTGGCCTCACCATCTGGTGGTGCGGCTAGGGGAGGGCCCGCGCCACAGGGTGGTGTGGGCCACCCTGGCTCTGTTTCTGTCCCTTTTTCGCTTCGTAGCTTTCCTTATTGACTAAAAACTGCAAAAGTATAGTTGGATAGTATTTCGTGGAACTTTTCTTACCAGAACTGTTACCTATTTGAAAACGGACTCTGCAGGTCTCTGAATTTGATATCTAGTAGATTCTTCCGGAGTCACCACTTGAATAATATCAAGATCTTCATCTTTATACACTTATTACTTGAGTCATAAAACCTTCCTCTTTCTCATTACACCATTATCTCCACTACCTGGAAATTTCTTTCACAAAAAACTTCACACAGTTCTCATTAGCCACATTAGTATAAGTTAAGTGATAAAGCCTTTTGAGTTCAACTTCAACTGAAAACCATCAAAACATAAGCTACTGTAGAAACTCCTTCTGAAAACCCAAAAAGAATTCAAAAAGGAAATCGAATAAAGAAGCAAATACAAGAGTGGCAAAATCTGTCAAAACAGACCAGCAGGTAAAGATCAATTTTTTCGAAAATCTTCTGTTGCTCAAATCAAAAAGTGCAAAACTAGCGAAAGTTAAATAACAACCTGGGGCAGAAGCAAAAAAAATTACAGCTCAATCCGACATACAGAGATCTCTCACGAATTTTTACGGTGAAGTACAAAAATCTGTTTCGGGACAGCAACTTCCCCAAATCTCATTTCTCTCTCATTAGAGGTTGATCTTGACACAAAAACCAAACAAAGAAGATAAGGAGCGGTTATTACCGAAGTAATAAATTCCAATACTCAAAAAAACAAAAACAAACAGAAAGCAAAAACAGATTGGGTTGTCTCCCAAAAAGCTCTTTCTTTATAGCCATTAAGATGGGCATGATAATTTTGAAGATGCTCATATAGGAATATGAATTGAAGTGAAAGAGAGCATTAAGAAGCAAAAAACACACACACATTTAAGTCTAACCCACTTCCTATGCAAAGGAATTTTGTAAACAAACAAGTTGCTGAAACTAGAGGCTACTCGCATAGGAAGGCAAAAGAAGTGCAACATAAAAACTTTCAGCATAAAACGAGGAAACTTGATATTATTGAGATGCATAAGAACACGTTTCCCTCTCTCATAGTAACTTTCAGTATCATGCATAAATTTAACAATATAGCTATCACAAGGACCATCATAGCAATGATCACTTATTCTAACAGAAAACACGGGAATTCTAGCTCTCATAACACTACTTTGCAAAACCATATTAGGGGTACCCTTACAAAGGATAGTGTGTCCCTCTTTTTCATACTTAGTGACAAAGTCTTTCACACTTGCTATTATAGGTTCATCAACCATTTGTTTATCAGGTTCAACAGCTTTATTTGTACTTTCATTAACCATACTAGCTATCATAGAATGTTCCTTTACCTTAACAGGAAAAGGCATTTTCTCAATATAAGGCTTAGGTAAAACATGATTAGCAGTATAAACTTCAATATTTCTTGCAGGAACACTCTTAGCAATATCTTTATAAGGTTCATGATACTTATTCCACTTCTTTTTAGGCACTTCAATATAGGAAGCAAAAGCCTTAAAATAAGAAGCAATAGCTTGAGAGTCTAGACCATAAGCATTTTTAATATTTTGAAAGTCATCAGTTCCCATAAAAGATTCAATGCATTCATAATCATAATTTATACCTGACTTTCTACCTTTTTCATTCTCCCAAGCTTCAGCATTGTCTTGAATACGGTCCAGAAGATCCCATTTAGCTTTTTCTTCCATGCGAGTGAATGATCCAGCACAAGAAGCATCCAATAAATCCTTGTCATTTAGAGGGAGCCTTGCATAAAATTTATTGATAATGATATTGTTGGGGAGCTCATGAATGGGACATTTGAGCATTAGTAACTTCAATCTCCCCCAAGCTTGAGCTGTACTCTCTCCATCAAGAGGCCAAAAGTTGTATATTTCAGTCCAATCTTTATGAATCTCACTAGGAGGATAAAACTTTGAATAAAAGAGAGGTACTATTTCCTCCCATTCCAGAGCTTGACCATTCTTCAGCAGCTTATACAATTTCTCAGCTCTTCCTTTTAGTGATAATGAGAATAACTTCTTCTTAACTTGATCTGTAGTAATACCTGCACACTTGAACAACCCGCATAATTCGTGTATAAAGAGCAAATGATCACCGGGATGGACAGTTCCATCCCCAACATATTAGTTATCCATAACACGATCAATAATTCTTGTAGGTATTTTGAAAACATCATTCTCAGTAGGTGGTGGATTATCTACTACCTTAGCATTGGTAGTAGCATTACCAAATAAGAAACTCAGCGAATTATCCATAACGAAAATAAAGCAACTAGCAGAAGTAAACAATACTCATAGTAGAAGTTTCCTTTACCAGTTCCACTCTCCAATAGCGCTTCACTCCCCGGCAACGGCGCCAGAAAATAGTCTTGATGACCCACAAGTATAGGGGGTGTATCGCAGTATTTTAGATAAGTAAGAGTGTCGAACCCAATGAGGAGCAGAAGGTGCTGGCTAGTGGTATGGATCAGGAATTATCTGCAAATACTTAGCAAACGGATTTTTAGGGGGTTTTCGATAAAGAAAGTAAACAAAGTATGAGTAAATAAAAGACAGTAGGAATAAATGCAGCAAGTGGCCCAATCCTTTATGCAGCAAAGGACAAGCCGACTGTATTACTTAAGATGACCAAACTTTCTCGAGGACACATGGGAAGACTGTCAAGTGCTTTCGCTTCATATAGTTGATTAATCTTCTCTAGCTTGCTAAGTGTTGTGTGGGTGAACCTGTGCTAATGTACCGCCCCATCCAAGAATAATACATACTTTTGATTATACCCCTTGCAAACATCCATAAGTACAAGAAAGTAATTAAGGTAGAAACCTAACCATAGCTTTAAACTTTAAGACCCTTACGTCCCTTGTGCAATGGTTTCCTAATGGGGGTTCAGGTTTCTGTCACTCCGGCAACCCCTACGATTAGTAGCCAAATACACAATGCATTCTCCTAGGCCCATATAGGTGAAGTGTCATGTAGTCGACGTTCACATGACACCACTAGAAGAAGTACACCATAACTTAAATAAGAATCTATTGAATCTTTCTCAACACAACTCCACTACTAACAACAAGACTTCTCCCATGTCCTCAAGAACAAAAAGAACTACTCACAAGACATCATATGGATCATGATCAGAGATGGAATAATGATGTATAACAATCTGAACATAAATAATAATTTAACAGTTCACTCAATAGAATCAACTACAAAGAGTAATCAACACCGGGAAAGTTTTCCCTATGAACTATGCAAGATTCAACCCAATTGTTACAGCAATATGGAGATGGTGATGAGGGTGCTGATGGTGATGATGGTGGTGATGATGATGATGATCCCGATAAAGTCCAGCTTGATGATGGTGTTGATGGCGATGATCTCCCCTCTCCGGGAAGGAATTCCCCCGGCAGAAATCTGTCTGCCGAAGAGATCTTTCTCTCTCGGTGTTTTCCGCCCCGCAGAGGCGGCGTAATCTTTCTGTGGTCGCGCCCTGAGTCTTAGGGTTTCGGGAGGATGATATACGCCAAAGGGGAGAGGCTGGAGTGGGCCAGGGTGGCCACACCACCTCCTGGCGTGGCCTAGGGCTGCCCGCGCTAGGGGGTGGTGTGGGCCCCCTGTGGCCCATCTCCACTCCATCTTCTGGCATCCTTAGTCTTCTGGAAAAATAGGATTTTCCGTATATTTTTCTGGATTTTCTGATCTTCACGAATTTTGCCTCCAAGCAACACCTTTCCATCAGAATCCTGACTGCAGCGGTCCATGCTCCAAAAGTCATCAACCATGCAAAAACAGATGAAATAACATAAGTATCACTTCTCAATACGAAATATATCAATAAATAATAATGAATTAAGACATAGAATAGTGTTGCAAAATGGACGTATCACCGAGTAGATGGCCGTGAGTGCTTGTCGGTCCACGTGGTACTTCGACGCGCCTTTTATGAACTCGTCGCCGCCTGGGTCGACAGCCTCCCAAAGTCTGGCACCTTCTAACGCCCACTCCATCTCGATCGCCCACACCGTGTAGTTGTTGCGGCTGTACTACGGGTACTGCGTCATCACCTGCGTGGCAAATCCTTTAGCCGCACCGGAATACTTGCCCACATCGATCGTCGCTATGATCTCCCGTTACTAGGAGATCCTCCACGAGGGGAAGCAAAAATTCGAGAATATCAAGGAAGCTAGAGAGGTCGAGGCGGAGGGGAAGCAAAAATTTCTACACACAGCTTGGGGTGAATATAAAACCGTGGTGGCCTTGGTGAGGAGCATGATGAAAAGAAAAGGCTTGCGAGAAAAATTCTGGGATAAAGCAGTCAACACGGCAGTCTACTTGCTGAATAGGTCACCGACCAGGAGTATGCTTGGTATGACTCTGTACGGAGCATGGTATGGACGAAAGCCCTCGGTTGATCATCTTCGCACCTTTGGGTGTGTGGCGCATGTCAAGACGGAGCGGAGTACTCCAATGATCATGACAGGCTATGAAGGATCGAAGGTATACCGTTTGTGCAACCCTTATACAAATAAGGTGGTTGTCACATACGACGTACGCTTCGAGGAGAAGTCATGGAATTGGAGATCCACGATACCCGATGAGATATTTACTGTTGATTACGGTGATTTTAAGCATGCAGATGATCACACTGGAGCAAGCACGGACGTGACAGGTGACGATGCATCTACTCCAGCACTTACTGATTTGGCTGCAGTTGACTTGGGTGCTGAATCGCGTGGCCTTGCGTCGAGTGCGTGCGTGGAGAGCAACGCGTCAAGCGTGCGACCTGAAGCCACTCCAGGAGGAGGCTCTCCGATCGGGAACCCAAAGAGGAGCCTAGAATCTGGCCCTTCACGTGGAAGCTCAACAGCTAGAGCTGTACTAGGTGGAAGCCCCACTAGTAGAAAGAGGGCCTTTGGTCCAGCGCCTAAATTTCATTGGTCCCGGTTCATTTCCGTAATCGGGACCAATGCCAGGCACCGGTCCCGGTTCATGCTGCCAGGGTATTGGTCTCGGTTCATCTGTAATCATTTGTCCCGGTTTGTGGCACGAACCGGGACCAATGACCCCGCGACGCACACATGGCTCTCTGCGAGCTGGGTGGGGTGCGAGCTGCTGGGCCGCCACGTGTCGCGCGGGAGGGGCTTTGGTCCCGGGTCGTGGCAATAACTGGGACCAAAAACCCTCCCCTGGCTATATATAAGCCTAGCCCTTTGCCCACCAAATTTTGCTGGATTGTGTGTGAGGAGTGGGTGCTAGCTTTTTTTTCTTTGATTGCACACAAGGTGTTCGACGAAATGTCCGAGCCACACTTTAGTTCGCACAACACGGTATCCTCGGCTGAGGTTAGCAACCTTATCTTCTTTATCTGTAACTGATACAAAAATATTGCATCTGTCCATGTAGGGTGGTCATTTTACTATTCACGATGTTATTGTAATGGTTAATTATTATGACGCAGATCGATGCACGGATGCGATGGATGTATGGCGACCGACGCCATTCCGATTTTATTGCAGGCCTCCATAAATTTATCGATTTGGCTAAGGCAAACAAAGTGGATAATTTTATGCCTTGTCCCTGCGTCGACTGTCGGAACGTGGCGGAGCACTCTGCCCCGAGAATCCTTCAAAGCCATCTGCTTCAGAGAGGTTTCATGCCCGGATATTATTGTTGGGCCATGCACGGAGAAAGAGGGGTTAGGCTAGAAGAAAATGAAGAAGAGGAGGACGACGACAGCTATCCTATGTTCCCTGAAGAATACGGTGATATTGCAATGGAAGACAATGAAGAAGAGGGAGGCGGCAATGAAGAAGAACAACGAGCATCAAATGAGCCCGCTGATGGTCTTGGTCGGGTCATTTCTGATGTAAAGCAAAAATGTGATACAGAAAGGGAGAAGCTTAAGTTGGAGGCCATGCAAAAGGATCACAAAAAGTTGTTGTACCCAAATTGCGAAGATGGCAGCACAAAGCTCGGTACCACACTTGAACTGCTGAAATGGAAGGCAGAGACTGGCTTATCTGACAAGGGATTTGAGAAGTTACTGAAAATAATGAAGCCGAAGCTTCCAAAGGATAACGAGCTGCCCGAGACAACGTACGAAGCAAAGAAGACTATCTGCCCTCTAGGATTAGATGTGGAGAAGATACATGCATGCATTAATGACTGCATCCTGTACCACGGTGAGAAGTACGAGAATATGGATAAATGCCCGGTATTCAATGCATGTCGATACAAGATCAGACAAGATGACCCTGGTGATGTTGAGGGCGATGACGAGCCCTCCAGAAAGAGGGTTCCTGCTAAGGTTATGTGGTATGCTCCTATAATACCACAGTTGAAACGTCTGTTCAGAAATAAAGAGCATGCTAGGTTGTTGCGATGGCACAAAGAAGAGCGTAAGAAAGACGGGAAACTGAGACACCCTGCCGATGGGTCGCAGTGGAGAAACATCGAGAGAAAGTACTCGAACTTTGCAGGTGACGCGAGGAACTTATCGTTTGGTCTAAGTACAGATGGCATGAATCCTTTTGGGGAGCAGAGCTGTAGTCACAGCACCTGGCCAGCGACTCTATGTATCTACAACCTTCCTCCTTGGTTGTGCATGAAGCGGAAGTTCATTATGATGCCAGTGCTCATCCAAGGACCAAAGCAACCCGTCAACGACATTGATGTGTACCTAAGGCCATTAGTCGATGAACTTTTACAGTTGTGGGTAGAACCAGGTGTAAAGGTGTGGGATGAGCACAAACAGGAGCCATTTGACCTACGAGCGTTGTCGTTCGTAACCATCAATGATTGGCCTGCTCTTAGTAACATTTCAGGACAGTCAAACAAGGGATACAATGCATGCACACACTGTTTAGATAATACTAAAGGTACATATTTGGATAAATGTAAGAAGGTTGTGTACCTGGGGTGTCGTAAATTTCTTCAGACCAATCATCAAGTAAGAAAGAAAGGCAAGAATTTCAACGGTGAGGCAGATTATCGGAAGAAGCCTAAGCTCCCTAAAGGTGCTGATGTATTTGGTATGGTGAAGGACCTAGAAGTAATCTTTGGAAAGGGTCCTGGCGGTCAATCTGTTCCGAAAGACCCCATTACCGGACACACGGCCATGTGGAAAAAGAAATCTATATTTTGGGAGCTTAAGTATTGGAAAGACCTAGAGGTCCGTTCTTCAATCGACGTGATGCACGTGACGAAGAATCTTTCTGTGAACCTGCTAGGATTCCTGGGCGTGTATGGGAAGACAAAAGATACACCAGAAGCACGGGAGGACCAGCAACGTATCAAAGACCCACACAACAAGCATACTGATAAAGGACGTAAATACTTAAGTAGCTACGCTCTTACCAAAGCAGAGAAGGAAATCTTTTTTGAAGTCCTTTACAGTATCAAGGTCCCGGCTGGCTTCTCGTCAAATATAAAGGGAATAATAAATATGGCAGAATTTTTTTTTCAGAACCTGAAGTCTCATGATTGCCACGTGATTATGACACAGTTGCTTCCGGTTGCATTGAGAGGGCTTCTACCGGAAAAATGTTCGATTAGCCATTGTGAAGCTATTGGCATTCCTCAATGCAATATCTTAGAAGGTAATCGATCGAGAAAGTCTAGAAAGGCTACAGAAGGATGTGGTCCAATGTCTTGTCAGTTTTGAGTTGGTGTTCCCCCCGTCCTTCTTCAATATTATGACGCATCTCTTAGTTCACCTAGTCGATGAGATTTACATTCTCGGTCCTGTATTTTTGCACAATATGTTCCCCTTCGAGAGGTTCATGGGAGTCTTAAAGAAATATGTTCGTAACCGTGCTAGGCCAGAAGGAAGCATCTCCAAGGGCTATGGAACAGAGGAGGTCATTGGGTTCTATGTAGACTTTCTTCCTGACCTTAAGCTGATTGGTGTTCCTGAATCATAGTATGAGGGGAGACTGAGTGGAAAAGGCACGCTAGGAAAGAAAGCAATGATATTTAGGGATGAACATTCTTTGAATCAAGCACACTACATAGTTCTCCAAAGTTCTACCTTCGTGGCTCCGTATATCGAGGAACACATGAATGTTGTACGCTCCAAGTTCCCGGGGAAGGATGACTACTGGATTAAAAAAAATCACATGGAGACTTTCGGCACTTTGTAGCAATTACATCTCATGAATGACACCACTATTGGAGATCAGCTCTACTTGTTGGCCGCGACACCATCTGCGACTGTATTGACTTTCCAAGGGTACGAGATAAATTGGAATACATTTTACACGATTGCCCAAGATAAAAAGAGCACCAACCAAACAGTGGTGTCCGCTTTGATGCAACATGCGAGAATGGGTAAAAGGACACATACTATGGTTACATAGAGGAGATATGGGAACTTGACTATGGACCTACTTTTAAGGTCCCATTGTTTCGGTGCAGTTGGGTCAACATGAATGGAGAAGGGGTAAAGGTAGACCAGCTGTACGGAATGGCAATAGTGGATCTCAAGAATCTTGGTTATAGAGACGAACCATTCGTCCTAGCCAATGATGTGGCTCATGTTTTTTATGTGAAGGACATGTCCTCTAGACCGCAAAAAAGAAAAAATAAGGAAACGAATACATCAGACGATGAGCCCCGGCGTCACATAGTTCTTTCAGGGAAAAGAAACATCGTGGGAGTCGAGGACAAGACAGACATGTCAGCAGATTATGATAAGTTTGATGAAATTCCGCCCTTCACCGTGAAAACTGACCCAAGCATCCCGTTAAGCAAAGAAGATGCTCCATGGTTACGGCCTAAGAAGCGATCATAGGCAAGGGATCGACATACGCAACGAAGGATTCATATCATAAACCCTAAACCCTATGTAAATCTATGTAATGTATGGAAACTTTATGTGATGTATGGAAACTTTATGTGATGTATCGAAACTTTATGTAATGGAGTCTTTCACGGGCTTGCAGGGAAATTTTTCCGAGGCGGAGCTTCCGAAGATGCCGTAGGGCGTGTGCACCAACGACATCTTCGAGAAGCTCCGCCACGGGAGATTTCCCAACCCTTTCCCCAACACTGTTAGACGAGATGGAGTCTTTCACGGGCTTGCAGGGAAATTTTTCCGAGGCGGAGCTTCCGAAGATGCTGTAGGGCGTGTGCACCAACGACATCTTCGAGAAGCTCCGCCACAGGAGATTTCCCAACCCTTTCCCCAACACTGTTAGAGGAGATGGAGTCTTTCACGGGCTTGCAGGGAAATTTTTCCAAGGCGGAGCTTCCGAAGATGCCGTAGGGCGTGTGCACCAACGACATCTTTGAGAAGCTCCGCCATGGGAGATTTCCCAACCCTTTCCCCTGATGGGTTCGTAGCATGGAAAACAAAAATTTTCTACCGCAAGAACGAACAAAACCTAGATCTAATCTAGATAAAAGCCAAGATCTAATCTATTAGACATGAGCAACGATATAGATGGGAACTAACCCTCATAGATCCGAAAGCGTTAACGAGATTAGATCTCGTGGTTGATGTAGTCGATCACTTGCCGATCTCAAGATCATGTGGACGATCCTTCCGCCGTCGCGTTCCAGCAGCGCTTCCGCCTTCGGTCAAGTAGACGATCCTTCCGGCGTCGCGTTCCAGCAGCGCTTCCGCCCTTGGTCAAGTTGACGATCCTTCCGGCGCCACGATTCGGCAGCGCTTCCGCAGTCGGTCACACGTGCGGAGTCGAAGCAGGCCTTCCTCTCCCCGTTCCAGCGAGCAGCGGAGGTAGTAGATCTTCTCCACGGAATCCCAGCAGCACGACGGCGTGGTGGTGGTGGTGGAGTAGAGAATTCTGCAGGGCTTCACCTATGCCCGTGCAGAATATGGTGGAGGAGAGAGGCGGCAGAGATTGGGGATTATGAGAGCAAGGGAGGAGGGGGCGCCCCCTGCCCCTCTATTTAAAGAGGGGATGGCGCCATGGGGAGGGGAGTCCTTGTAGGACTCCTCTCCTCCCTAGGCCGGCGGATTGGAGGTGGGGGGAGGAGTCCTCCTCCCCCACGAATCCGTATCTTGACCCACCAGGACTCCTTGATCCCTATCTTGATTTTCAAGCAAACTCCAAGATATCTTCTAGAACCTTCCGGAACATTCCGAAACCTTCTAGAATCCTCATACAAACACTCCAGAACATTTCCTATCTCATAAAATGATCTCCTATATATGAATCTTATTCTCCGGACCATTCCGGATCTCCTCGTGATGTCCCGGATCCATTCCGAGACTCCAAACAACATTCGGTCTCCAACGCACATTCCATATCTACTTAAAATAACTTCGAACCTTAAGTGTGTCACCCTACGGTTCGTGAATATGTAGACATGATAGAGACACATCTCATATCAATAACCATCAGCGGGACCTGGAGATCCATAATGGCTCCCACATACTCAACGATGACTTCGCGATCGATTGAACCATTTACATACGAAACTAATTCCCTTTGTCTCGCGATACTATACTTATCCGAGGTTTGATCGTCTGTATCTCCATACCTATTTCTACCTCGTTACTGATAAGTACTCTTTACTCGTTCCGTGATATGTCATCCCTTGTGACCTAGCCACATGCTTGCAAGCTAACTAGATGACATTCCACCGAGAGGGCCCAGAGCATATCTATCCGTCATACGGATGGACAAATCCCAATCTTGGTTCATGAGCTTCAACACATACTTTCAGAATACCCAATGACACTTTTATAACCACCCAGTTACGAAGCGGCGTTTGATGTCATCAAAGTATTCATCCAGTGATGGTGATTAACATAACCTCATGGTCGAAGGAATAGGTTACTATGTGTTTGAAAGCTTACAGCAATACGAACTTAATGACTTGATCTTATGCTACGCTTACTATGGGTGTGTGTCCATCACATCATTCTCCTAATGATATAACCTTGTTATTAATCACATCCAATGTCCATGATCAGGAAACCATGATCATCAATTAATCAACAAGCTAGTTCAACAAGAGGCTTACTAGGGACTCTTATATGTTTACAAAACACACATGTATTAGTGTTTCCTAATAATACAATTATAGCATGGGATGTAAACATTCATCATAAACACAAAGATATAATAATAACCACTTTTATTATTGCCTCTTGGGCATATCTCCAACAGTCTCCCACTTGCACTAGAGTCAATAATCTAGATTACATGGTAATATACCGAACACCCATGGCGTTCTGGTGTTGGTCATGCTTTGCCCTAGGGATAGGTTTAGTCAACGGATCTGCCACATTCAGATCAGTGTGTACTTTGCAAATCTTTATGTCACCATCTCGGACATACTCGCGAATAGCGTGGAAACGTAGCTTGATGTGCTTCAGCTTGCTATGTGACCTTGGCTCCTGCGCATTAGCTATGGCACCTGTGTTGTCACAGTAGATGGCCATCGGGTCCAATGCACTGGGAACCACGCCGAGTTCAGTAATGAATTCCTTCATCCAAACGGCTTCTTGTGCAGCCTCCGAAGCAGCTATGTATTCCGATTCAGTTGAAGATTTCGCCACAACGCTTTGCTTCGCACTCCTGCAGCTTACTGCAGCACCATTCAGAATAAATACGTAACCCGACTGTGACTTTGAGTCATCCGGATCGGTGTTCCAACTAGCATCGGTGTAACCGTTTACAACAAGATGTTCATCACCTCCATAAGAAAGAACCATATCCTTAGTCCTATTCAGGTACTTTAGGATATTCTTGACCGCTGTCCAGTGTTCCTCTCCAGGATCATTTTGATATCTGCTAGTCAAACTAACAGCATGTGCTATATCCGGTCTTGTACACAGCATGGCATACATGATAGAACCTATGGCCGAGGCATAGGGAATTTTATTCATTTTCTCTCTATCTTCTGCCGTAGCTAGACTTTGAGTTTTACTCAAGGTCTTACCTGACAACATGGGCACGAACCCTTTCTTGCTATCTTCCATTCTAAACTTCTTTAGAACTTTGTCTAAGTATGTACTTTGTGAAAGCCCTATTAGGCGTCTTGATCTATCTCTATAAATCTTGATGCCTAGAATGTATGCCGCTTCGCCAAGATCCTTCATTGAAAAACTATTATTCAAATAGGTTTTGACGCTATTAAGAATTCTATATCATTACCAATCAACAATATGTCATCTACATACAGTACTAGGAATGCTACAGAGCTCCCACTCACTTTCTTGTAAATACAAGCTTCTCCATAAGTTTGTATAAATCCAAAGTTTTTGATTACCTTATCAAAACGTTGATTCCAACTACGGGATGCTTGCTTCAGTCCATAAATGGAGCGCTGAAGTTTGCATACCTTGTCAGCATCTTTAGGATCGACAAAACCTTTGGGTTGTACCATATACAACTCTTCCTCAATATCACCATTAAGGAACGCCATTTTGACATCCATCTGCCACATCTCATAATCGAAATGTGCAGCAATTGCTAACAAAATCCTCACAGATTTCAGCTTCGCTACTGGTGAGAATGTCTCATCATAGTCAACTCCTTGAATTTGTCGGAACCCTTTCGCGACAAGTCGAGCTTTATAGACGGTAACATTACCATCAGCATCTGTTTTTCTCTTGAAAATCCATTTGTTCTCGACAGCCTTACGGCCATCCGGTAAGTCCACCAAAGTCCCCACTTGGTTTTCGTACATGGATCCCATTTCGGATTTCATGGCTTCTAGCCATTTGTCGGAATCTGGGCTCACCATAGCTTCTTCATACGTCGCAGGGTCATCAGCGTTGTCCACCAACATGATGTTCAAGGCAGAGTCATACCAATCAGGAGTGGTACGAACCCTCGTTGACCTGCGAGGTTCAGTAGTAACTTCGTTCGAAGTTTCATGATCATTATCATTAGCTTCCTCTTCAATTGGTGCAGGCGGCACCAAAACATCTTCCGGTGCTGCGCTACTCTCAAATCCGAGAGAAGGTTCAATCACCTCATCGAGTTCTACTTTCCTTCCAGTCACTTCTTTCGAGAGAAACTCCTTCTCAAGAAAGGATCCATTCTTTGCAACAAAAACTTTGCCTTCGGATCTATGATAGAAGGTATACCCAATTGTTTCTTTAGGGTATCCTATGAAGACGCATTTCTCCGCTTTGGGTTCTAGCTTATCAGGTTGTAATTTCTTTACGTATGCTTCGCAACCCCAAACTTTAAGGAACGACAACTTAGGTTTCTTACCAAACCGCAATTCGTACGGTGTCGTTTCAACGGATTTAGATGGTGCCCTATTTAAAGTGAATGCGGCTTTGT